>CM039585.1:27388580-27501048 GCA_022457205.1 Saccharum spontaneum | reverse complement strand
TGGTGAGGCCGAACTGAGTGGATACCCAAGCAAAGAGGTTGCTAAGCGTGGGGAAAGCCTCGGACTTGGCATGCAGAGGAAAAGTCCAGGAATAATGGGAGAAATCATCGACCACCACCAAGTAGTACTTATAGCCAGACATGCTAAGAACAGGAGAAGTCCACAAATCGCAGTGAATAAGATCAAATGCACGAGGGGCATGTGAGGATGAGGACTGAAAGGGAAGGCGAACGTGACGGCCCAGCTGGCACGCATGACACAAGTGATCATCGTGAGCCTGAGAGCAACGAATGTCGGAACTACGACGGAGCTGCATCAGGGCATCCCGGCCAGGATGGCCGAGGCGACGGTGCCAAGTGGTGGAGGAAGGAGTGGCGGCGAAAGCGGCGGAGGAAGGCGAAGAAGGTGAAGCAGATGCCGGAAACTGAAGGGTGTAGAGAGGCCCAGTGCTGTTACACCGGAGCAGAGCCCGGGAGGCCAAATCCCGCACGGTGAGGCCAGAGGGGTCAAACTCAACCGAACAAGAGTTATCAGTGGTGAAACGGCGAATAGAGAGAAGGTTGTGAACCATCCCGGGAGCCACAAGAACATCAAAAATATGAAAGGAGCCGTGGGAACTGGCAGTGCCCACGGAGGAGACAGGAATGCAGGTGCCATTGGCGACCATGATGGAAGAGGGACAGGAAGGGTGGGGAGGACGAAGAGAGGAAAGTAGACTCGCATCGGGCGTGGTGTGGAAAGTGGCGCCCGAGTCGGCGATCCAATCAGGGCTGGCGGTGGTGCTGAAGGAGTAGGCCAAGGGAGGTGTAGGACACAGGGATGTGGGGTTAACCCTATGGTTGGCGACTCTTGGGCCCCCCGCACCGGCAGCCCCGGCGATGGCTTGCCAGGTGGTAGGGGCACCCCCCGAGGCTAAGCCAGCCATGGCTGGGAGGGCCGTGGCAGGGACCGGAGTTGGAGGTCCCCCCTCCGCCAGGGCAGCAGCATGGGCGAGATCCGGCCAAAGGACGCCGGGACCTGCACGCGGTGGAGCCTGAAAACCAGCCGCAGGAGATGCGTCGGCGGGCGTAGCAGGCAGAGGAGTGGCGCCCGGGACAGGGGGCGGGTGCTGCTGGGACAGGGGCTGAACGCCGGCAGGAAGGAGACCGGCGGCATCCAGTCCGGCGCCGAGAAGGTAGACAGCGTCGGCGGGCTGCGCAGTTAGGGCAGCAGCAGCAGCACCCCCTGCAGTAGTAGCGGCAGCAGCAGGGGCAGCAGGGAGGAGGCCGGTGGGGAGGTGAGCCGCCGGGAGGAGGGCCGCGACGTGTGGGGGAGGAGGAGGGCCGCGACGCGCTGGGAGTGAAGAGGTGCTGCTGGAGCAGCGACGCCCGCTGCTCCCGGCCCGTAGCAGGGCCACCGACCTTGGGCGAGGGGAAGACGGAGAAGGTGGGCATCGTCCGGCCCGCAGGCTGGGGTAGCAGTGCAGCCGCGCCCTCCGCACCCTCCATGGGAGGCCCCCCCGCGCTGGCTGCTAGAGCAGCCGTAGCCACGGTGGAGGGAGGCGCGGGCTGGAGGAAGGGGGGAGGCGCGGGCTGGAGGAAGGGGGGAGGCGCGGGCTGGAGGGGGTCGATGAAGGGCGCCGGAGGGGTGGTGTGAGGGTCGCCGGTGGGAGAGAGGAGCCCTGGCGGCCGCATCCCAGGTGGAGGATGGCGACCGGCGGCTGCAGAGCTGGTGGCGGCGGCGCTGTAGAGCTGTACCGGCGACCCAGGGGAGGAAAGAAGGGGAAAATGAATGTAGGAGGGAGGAGGAGGAGAGGTAGGCCGGCCAGCCATGCCGGCGGCGGCAGTAGCAGAGGCAGCGCCGGCGGTGGGCTGAGCGGCGGCTCAGGCAGGGGAGGAAGAAAGAGACTGGCTTGATACCATGTTAGAATATCTGATTCATTGATTGGGCTAACCCTAGAAGGGTAGCTATATAGGTACCATACAAGGGCCACATGGGCCTAGCCTCATGGGCCTAATACAAACACACTCCAACACCACTTAAGTGCATGCATGTGCTCTAGCGACTGCATATTTTTGGACCCATTCAGAAAAGTTGAGTCTATAGGTCATACTACATATGTTGTGTGGTCAGCAGGGGTGGAGTGTCCTTGGTTGGTCAATTTTTTTTAATGTCCCTTCCATGCGAATACAGAAAGCCAGAGCATCTGTCAAATAAAGTAAACCAAAACTTTACCCTCATGCGTTTCTCTAGTTGCAGCCGCCAGGTGAGCTCCTCAACTTGCTTCTCTAATTTATTCTTGGCAGCTTGGAGAGCACCAGTTTCTTTAGCAGCCTGAAAATACAAAAAAGAAAGGTGAAGTTAGTAGATAATGTAGCTTAAACAATGATTAGTTTACGTAATAACTCAGTTCCCATTGTTGATCCAGGCTCCAGAGTACCAGAAGTGTAATGGCTAGACTTATGACCATTAGGTGCAATTGCAGATGAGTTGGCCCATAAGGACCATAAGCTTTTGCTGACCATAACTCCATAAGGAGTTGGCCTATAAATCGAGTTTGGCCCATGAAGACATAGCTGTTGGAGTATATAGGCCCATGAGGCAAGGCCCATGTGGCCCATGTATGGAAACTATACAGCTACCCTTCTAGGGTTAGCCCATTATGGAAGAAACCAGTTTTCCCAACATGGTATCCAGTTAGGATTCCTCCTCTCCCTCCCCTGCCCGCCGCCAGGTGCCTGGCGCCGCCGCCGCCGGCATCCATGGCTGGGCCACCTCCTCCCCACTACTTCCTCCCCCTCCACATCCTTCACTCCCTCCCCTCCCCTCCCCAGCCGTCCGCAGGGGCCGGTGCTCGTGCGCCCATCGCAGCTGCGACGCCGTCGCCCGTGCAGACGCGTCCGCCGGTGCAGGTGCGGTCGGTGAGCCCGCGCGTGGACCAACACGGCGCGCCTCCCTCTCCCCCTCCCGCTCCCGCGCCCGCGGGCGGTCTCCCAGCCGGCGCTCCTGTCCCCGCTCGCGTCGAGGGGCCCCTTCCTCCCGCGGCGCGATGCGGTTCGGGGGAACGGGTGCCTGCAGCGGAGAGCGGCCAGCGCTGGCGGCCCGCCGCCCTCCCTCCCCGCGCCGGCCTCCCTCTCCTCCGCAGCAGCCCGCGCCCCGGCTCAAGCCACGGCTGGCGGCGCTCTCCAGCTCCACCTCGACGCGCGTCTGCACCCGCAGCACCCGCAGCAGCATCCCTGCCACGGCGCCTCCTCCGCAGCAGCCCGCGCCCCGGCTCATGCCACGGCTGGCGGCGCTTCCCAGCCCCCCTGCGACGGCGGCTGCTATGGCACGCCGCCACCCCAGCCGTACGGGGCCCCGCCGCCCTACAGCGCGCCGCCGGCGCCGTACGGGGCAGGAGGGCCAGCGGGGTACGGCGGCAGCCCGTTCGCGTCGCTGGTGCCCTCGGCGTTCCCGACGGGGACCGACCCCAACGTGGTGGCCAGCAGCGGCATGCTCGACGACAAGGAGCTGCAGTCCGCGCTGTCCGGGTGCAACCAGGGCTTCAGCCTCCGCACTGCCCCGTCCCCTCCACCGGCTGCAACCCCCGGGTTCTCTGGTGCCGCTATCGCAGGCTTGGGCATGCCACCACAGGACGCCGCGGTCATGGCAGCCCTGCCACGCATGCCTGGGGCCGGCGCAAGTGCTACCTTCTTCCCTACCACCACTCCACATCCGTCCGCGACGCCGCCGTCGTTTCTTTTGGGTTCTCCCCCCAGGCCGAGCGGGGGTGGGGGGGGGGCTGTGGCGGCCGCCGTCGTCGCGGATGAGGACGTGGCGGGGGTCCTGGCTTCCACGACCCGTGGTTGGGGCACCTCTGTCCGTGGCCCTTCTAGGCTCCCGGTGGTGAGCCTCGCCCGCCGGCCACCGCCATGCTTGCTCCTGCCTCTCCAGGGTTTCACCCAGCCGCATTCCCGTGGGCTACACCTTCCAGCGCCTCGCCCGGGTCGGCCGGTTGGACCTCGGCGGCCTTGGCACACTCCTTCAGCACTATGGGCCCGACATCTCCCGTCGGCCCACAGTGGATCGCCGATTCGGGTGCCACATACCACACCACTCCTGACCCCAGCATACTCTCTTCCGTTCACCCTCCTTCCTCTCATCCTTTGTCCATCATGGTCGCAAATGGGTCATGCCTTCCTGTCACGTCCGTGGGTGCCGCCGACGCTCATGGCTCCTTTCGTCTTTCTGATGTTCCTGTGGCCCCTTCTATGGTTCACAACCTTCTTTCTATTTGTCGGTTTACAGCTGACAATTCCTGTTCCGTGGAGTTTGACTCTTCCGGTCTCACTGTCAAGGATTTGGCTTCCCGGCGTCCTCTGCTTCGGTGTGATAGCACGGGGCCCCTTTACACCCTTCGCTTCCCGGCGTCTCCTTCGCCGACCCCTTTGTCAGCTGCTTTCGCCACTACTTCTTCCTCCACCACTTGGCACCGGCGCCTCGGCCATCCAGGTCGTGATGCCCTGATGCAGCTCAGTCGTAGTTCCGACATTCGGTGTCCTCGGACTCACGATGAGCATTTGTGTTAGGCGTGTCAAATGGACCGTCATGTATGTCTTCCTTTTCGTAGTTCTTCTTCCCAGGTGGCCCACATCTTTGATCTTGTTCATTGCGACCTCTGGACATCTCCTGTCATCAGCATTTCTGGCTACAAGTTCTATCTTGTGGTGCTCGATGATTTCTCTCATTACTCCTGGACTTTTCCTCTACGTGCAAAGTCTGAAGCTTTCCCTGCAATTCTCCACTTCTTCGCTTGGGTGTCTACACAGTTCGGCCTTACCATCAAGGCCGTCCAGTGCGACAATGGTCGTGAGTTCGATAACTCCACCTCCCGTGCTTTCTTTCTTTCTCACGGTGTCCAGTTGCGCATGTCTTGCCCGTACACCTCCCAAAACGGCAAGGCTGAGCGTATGATTCGCACCACCACCGAGACCATGCGCACCCTCCTGCTCCAGGCGTCCCTCCCTGCGCGCTTCTGGGCTGAGAGCTTGCACACCTCCACCTATCTCCTCAACCGCCTTCCTTCCGCTGCCTGCCCAGCTCCCACGCCACACCACACTCTTTTCGGTACCCCTCCTCGGTACGACCACCTTCGCGTCTTCGGGTGTGCGTGTTACCCTTACACCACAGCTACCGCTCCCCACAAGCTGGCGCCTCGTTCTACTCTCTATGTCTTCCTCGGGTACTCCCCGGATCACAAAGGATACCGATGTTATGATCTTACCTCTCGTCGGGTACTCATCTCTCGCCATGTGGTGTTTGATGAGTCTGTCTTCCCCTTCTTCTCTACCGCCACTCCCCCATCCACCCTGGATCTTGACCTCTTCTCCTTGTTTCCCACTGACGCGGTGGTCGAGCCACCTTTTCGGTTGTCCTCTACAGGTACTGCTCCACCGTGCCCTTCGCCGGGGCCGTGTCCTAGCTCGTCGCAAGCCCGTGCCACCCACTACACGGGACTCGCGGGGTCACCTCACGGGCCGGCCCCCGTCACTACGCCTGACGCGGGTCTCGGGCCGTTGCCCCAGGGACCACCTGCGCGCTTCGCCCAGCCGGCCCTCGTCTACCAGCGCCGTGCGCCTTACGCGTCGGCCCCCGTTCCTACGACTGACGCGGGGCACGGGCCGTCGACTCCGGCACCACCTGCGCGTTTCGCCCAGCCGGTGCTCGTCTACCAGCGCCGTGCACGACCGGAGCCGCCGCCTACATCCCCACCGGTGGCCCCTTCTTCGCCGGAGTCGACTGCTTCTTCTCCGCCGGCGACCCCGACACCGCCGTCGCGGCCTCCGGATGCCCGTGTCGCGGCGCCGGTGTACCACCCCCCGCTGCTTCACCGCCACCCGCGTCATGTTCACCCTATGGTGACGCGACACGCGGCTGGTACCTTGCCGCCCCGGGCTCTTGCAGCGATGTCCGAGGACTCGCAAATCTCTCTGGTACCCTCTTCCGTCCGCGAGGCCCTGCTAGATCCTCACTGGCGCCGCGCGATGGAAGAGGAGTACGCGGCGCTCCTCGCCAACCACACATGGGATCTGGTGCCTCGTCCGCCGGGATCCAACATCGTCACCGGCAAATGGATCTGGACACACAAGCGTTGGGCTGATGGCACACTCGAGCGGTACAAGGCTCGATGGGTTCTCCGGGGATTCACTCAGCGCCCTGGTGTCGACTATGACGAGACTTTCAGCCCCGTGGTGAAGCCGGCTACCGTCCGCACGGTGCTCTCGCTAGCCCTCACTCGCGGGTGGCCCGTGCATCAGCTGGACGTCAAGAATGCCTTCCTCCATGGTATTCTCACTGAGACTGTCTACTGCAGCCAGCCGGCGGGGTTTGTTGACTCTTCACGTCCCGACATGGTGTGTCGGCTCAACAAGTCTCTCTACGGCCTCAAGCAGGCCCCCCGGGCGTGGAACCATTGGTTTGCTGCTTTCCTGCTGACACTGGGGTTTGTGGAGGCCAAGTCAGATACGTCTCTGTTTATCTATCACCATGGGACTGACACTGCGTACCTGCTGCTCTATGTTGATGATATTGTCCTCACAGCCTCTAGTGAGTCACTTCTCCGCCGCATCATCACCGCTCTTCAGCAGGAGTTTGCTATGAAGGATCTGGGTGTACTCCATCACTTCCTCGGAGTCACTGTTGAGCCTCATCCTGCCAGGTTACTTCTTCACCAGCGGCAGTATACTCTTGATATCCTGGAGCGAGCTGGGATGACTGACTGCAACCCCTGCTCCACTCCGGTTGATACACAGGGCAAGTTGTCAGAGGCAGCAGGCAACCCACTGCATATCGGAGTCTTGCCGGAGCACTGCAGTACCTCACCTTCACCCGGCCGGACATCACCTATGCAGTTCAGCAGATATGTCTCCATATGCATGATCCCCAGGAGCCACACCTCATTGCTCTCAAGCGGATCCTTCGCTACCTCCGCGGCACCGTCGACTTCGGCCTCCTCCTTCACCGGCGATCTTCCTCCACCGAGCTCGTCGTCTACACTGACGCGGACTGGGGCGGGTGTCCGGACACTCGCCGCTCTACCTCCGGCTACGCTGTCTTCCTGGGCGGCAACCTGATGTCCTGGTCGTCCAAGCGCCAGCAGGTGGCCTCCCGCTCCAGTGCCGAGGCGGAGTACCGTGTTGTCGCCAACGGCTTGGCTGAGGCATCATGGCTCTGGCAGCTTCTTGGCGAGCTCCATAGCCCTCTTCTCCGGAGCACGCTCGTCTACTGCGACAACGTCAGTGCGGTCTACCTCTCCACCAACCCCGTTCAGCACCAGCGGACTAAGCATGTGGAGATCAACCTACACTTTGTTCGTGATCGGGTCGTCATCGGCGAGGTGCGGGTACTTCACGTACCGACCACCTCCCAGTTCGCTGACATCTTCACCAAGGGCCTCCCGTTCTCGACCTTCACCGAGTTTCGCTCCAGCCTCAACATCACCAGTGGCTAGTTGCGTCTGTGGGGGGCTCGTGTGTGTACTTTTCACGTCCAGTCTGTGACTCCGCTGCGCCGGTAGTTCAGACTGCGGGGGGGTGTTGGAGTATATAGGCCCATGAGGCAAGGCCCATGTGGCCCATGTATGGAAACTATACAGCTAACCTTCTAGGGTTAGCCCATTATGGAAGAAACCAGTTTTCCCAACAGTAGCCTCATTTTCATGTGCATATATACCCAGTTGTCAATCGACAACGTAATGATGTGTAAACCTTTTTTGATAATTCATATTCATCAGACATCTCTTATGCATAGACATTGGAATAAAATAAATACTGCAGAAGCACGCCAATAACTAATAAAGTAAAATATAGTTAGGCCATTTACAACAGAGCTTCTTACCATTTTAAGTTTCCGAAGCTCTTTTCTGGCCACTCTTCCTCTCCAAGCACATTGGGTAGCAATGGCTGCCTTCTTCAAGCTCATGAATCGAGAGCGTGCTACATAACTACGCCAGAAACTCTGTGGAGGACAAATCAGTAAAAGTGAGGTTGATGTATTGGACCATAAATGAAGTAAAAGAGTGATTAGTAAAATATGGATACAGATGCACAGGCTTGAACAGGCGTCTAATTGAATAATGATACTTGAAGAAACAAAGCTACTTGAGATTAAAAAGAAAGTCATCTGGAATTCTTAACTTGGTAATTTCTTTGTGGCACAGAGGCAAGTAATAAAACATGTACTTAAAATTATAATCATAATAAGTGTAAATACAAACTTATTCAGGAACTGGAGGTGCAGAAAAAGATATAACAATCCCTAGGTAAACATGATAGACTTTAGTCAATAATTGAATATGGATATGAAAAGATAAGCAAACATAACCATAGTTTGACTGCCCTAGTAGCATGATCCAAACCATTTATTTATACACAAAAAGATAAGACTTTGAATGGATGACTGAAAATTAGATGCTTTTAATTTAAAGAAACTAAAAAGGAGACCTGAGATCATACCTGAATGATCACTGCAGCATTTGTTTGCTGACGGAACTGGAGTTCCTTGCGAGCAGCCATACCACGTAGACCAGATTGGATAGTAGTTGATGCAGTACAGAGATTTCTGTAGTTCTTCCTTGCAAAGTGCATACGATAGCAGGTTTGTATGGTCAATGAAGCAGCCTCCCTGCGGAGATCTTCGTAATAATGTCTTGCAATTTGTCCTTCAAATATCACAGTTCAACAATCATTATCTCCACTTCAAAATCAGAGATATTACTAAAACCTTTTTTTTATCTTCAGTACTATTTAAGATGTACCTCTGCAAATAGCCTGGAGCTGAGTAGCAGATATTCGCAGTTGAATGAAATTTTTGCGAGCCAAGTATGACCGTACTTTTCTCTGGATTTTACTGGCAGAACGGCCCAAGACCTCAGTTCTCAGAGCATCTAATTCAGCCATTTGACCAGCACGTAAAAACAATTTAGTTTTCCCGATCTGTAAATTACAAAGAGTAATTCAAATTAGCATATTAAAGCTAGAACTACAGAAGCAGCAACTTGTCCAGATGAGGATGGAGATATTGCATTGCACTTAATGTTTCTCTTATTAACAATTCCCATGATGCAACGACAAAATATATACAAGGTTGTTCTCGACTTTATTTTTGAGGAATTGCAAATATTCTTCTCATGACAACAAGATAACATGTCCATTGTTTGGGTTGAAATTGACCCAATCTCCTAAGCCATCGAACCATAAAACTAAAGTAGAACTAATCTCCACATGGGATTTTTCTGGGAGCAACATAAAGGCTGAGGCAAGAAAGTATATACCATTCAACTAGAAATGCTTAGCTGTTTGGAACACAGGAATTTTACAGGAATCATGAAGGATTTCACATGAATCAGTTTAATTTCGCAGGGAAAACACAGGAACAAGAAGAAAAAAAAAATCCCATTCCAACAGGACCTTAGTATTTACAAGATTACGAGAATACAGGAAATATGTTGAATCACGATAAAGGGAAACAGTAGAGAAGCCAAAGAAAGACCAAACATAGTACTAGTGGAAAATTTGATTGACTTAAGCACATCAAAACTACTAATTTCAGCCACTTGTAGCTGACCTGATAGCCTGTGAGATTGACTTTCTCAAGAAGCATGTTTGTAGCAGTAACTTCATCATAACTGCCAATGTAACAGTAAGTACACAATGTAAGATCAAAATGGAAACCAAAATGCAAAAGACCAGATCGATGTATTAAGAATACCTTTCACCAAGAACTTCAGGTAGTAAAACACCAAAACGGTCAACAAATTCGTCAAATCTCCTCCTTGTTGGATATCCTAGACAGCTTATTCTTATTGCCTCTAATACTCCCTGTTTACAAGATTAGGTAATGTATCAGTTTAGCATCTCTATTTTCAACAGCTAGTTCATACAAAAACAAACTGCACTAAGAGCAAGATTTAAAAGCATAAAAATCCCTGGGCATACCGCTATCATGTGTACTGCAGAAACACCCCTCAGTCCCAGAAAGAGTGCACTTCTAGCTACAGCACTAGGTCAAGACCATCTTCATTTGACCAATTTTTTACAAAAAAATAGTAATATTTATTATATCAAATAATGTCATTAGATTCATCATGGAATGTATTTTTATAGTATACCTATTTGGAACCATGAGGTGCGATTTCAGCGTGACTAGGCATGAGGAGGGAGACGTTAGCCTCGATGGGCAAGTGGTGGCCAAGAATGATACTTTTCGGTATTTAGGGTCGATGCTACAAAAAGGATGGAGACATTGATGAAGATGTCAGGCATAAAATTTCAGCCGGCTGGTTGAAATGGCGTCAAGCTTCTGGCGTCCTCTGTGACAAAAGGGTGCCTCAGAAGCTGAAAGGTAAGTTCTATAGGACAACGATTCGTCCGGCGATGTTATACGATGCTGAGTGTTGGCCTACAAAAAGGCGACATGTCCAGCAATTGAGTGTAGCAGAGATGCGTATGTTGCGTTGGTGTTGTGGGCACACAAGGAGGGATAGAGTCCGAAACAACGATATTCGGAATAGGGTTGGGGTGGCACCAATTGAGGAGAAATTGATTAAACATCGGTTGAGATGGTTTGGACATGTCCAACGGAGGCCTCCTGAGGCGTCGGTGCGTAGTGGAGTTCTAAAGCGAGCCGATAATGTAAAGAGCGGTAGAGGTCGACCTAAACTAACTTGGGACGAGTCCGTTAAGAGAGATCTTAAGGAGTGGAATATCTCCAAGGATTTAGCTATGGACAGGAGCGCTTGGAGATTGGCAATCAACGTGCCTGAACCGTGACCTCTTTTTCTCTTGTGCCCTTTATGTCCCTTTATGTGTCTCCCTGTTTCTCGTCTCTTTTGGGTTTCATCTCTAGCCTACCCCAACTTGCTTGGGACAAAAGGCTATGTTGTTGTTGTTGTTGTACCTATTTGGAACCATGATTGCTGACATTACTTTCTATAAATTTAGTCAAACTTGAAATAGTTTGACTTTGACAAATCTAATGTGCATTCTTTTTGGGACAGTAGTACCTGTATGCTGTATACTGTTTTGTCCACATGATTGTCTTTTGTCCTTAGATCAGTTCAAATGAATAAACGTTTAGCAGCCTCCATATATGGTTAAATAGGGAAGAATGGCAGATGGTTCAAAATAATTTTGATTTACCAGAATAAGCTTGTCCTTATTTTTCTATTCAACCATTCTATATCTGTCAAAACATGTACTTCCAGTGAAAATACTTGTGAGAATGTCTTACCCCACATCGAAGTTGCTGGAGAACATTACTGTTCTCAAAAATTGCTGGCTTGAGAACATTATTGGGCTTTATGCAGCGGATGTAATGTGGCTCTGTTGCACTCAGAGTTTCCAGCAAAGCTTGTAATTGTTGCTGTAATGTTATCAGAAACGATAAGTTTCCTGATAACAAAGCTATAAAAGACTGGACAAGCAACATTCTGTTTTACCTTAAAGCTTGAACCTATCGATGTAAATTTCGTAGATTTAGCTGATTCTTCAGAAGGTGTAAAAAGACTGGAAACAAATGAACATCTCGAAGCATGTAACAAAACTTGATGCTCATTCACAGCATAATCAATGTTCTTATCCAAGAACAGATCTGTTTGATACGTAACCTGCATAAGAAAATGGTGTTTAATATTGTGCCACATACTCAGATACTCTGTTCAATTATAGAAAGATATGATGGCACCACAGAACTAATTCATCTCCAGGTTAAATGTATGCATCATGTGCAGTAAGTGATTTTGTTGCCAGCGACAGGAACAAAGCATAAGCTGAAAAGTTGCTTATTGAAGTGTTAGAAAAGGGGAATTATTCTAAACTTACATCCTTTATCTACATGTAAGTTGGGTTTATGCACTAGTATACCTCAAAAATTCAGTGCATTTACATTACAAAACATGTATCTGCAAAAATATCTCCATATGTGCAGTTGTGCACTATGTGAAAAAGAAAAAGAAAATACAGATGTATAAGAACGCCAAGCTGAGGAAACAATTGATCACTTGCTCACTAGCTGTATGTTTGCAAGGCAATTCTGGTTCTCCCTCCTAAATTGCTTTGGGCTGCAAAACTCTAGCACTGATGATCAATGATGCTTCTTTTGAGGACTAGTGGTATAGAGCTGATGAGATGATTGATGGACAATTGCAACGAAGCATCAACTCCCTCATTATCCTAGAGGCTTCGACACTTTGGAAACATAGGAACAAATGTGAGGAGGAGGCCCAACTTTGAGCGCGAGGGATCTCTTTCTTGTCGGACCTTGTTCCTAGGGGCTAGGTCGTTCCAGGTCTTGTGTACTTATAGCAAAAAGACACATATGTAATGTTGCGATCCTTTGGGTGTGTGGGTGTTGATGTAACCAGGGGTTGTTTACCCTTTTATCCTTCTTATTTAATAATGATATGCAGCTCTCCTGTGTGTTCGAGGAAAAAAATGTCTTGATAGTTTGTTTATTTGAACTTGTAGGTGTTAATATATTTTTCTACAAACTTGGTCAAATTTAGAGAAATTTGACTTAGGGCTGATGGATAAGTCTCTGTGACTGGTGGTTGTGGGGCTGCTGCACATGTGGTCCTTGTGTCCTTTGTAGACTGCATCCTTGAGTGCTTTTAGGACAGCAGTTAGCATCTATAGGACAGCATCTTTCTAGCATCTTAGACTAGCATCTTAGACTAGCAGTTAGCATCTATAGGACAACATCTTTCTAGCATCTTAGACTAGCATCTTGGCATATGCTTGGCTAGCTAGCAGCCCTATAAATATGTATCCCCAACCCCTCAGGTTGGCATGACATTGTATGAGTTTGTGTGAGAAATAAACCAGAAAAATTGCCCCAACTCCTAGTGTCATCCTCTCTCGATGAGAGTAAGGATTCAGCTACTACCAAGAGTGCGAATCCAGCGACTAACAAGTGGTATCGGAGCCGTACTATCCTGTAGCCTGAGCATCTCCTGCTCTTCTCCTTCCCCGGCCTCGCAGCAGCCCCAACCGCAGCCGGTAGCAGCAGCAGCTCCGGCTGCCCCTGTTCTCCACACAGCAGCCCCCTCGATAGCGCGCCATGTCCGCAGGCCAGCCTCAGGGCTCGGTCGCCTCGAGCACGCGGTGTCGGCAGGAGGCCGACCTCGCCGCGGCAGAGAAGCGCGAGCGAGCGGCAGCAGACGCCGCTACAGCAGCGGCAAGGGCATCGAGGCTGGCAGCAGCGGAGCTAGCAGCAGCTAGAGCGGAGGTGGAAGCAGCGGCGGCGGCGGATGCAACGCGTGCAGCAGCAGCGGAGGTCGAGGTTCTACGCGGCAGCAACAGCAGCTCCATCGCTGCTGATGACAGCGCCGACGCGGACCTCGAGCTGCTGGAGAGGGAGGCATCGCGAGGGCGAGCGGCGCAGTGGGCAGCCGTGCACGCCCACGAGCGCGGCGGCAGCCCAGACAGGCGCAGACACGCCGGCGGCGCTCCTGAAGGAGGCGCGCACGGCGGTGGCACTCCTGGAGGAGGCGCGCATGGCGGCGGCGGACGGGTCGACGGAGAGCGCGGCCTTCACAGGCAGCGCGGCTCTCTCTCCCCGGTTCGGTACCGTGGTCACCACGAGTACCAGGCTGTCGTCAGGGACGTCGGCCCCGGCGGCGGGTGGCCTACCCTCACCAAGACCAACTACATTGAGTGGGCTACGGTGATGAGGGTGAAGCTCCAGGTGCGGCATATGTGGGATGCAGTCCGGTACGGCGACGTCGGCTACGACCAAGATCGACGGGCGCTGGATGCTCTCATTGCTGCAGTCCCGCCCGAGATGCAGTTTTCGCTTACCAGCAAGCGGACTGCCAAGGAGGCTTGGGACGCCATCGCTGCAGCACGCATCGGCAGCGACCGCGCCCGCAAGTCCACACTGCAGGCACTTCGCAAGGAGTGGGAGAACCTGGCCTTCAAGCCAGGTGAGGACGTTGATGACTTTGCTCTCTGTCTCAACACTCTGTTACAGAAGTTGGTGCAGTTCGGCGACGACACCTACGACGAGGAGAGAGCTGTTGAGAAGCTCTTCCGCTGCGTCCCCGAGAAGTACAAGCAGATGGCTCGCTCAATCGAGTCTCTGCTGGACCTCTCCACGATGACGATCGAGGAGGCGTTGGGCCGCCTCAAGGTCGTTGACGGCGATGAGCCACAGCGCCTCTCGGGACCCGTCACCATTGGCGGGAAGCTCCTCCTCACTCGGGAGCAGTGGGCTGCCGGCCAAGGTGACAGGAAGAAGGGGGAGCCTTCTTCCACGACAGGCGGCCGCAAGCGTGGCAAGCCGCGCAAAGATGCCCAGGCAGGGGCGCGAGGACGTGCCGAGGGTGATGATCGTGGAGGCGCCCAGGGCGGCGCCGCTGGCAAGCAAAAGCCAGCACGAGACGACCCTTGCTACAACTGCGGCAAGCTTGGTCATTGGGCCAAGGATTGTCAACAGCCACGACGCGGCCAGGCCCACGTTGCGCAGGCGGAAGAGGAGCAGCCGACTCTGTTCATTGCTCATGCGAGCATCGAACTACCTCCAGCGGCACCGGCCGCAACGGCTCTCCTCCACCTTGACGAGCCAAAAGCACACGCCCTCCTCGACGACAGCTCCGGCAACGACAAGACCGACGGGTGGTGCCTTGACACCAGCGCCACCCACCACATGACCGGACGTCGGGAGTTCTTCACCGAGCTCGACCCAAGCGTTCGAGGCACCGTCAAGTTCGGCGACGCCTCCGCTGTGGAGATCAAGGGCGTCGGCTCTGTCGTCTTCGTCACCAAGACTGGCGAGCACAGGCTGCTCACCGGTGTCTACTACATCCCCGCGTTGAGGAACTCCATCATCAGCTTGGGACAGCTGGATGAGAGTGGATCGCGCGTGGAGATCGAGCACGGGGTGCTGCGCATCTGGGATCATCGACACCGGCTCCTGGTCAAGGTCAACAGGAGCAACCGCCTCTACGTCCTTCACGCACAGGTGACGCAACCTCTTTGTCTTGCAGCCCGCCGCGACGACGACGCTTGGAGGTGGCACGAACGCTTTGGGCACCTCAACTTTGAGGCCCGAGGCAGCTCGGCAGCAAGGAGATGGTGCGGGGCATGCCGCACGTCGACCACGTGGAGCAATTCTGCGACACCTGCGTCCTCACCAAGCTGCGGCGGCTCCCTTTCCCCCGCCAGGCGAGCTTCCGCGCCAAGGAGAAGCTGGAGCTCGTACACGGTGACCTCTGTGGCCCCGTGACACCGGCTACACCTGGAGGCCGGCGCTACTTCCTCCTCCTCGTCGACGACGTGTCCCGCTACATGTGGGCTGTCATGCTCGACGCCAAGGTAGCCGCAACGGACGCCATCAAGCACCTTCAAGCTGCTGCGGAGGCGGAGTGCGGCCGCAAGCTTCGGGTCCTACGCACGGACAACGGCGGCGAGTTCACGGCGGCCGAGTTCGCGGCGTACTGCGCCGATGAGGGGATCCACCGCCACTTTGAAAGTCCTATGTTTGGTGTTGGTAATTAGTGACAATGCCTAAGTACTAATCCTATGCCTAAGTTGTATGTAGCATATGAGGATTAGTACATTCCAAGGTTGGTGGCAACATGGACATGGTGATCATGATGGCCACACTTGGATTTGGACGCAACCCTACGTGATCAAGGAAAAGGTATATGCTTAAGGGTTGTGTTTTAGTAACCAAGACACCTAGTGGGTGTGGTTACATTATAGGATAGATAGCCGTACTATAAAGAGGGGAATGACGCGGCTATTGAACTCCTAAGTGCCTCTAGGTGTGCATTTCATGATCATATGCATTTGGATAGAACTAATAACGCCTCGAAAAATGATTGTGAAAATGCTAACACACTCGCACATGACATGATCACTTGGTGGTGTTAGCACTTTTGCGATGGCGTTGGAGTTTAAGCGGTAGAGAGGGTTTGGGGTCCTCTCTCCCTCCCGCCGAGCGTGCGAGCGCGGGATTCGGGCGATTTCGGAGAAATGAAATGCCTATTTTCCACTACGCCGGAAGTCAGAAAAAGAAACGGAGGCGAACGGAGGTCACAGTGGTGACCGGACGCTGCACCGGACGCTGCACCGGACGCGGTCACTGTTTGACCGGACGCATCCGGTCAGCGTTCAGCGTCTGCGCGTTTTTCAGTTGGTTGATCGGACGCGCAGCGCGTCCGGTCACAGTCGACCGGACGCGTCCGGTCGTCCAGGGAGCTTACTGGACTCCGACCGGACGCGGGCACTGTGGCGTCCGGTCAGTTCTTCAGCGCGTCCGGTCGCTGGTTCGTTTTGCGCGACTCAGGGTTGACCAGCGCGTCCGGTCAGTCACGGGACCGGCGCGTCCGGTCGTGACCAGCGCGTCCGGTCGTTGCGACCGGCGCGTCCGGTCAGTTGGACCAGCGCGTCCGGTCAACGCGATTTCAGCTGGATCTCGTTCCTAACGGCTATATTCGAAGGGGTATGTCTATAAATACTCGTTGGCCGGCTCAAGGCTCTCTCTCTTGGACATTTGACATACTTGTGAGCACTTTGAGCTAAGCAACTCCCCTCCCACTCATCTCTCTTGCTTGTTTGCATATTTGAAGTGAGATTGAGTGATCCAAGTGCATTTGCATTGTGAGATTGCATCTAGTTGGCACTTGGTGGTTGATTTGCTGCGGGATTCTTGTTTCTCTTGGTGGTTGCCGCCACCTAGACGGCTTGGAGCAGCTTGGAGGCGTTGGCAAGAGTTGGTGATTGTTCTTGGCCACCTCCGGTGATTGTGAGGGGTTTGTGCCTACCTCGGCGAAGCGCCAAAGGCAACATTAGTAAATTGCTCGTGTCATTGCAACCTTTTGCTATTTGGTAGGTTCTTGTGGCGCCTTTTGAGAGGCTCGGTGTGAGACCGATTAGCCACCGAACCACGTGGTGAAGAGGAACACAACGAGGACTAGCGTGCCGGCAAGCACGTGAACCTCGAGATAAATCTTGTGTCATCACTTTCATATTGTGATTGATTGATCCTGGTGTTCGGTTGTCTTGGTATTCATTGTTGATCATATTGGTTGGCTCAATACTTCGCCCCTCGGTGAAACCCTCCTAACTCAACTCCGCTTCACTTTCTTAGTTTTCTTTGCTAGCTAGTTTGCTTTGCTAGAGTAGCTCTTTTGTGTAGCTTGCTAGTTGTATTTGTAGTTACCTTCTCGGTTTAACTTGTGCGGTTGAGTGCCAATATACTAGAATTGTGAATTGGATAGGTGGCTTGCAAACACCCCGTAGGCTAAGCAAAACTCGCATCTCGCTATTGGTTGTATTAATAAACTTGTTTAGCTTGTCTTTGTAGAATTTTTTAAAAGGCTATTCACCCCCTCTAGCCATCAAGACCTTTCACACTTCTCCGCGCCGTACACTCCGTAGCAGAACGGCGTCGTCGAGCGCCGCAACCAAACGGTGGTGGCCACCGCCCGTGCCCTCCTCAAGCAGAGAGGGATGCCGGCGATCTACTGGGGTGAGGCGGTGATGACTGCCGTCCACTTGCTCAACCGCTCCCCCACCAAGGCCCTCGACGGCAAGATGCCATACGAGGCCTGGCACGGGCGCAAGCCCGCGGTGAGCCACCTTCGCGTCTTTGGCTGCCTGACCTTCGTCAAGGAGCTCAACCACGTCGGCAAGCTCGACGACCGGAGCACGCCAGGGGTCTTCATCGGCTACGCGGAGGGCGCCAAGGCCTACCGCGTCCTCGACCCTGCGACATGGCACGTGCGCATCACGCGTGACGTCGCGTTCGACGAGGGGTGAAGCTGGACGTGGGGCAAGATGGTGGATGACGACTCGACTCCGACGACCAGCGATTTCGTCGTCGACTACGTCCACTTCAAGGAGGCGGGGGGAGCTAGCAGCTCGTCCTCACCGAGCTCGCCTACCCCACTACCTCGTTCGCCACCACCTCCGGCGAGTCCTTCACCACCGCCACCACCAGCTCCGGCAAGTCCACAGGCTCCGGCGAGTCCACCAGCACCGCCGGCCACGCCTCGTTCTCCTACACCGGACCCTACCTCTTCAGGCTCGGCACCGGCAGCTTCGGCCCACGACGAGCAGCGCACAGTGGAGTTCGCCACTCCGCTGTCCAACGACGAGGATCGCATCGACGCCTACCACGGCGGCGAGCCTCTGCGCTACCGTACCGTGGACAACCTCCTCGGCGAGCAGCCGGTCCCTGGACTGGCACAGCATGACTTTGAGGCGGAGCTGCACCTCGCACAGGACGATGGCGAGCCTCGTTCCTTCGCCGAGGCGGAGAGGGACGTGGCATGGCGTGCCGCGATGCAGATGGAGATGAACGCCGTCGAGCGGAACAAGACGTGGGAGCTGGCCGATCTTCCAGCCGGCCACCACGCCATCTCTCTTAAGTGGGTCTTCAAGCTCAAGAAGGACGAGACCGGAGAGGTGATCAAGCACAAGGCGCGTCTGGTGGCGCGCGGCTTCGTCCAGCAAGAAGGAATCGACTTCGACGACGCCTTCGCGCCCGTTGCACGGATGGAGTCCGTGCGACTCCTTGCGCTAGCTGCCCAGGAGGGCTGGCGTGTCCATCACATGGATGTCAAGTCGGCGTTCCTTAACGGCGACTTGAAGGAGGAGGTCTACGTGCATCAGCCGCCGGGATTTGCGATTCCCGGCAAGGAGGACAAGGTGCTTCGCCTGCGCAAGGCCCTCTATGGCTTGCGGCAGGCACCGAGGGCGTGGAATGCCAAGCTGGATTCCACGCTGAAGGGGATGGGCTTCGAGCAAAGCCCACACGAGGCGGCCATCTACCGGCGGGGCAGCGGAGGAAAGGCCCTGCTGGTAGGCGTCTACGTCGACGACTTGGTGATCACCGGCACCAAGGAGGTGGAGATCGAGGCGTTCAAGGAGAAGATGAGGGCGACTTTCCAGATGATCGACTTGGGCCCTCTCTCCTTCTACCTGGGGATCGAGGTCCACCAGGACAGCTCCGGCACCTCTCTTCGCCAGACTGCCTATGCCAAGCGCATTGTGGAGCTAGGCGGTCTCACCGGCTGCAACCCAGCCCACACTCCTATGGAGGAGAGGCTGAGGCCGAGTCGGGAGAGTACAGAGGAGGAGGTGGATGCGACGCAGTACTGGCGCATTGTGGGCAGCCTTCGCTACCTTGTCCACACGCGACCGGACTTGGCGTTCGCCGTCGGCTACGTCAGCCGGTTCATGCAGCGACCGATGGCGGAGCACCAACAGGCCGTGAAGAGGATCCTCCGCTACGTCGCAGGCACCTCCGACTACGGCTTGCACTACCCGAGGTGCCCCGGTGCGGCGCATTTCATCGGGTACAGCGACAGCGACCACGCCGGCGACATCGACACGAGCAAGAGCACCAGCGGGACGCTGTTCTTCCTCGGCAAGTGTCCGATCAGCTGGCAGTCGGTCAAGCAGCAGGTGGTGGCTCTGTCCAGCTGCGAGGCAGAGTACATCGCAGCCACTACCGCTGCTACTCAGGCCTTGTGGCTGGCTCGGCTGCTTGGCGATCTCCTTGGTAGAGATGCAGAGGCAGTGGAGCTCAGGGTGGACAGCAAGTCCGCCTTGGCCTTGGCAAAGAATCCTGTCTTCCACGAGCGCAGCAAGCACATCCGGGTGAGGTACCACTTCATCAGAAGTTGCCTGGAGGAAGGGAGTGTCCGGGCCAACTACATGAACACCCAAGACCAGCTCGCCGACTTCCTGACCAAGTCCCTCGGGCGGGTCAAGTTTCAGGAACTTCGCGCCAGGATCGGGATGGCCCAGATACCTCACAAGGAGCCACACAAGACTTAGGGGGAGAGTGATGGATAAGTCTCTGTGGCTGGTGGTTGTGGGGCTGCTGCACATGTGGTCCTTGTGTCCTTTGTAGACTGCATCTTTGACTGCTTTTAGGACAGCAGTTAGCATCTATAGAAATAGCGAAGAGGGCTGCAAAGCGAGCTGTGAGTGTAGCAAAAGGTCAGGCGTATGATGGCCTTTATCAGCGGCTAGGCACGAAGGAAGGGGAGAAGGACATTTATAGGATGGCTAGAATCCGCGAGAGGAAGACAAGGGACATCAACCAAATAAAATGCATCAAGGATGGGACAGATCGACTTCTGGTGAAGGATGAGGAGATCAAGGACAGATGGAGAGAGAGTACTTCGATAAGCTGTTTAATGGGGAGAATGAGGGTCCTACCCTTGAGTTGGACGACTCATTTGACGATACCAACAGACGCTTTGTGAGGAGAATTCAGGAGGTAGAGACCGTAGAGGCTTTAAAGAGGATGAAGGGAGGTAAAGCGATGGGCCCTGATGGTATCCCCATTGAGGTGTGGAGATACCTAGGCGCCAGAGCGATAGTATGGTTGACTAAGCTTTTTAACCTTATTTTTCGATCTAACAAGATGCCTGAAGAATGGAGAAGTATATTAGTACCTATCTTCAAGAACAAGGGAGATGTTCAAAGTTGTACTAACTACCGTGGGATTAAGTTGATGAGCCATACGATGAAGCTCTGGGAGAGGGTTATCGAGCATCGCCTAAGGAGAGTGACACATGTGACCCAAAATCAGTTTGGGTTCATGCCTGGTAGGTCGACCATGGAGGCGATTTTCTTATTACGACAATTGATGGAGAGATATAGGGAGCAGAAGAAGGACTTGCACATGGTCTTTATTGACCTCGAGAAGGCATATGACAAAGTACCGAGAAATGTCATGTGGTGGGCCTTGGAAAAGCACAAAGTCCCAACTAAGTATGTTACCCTCATCAAGGATATGTACAGGGATGTGGTGACGTTTGTCCGAACATGTGATGGCGACACCAGTGACTTTCCAATTAAAATAGGACTGCATCAGGGGTCAGCTTTGAGCCCTTATTTATTTGCTTTGGTGATGGATGAGGTCACAAGGGACATACAAGGTGGTATCTCTTGGTGTATGCTCTTTGCTGATGATGTGGTGCTAGTTGACGACAGTAGGGCAGGGGTTAATAGGAAGTTAGAACTATGGAGGCACACGTTAGAGTCGAAAGGGTTCAGACTTAGTAGGACTAAGACCGAGTACATGAGGTGTGATTTTAGCGCGACTAGGCATGAGGAGGGAGACGTTAGCCTCGATGGGCAAGTGGTGGCCAAGAAGGATACTTTTCGGTATTTAGGGTCGATGCTACAAAAGGACGGAGACATTGATGAAGATGTTAGGCATAGAATTTCAGCCGGCTGGTTGAAATGGCGTCAAGCTTCTGGCGTCCTCTGTGACAAAAGGGTGCCTCAGAAGCTGAAAGGTAAGTTCTATAGGACGGCGATTCGTCCGGCTATGTTATACGGTACTGAGTGTTGGCCTACAAAAAGGCGACATGTCCAGCAATTGAGTGTAGCAGAGATGCGTATGTTGCGTTGGTGTTGTGGGCACACAAGAAGGGATAGAGTCCGGAACGACGATATTCGGGATAGGGTTGGGGTGGCACCAATTGAGGAGAAATTGATTCAACATCGGTTGAGATGGTTTGGACATGTCCAACGGAGGCCTCCTGAGGCGCCGGTGCGTAGTGGAGTTCTAAAGCGGGCCGATAATGTAAAGAGCGGTAGAGGTCGACCTAAACTAACTTGGGACGAGTCCGTTAAGAGAGATCTTAAGGAGTGGAATATTTCTAAGGATTTAGCTATGGATAGGAGCGCTTGGAGATTGGCAATCAACGTGCCGGAACCGTGACCTCTTTTGTCTCCCTTTATGTCCTTTTTGTGTCTCTCTGTTTCTCGTCTCTTTTGGGTTTCATCTCTAGCCTACCCCAACTTGCTTGGGATAAAAGGCTATGTTGTTGTTGTTGTAGTTAGCATCTATAGGACAGCATCTTTCTAGCATCTTAGACTAGCATCTTAGACTAGCAGTTAGCATCTATAGGACAGCATCTTTCTAGCATCTTAGACTAGCATCTTGGCATATGCTTGGCTGGCTAGCAGCCCTATAAATATGTATCCCCAACCCCTCAGGTTGGCATGGCATTGTATGAGTTTGTATGAGAAATAAACCAGAAAAATTGCCCCAACTCATAGTGTCATCCTCTCTCGATGAGAGTAAGGATTCAGCTACTACCAAGAGTGCGAATCCAGCGACTAACAAGGGCAAAGCTAAAGTGACCTATAATTTGGAACAGAGAATACAATCTAATATAATGTACGCAATCATATGTGACACTGTCACAAAGTCCACAATGAATGCATCTTACATTTCGTGAAGAATGTAAAAATTATTCTTTCAAAGGATAGTAGGGCAGACAGAACAAGTATGCTGCTTACATTTCCAGCGTAGTGATGAATAGTGAAATCAGACCGTGAGAACTTTGGCCTACTGAAATGTGGGTTCCCCTTAAATTTTTGATACAGCTTTTCAGCAAATATTTCATGGGTTGAATTTCGCAACATGCTGAAGCACAAAACAAGACAATGTTAGAAAGGCTCAGAATTACAAACAAGATATTCATGGTTTACTTACCAAGTTTCATCCAGTAGAGCAATTATACCCCCTGGTTTCTGTATTGAAAGAAAGATGTCAAAAATGCAATCTCACAGTATAGCCAAACTACAATGGAAATTTTTAACTAACATCTCTAGATGGTTAAAAAAATTGCACATTGAACTCAGACCCGTCCAGTTTCTTCAATAATTATTGGTATCAGATAATTCCACATTGAATCCTAGGTTACATGAGTCTACAATAGTAATTAAAAAAGGCAATAACTAGCTGAAGGCAGGTCAAAGAAAATGTCACAGATTCACACTGGTGCAAAAACGATCATACCAATGCAGAAAATAAATATATACATAATAAAATGCTAGAGTTAGGGTTGGATAATTCTCTATTGATTTGGGCTAACCCTAGAAGGGTAGCTATATAGGTTCCTTACATGGGCCACATGGGCCTAAGCCTCATGGGCTTACATATACTCCAACACCCCCCCGCAGTCTGAACTACCGTCGCAGCGGAGTTCGAGGCTGAACAAGAAAGAACACACACACAACCCCCCCACAGACGCAACTAGCCACTGGTGATGTTGAGGCTGGAGCGAAACTCGGCGAAGGTCGAGGACGGGAGGCCCTTGGTGAAGATGTCCGCGAACTGGGAGGTCGTCGGAACATGAAGAACCCGCACCTCGCCCATGGCCACCCGATCACGGACAAAGTGGAGGTCGATCTCTACATGCTTCGTCCGCTGGTGCTGAATGGGATTGGTGGAGAGGTAGACCGCACTGACATTGTCGCAGTAGATCAGTGTGCTCCGGGAGGGAGGAGTGTGCAACTCAGCGAGGAGCTGCCGGAGCCAGGCGGCCTCTGCCACACCGTTAGCAACGGCGCGGTACTCCGCCTCGGCGCTGGACCGGGAGACCACCGGCTGACGCTTGGACGACCAAGACACCAGGTTGCCGCCCAGGAAGACGGCGTAGCCGGAGGTGGAGCGGCGAGTGTCCGGGCACCCGGCCCAGTCCGCGTCAGTGTAGACGACGAGGTCGGTGGAGGAAGCCCGGTGTAGGAGGAGGCCGTAGTCGAGGGTGCCCCGGAGGTAGCGGAGGAGCCGCTTGAGAGCCGTGAGGTGAGGCTCCCGGGGATCATGCATGTGGAGGCAGACCTGCTGAACTGCATAGGTGATGTCCGGCCGGGTGAAGGTGAGGTACTGAAGAGCCCCGGCAAGGCTCCTGTACGCAGTGGGGTCGGCCACCGGAGGGCCCTCAGTCTCCGACAGCTTGCCCTGAGTGTCGACCGGAGTGGAGCAGGGCTTGCAGTCAGACATCCCAGCCCGCTCCAGGATATCCCGAGTGTACTGCTGCTGATGAAGAAGAAGCCCAGCAGGACGGTGCTCAACAGTGACACCGAGGAAGTGGTGGAGCTCACCCAGGTCCTTCATCGCAAACTCCTGCTGGAGAGCTGCAATGATCCGCCGGAGGAGGGGCTCGCTGGAGGCGGTGAGGACAATGTCATCCACATATAGCAACAAGTATGCAGTGTCGGCCCCATGGTGGTAGACGAACAGGGACGTATCAGACTTGGCCTCCACGAACCCCTGGGTCATCAAGAAAGTAGCAAACCGATGGTTCCACGCCCGAGGTGCCTGCTTGAGGCCATAGAGGGACCTGTTGAGCCGGCAGACCATGTCAGGACGGGTGGTGTCGACGAACCCCGCCGGCTGACTGCAGTACACCGTCTCGGTAAGAAGGCCGTGAAGGAAGGCGTTCTTGACGTCCAGCTGGTGGATGGGCCACGACCGAGCAAGTGCCAGCGAGAGCACTGTACGGACCGTGGCCGGCTTGACCACCGGGCTGAAAGTCTCATCGTAGTCGACGCCAGGGCGCTGAGTGAAACCCCGGAGGACCCATCGAGCCTTGTAGCGCTCGAGAGAGCCGTCTGCTCGGCGCTTGTGTGTCCAAATCCACTTGCCGGTGACGACATTGGCGCCCGGCGGCCGGGGCACCAACTCCCATGTCTGGTTGGCGAGGAGCGCGGCGTACTCCTCTTCCATCGCGCGGCGCCAGTGAGGGTCCAGCAGGGCATCGCGGACAGAAGAGGGTACCGGAGAGACCACCGCGTCGTCGGTCGAAGCCGCCAGGACACGAGGCGGCAAGGTGCCAGCCGCGTGTCGTGTCACCATCGGGTGAACATGCCGCGGGTGTCGGTGAAGCAGCGGCGGATGGTAGACCGGCGAGGGACCACGGGCCGGTGGAGACAGTGGCGGCGGTGTCGGTGTCCCCGGTGGAGAAGGGACCGCGATCGGCGGAGGTCGCGGCCTCCGCTGGTAGACCCGTACCGGCGCGGCGAACCTCGACGGAGGCGCCGGTGCGGGTGCCGAGACGGGATCCGGCGTCGGCAGTCGGCATGACCCCCCCGGGGCAGAGGCAGGGGACGGAGGCCCCGGGTCTGCACCAGCTGAAGGAGACGGGGCCACGCCGGAGGACGAGGGGCCCGGACTCGCAGGGGAGCCGGGACCGGTGGCCGGCGCGGAGCGCGGTGAAACGGTACCTGCAGGAGACCACAAGAAAGGTGGCTGGACCACCGGGTCAGTGGGAAGCAGGGTGGGTGGGTCAGGGACCGGAGAAGTAGAGGTGCCGGAAAAGGGAAAGACGGACTCATCGAACACCACATGGCGCGAGATGAGAACACGTCGGGAGGCAAGATCGAAGCAGCGGTACCCCTTGTGATCAGGGGAGTAACCGAGGAAGACACAGAGCGTGGATCGAGGATCCAGCTTGTGAGAGGAGGTGGCGGCAGTGTTGGGGTAACAGGCACACCCAAACACGCGGAGGTGATCGTACCGAGGCGGGGAACCGAAGAGGGCGTGGTGAGGGGTGGGAGCGGGACAGGCAGCGGAAGGAAGGCGGTTAAGAAGGTAGGTGGAAGTGTGCAGGCCCTCAGCCCAGAAGCGAGCAGGAAGAGAGGCCTGAAACAGTAGAGTCCGCACGGTGTCGTTGGTAGTGCGAATCATCCGCTCTGCCTTGCCATTCTGCGAAGAAGTGTACGGGCAAGACATGCGCAACTGAACACCGTGAGAGAGGAAGAAAGCTCGGGAGGTGGAGTTGTCAAACTCGCGACCATTGTCACACTGGACGGCCTTGATAGGGAGACCGAACTGAGTCGACACCCAAGCAAAGAAGTGACGGAGCGTGGTGAACGTATCCGACTTCGCACGTAGGGGAAAAGTCCACGAATAATGCGAAAAATCATCAACAACCACAAGATAGTACTTATACCCAGAAATACTGATGACAGGAGAGGTCCATAGGTCGCAATGTACAAGATCAAAAATGCGAGCCGCATGAGAAGAAGAACTAGAAAAAGGAAGACGAACATGTCGGCCCAATTGGCACGCATGACACAGTTGCTCATCATGAGCTCGAGTACATGGAAGACCAGAGCTACGACTGAGCTGTATCAGGACGTCACGTCCAGGATGGCCGAGACGCCGGTGCCAGGTAGTAGAGGAAGTAGAAGCGGCGAAGGCAGCTGACAAAAGAGACGGCGAGGAAGACGACTGCGCCGCCGGAAAGCGAAGGGTGTAAAGGGGCCCGGAGCTGTCACATCGGAGCAGAGGACGCCGGGAAGCCAAATCCTTGACAGTAAGACCAGAAGAGTCAAATTCAACAGAACAAGAATTGTCAGCTGTAAAACGACGAATAGAAAGGAGGTTATGAACCATAGAAGGAGCAACAAGAACATCAGGAAGACGAAAGGAGCCATGAGCACCGGCGGTACCCACAGAGGTAACAGGAAGGCAAGAGCCGTTTGCGACCATAATGGACGAAGGAAGTGAGGAGGAAGGAGAATGGAGTGACGAAAGTATACCAGGGTCAGGAGTGGTGTGGTAGGTGGCTCCTGAATCGGCGATCCACTCGGGTCCAACCGGAGGTGTCAGACCCATGGTGGAGAACGAGCGAGCCAGGGCTGTAGTGTCCCATCCGGCGACCCCCGGTGGAGTCCACGCTGCCGTAGGGAGGGCGCCAGGTGGAGTGCCCGCAGGAGTAGCCCCGGTGAGCAAGGCCACCGGTGGGCGCGACTCGGCCCCAGTGGTGTGGTATGGCCACATGGAGATGCGCCCTGCCCATGGGTGCTGGAAGGAGGGCCATGGTGCCCCCCCCGGGAACCCACCGGGAGCCTGAGCCTGAGTGTGGCCGCTCCGGCCACCCCCTCGACCCCCACCGCGGCGTCGGCGACCGCCGCGACCCCCCCCGCCTCCGCTCGGCCCGGAGGGAGGAGGACCCAGGAGAGACGACGGTGGTGGTGCAGTGGTCCGTGGTGGAGTAGGGGGGCGCGGAGGAGTGGCAGCCAGGGCCGTCGAGGAGGCCGATGCCCCTGCAGGAGTAGTGGAGACCGGCTGGAGGCCCTGCGTGAGCTCCTCCATGACGAGATCGTCGCGGACCTCCAGGAAGGTGGGGAAGGGCCGCTGGCGAGTAATCCACGTCCGGAGGTGTGCGTAGCGGTCGCTGAGCCCCCGGAGGACGTTGAGGACCAAGATGCGATCCTCCACGGGCCACCCAAGGTCCCCCAGGGAGTCCGCCATGCCCTTCATCCGGCGGCAGAACTCAGCGACGGAGAGGTCCCCCTGGACGAACGTCCGGAAACTCGCGTCGAGGCGCAGAGCCCGGGCCTCGGCGTTGCCCAGGAACTGGCCCTCAAGGGCAAGCCAAGCCCGGCGAGCGTCAGGAGAGGTACGGACGAGGTCGTGGAGGTCGAGGGAGATCGTCCCCAGGATCCAGGAGAGGACGATGCTGTCCAGACGGAGCCACGACGGGGTCTGGACAGCGGCCGAAGCGTCGAGGAGGACGTGGTCGTCGAGGGCATAGCGGCGAAGAGTGAGCACCACAAGGTCCCGCCAGCGAGCGTAGGAAGGTGACTCCGGCTCGAGAACGACCGGCACGAGGAGGCGGATGTTCTGGACCCCCCCGGCCTGGTAGTGAAGCTGCGCCACGAGCGGGTCCGCCGGATCGTGCCAGAGGACAGTAGTGTGGGACACGCGGCGACCCGGCGAGGCAGAGGTGGCCCCAGCCGGAGAGGCAGGAGAGAGGAGCCGCTCCGCCTCGGCAATCTGACGAGCCAAGGCGTCGGCCGCTTCGCGCTCGTGCTCCCACACGAGGGCGGCCGCCCGCACCCGGGCCTGCCCCTCCGCGGCGGCGGCACGTGCGGCGACGAGAGCAGCGGCGAGAGAAGTGGTGTCACGACCGGCGTAGGGTTGAGAGCCGGCGTAAATCTGGGAGAGGAGTGGTGGTGTCGAGGCCGGGAACGTGGGGGCACCGGCGGGAAGGTGGTTGCCGGTGTCCGTCCCGGCGTCGGGAAGGTGGACGGCGTCGGCGGGGCGCTCTGTCAGGACATCCTCCACGCCTCCTGCAGGAAGGGCTGCAGTAGGGTCCCCCCCATGCCCCCCCACTGCCGGAGCAGCAAGGGGGGAGGAGGCCGAGCCCCCTGCCGCACCCTCCACAGCAGCAGCGGCTGTGAGGGCTGCAGCAGAGGGAGGAGAGGCGTGGAGGCCCGTGAACGAAGAAGAGGAGCCGACGGCGGAAGGGAAGATGGAGGTGAACCCAGCGGCAGGGGAGACCGGCCGGGCAGCCATGGCGGGCCAGCCACCAGTGGCGGCGGGCAGACCAGGCTGGGCGGCGGCCTGGGCGGCGGGCAGTGCCCCTGCGGCTGCAACCTGAGCCCAGGAGGTGTTGGAGAGAGAGGGGAAGGAAGAGAAATAGGAAGGGGAGGGAGGAGGGGAGCGGCGGCCAGCCATGGAGGAGCGCCGGCCAGGCCAGAGGGCGGCGGCGGCGGCTCCAGCCAAGGGGGCGGCGGCGGCTCCTAGAGGAAGGCTGCTGATACCATGCTAGAGTTAGGGTTGGATAATTCTCTATTGATTTGGGCTAACCCTAGAAGGGTAGCTATATAGGTTCCTTACATGGGCCACATGGGCCTAAGCCTCATGGGCTTACATATACTCCAACATAAAAGAAAGCATTACAAAGAACACTGTATGTTGTTCACCTTCTCAATAAGATCAAGAATCTCTTGGTTATCTACGAACTGGATATAACTCCAATCAATTTCTTCCCTTGTATATTCCTCTTGTTCCATCTTAAACACATGCTGCTCATGGAACATATAAAAAAATGATTACACATAATGACACAAAACAAATTTTATTTGACGATGCTAAAACATAGAATGCAGAACATTCTCAAGAACTGAGACTTTCATTCTCTAACCTGATTAAAGTGTTGCTGCAGCTTCTCGTTAGTTAAGTTGATGCAAAACTGCTCGAAACTGAGGCATGTCATAGTATCACCATATAACAGTTGTTATGTTTCGTATCATCAAAAGATAACAAGATGGTTTCATGTCATACACAACATTCGCTAAGTAGAGTTATGGAAGACTTAAGGCTCTTAATAAGGAGAGTATATAACTTTGCTATTACTATGCATCACCATAACCAGTGCAGCCATTAGCTGCAGAAACTACATGCTGCAACCTCTAAAAAGAAGAGCACATATTTCAGCCAAATTTTGAAACCAGAGTCCCCATTCATGTCAACAACAACATGATGTTGGTTTCCCTTAAGGTTTTCTTTTGTGCAGCAAGTGTTGTGAGTCAAGACCATAGCTACATATCCCTTTTATTCTTTTGAATCTTCACAATTACCACTCTTTCAATATGTGAATTTGATTTAGCATGTTTTGGGCCTGTAGTCACACATATGAATTACTCCTTCTTCTTTGGTCAAATAAGCTATTTTTCCGCTTTACAAAAGAGCAACTTAAGCGATGAATCTTTTTAAAGCAACATGGAGGATCTTTTCCCCTGATAAAGCCTATTGCTATATAAAAAATGAAATCAACATGCATATTGAATGATTGTCATAATATGCACTCTGCTTTTTATTCATCTATTTGGAGTTCCCTAAAAATGTTGCAACACCAAAGAGCCACTCCAAAAAAAAGTAGATTAGGAGAAAAGCTCCTAAGATATGCTGATACTACTGCGCTTTTAGTTAAAAAGCAGAAAAAATATGTTTACGTTCTAACTTCTAAGCACATGAAGGCCATTGTTTTAACTGGCATTGTATGACCTATATGTTATATAATCGACAATTTCCATTTTGAACTAATTCCAAAGACTTGAGATGTGTGATGAAACAAATAATCCTAATACAAGCCATTTGATTTAATTAACTTCAAAATAGATGGAATGGCTTTGTATTGCAGCAAACATAGTTTGAACATGTTGAACCCGTCATGTCACCAACACTTTTTTTTCTCGAAAACGCAGGAGAACTGTGCTTCATTATATTAAGAAGAAAAAAGGGGAAGAAACCCCGTACAACACACACCACACCATTCCCAATTACAAAGACTTACACACGCGCCTGTGAGAACAAAAAGGTGACCAGAAATAGAAAAAAGCCTTAGGGGGCGGGGGGGAGGGGTGGGGGTGGGGGTGCCAAGAAAGATAGCCCCCGAGCCCCAGCCAAAGCCCACAGCCGACACTCCTCCAAAGCAGAACCCAAAGCACCAGCTAAGTTTGGAGCAGCCCCATCAAAAACACAACTATTACGATGTCACCAATACTATCCAGTAAAAAAACTGCTGCTGTGACTTTATTACACTATATTAAGACATTGATAAAGATAAACAGAAGATTAAACGCAAAGGCATACCAGTTAAGCACCTGTTTGTCTTGAAACTCTCAAAACCATATATATCCAGTACACCAATCAGAAGCTTTGAACTTAGATCTTGTCCTATTGAAGTATTTATCTTATTTACAAGCCTGAAAAAAACAGCAACATAAGTGAATTATCATTTTATGTTACAGAAGTAACATACTATAAAGCAACAATAATAAACTGCTTGACAATGTGAGAACTTACCAATCAAACAAACGAGAGTAAACAATTCTGGCCAATGCATCTCTACTGAGAGCTGCTGCTCGTGCATCTAAATTTTTCACAATACTTTCACCACGTGTTACCAGAACTCGCTTACACAAAGATTCCTCAAGAGCTTTCTCATCACACCTGAAATGTTGTCAAATGCATGTCATGCAAAAGATAACAAGCTAATATTACGGAAGGAGTACAAGAAAGGACTAATACATGAAAAGCTCTGCAGCTGTCCTAAGATGGAACTGGGACTTATCATCTTTAGGTACAGAAGAATCTGCTTCACTCCCTTCTGAAAATTCCACATTGCCCAAATGAAGAATGGCAGCGACAACTCTAAATATTGCATCCTGCACGAAATGGCAACAGAAGTTATAAGCAAATGTTTTATCTTCAGATAAAATAAATTAATTTCGACCGTACACATGTATATACCTGTTCATCAGAACTGATGCCCACAATGTCCATTGCCCTCCTAGTTATGATATATTCTGAAGCATCATCCATCCCATCAAGCTTAATGCAACTAGACTGGTTAAGATAGTGAAATGATGCGGCATCTCCCAGTTTATATCTCTCACGGTCCTGCACAGCAACATTTTAACACAGATCAAAAGTTGAAGACACAGTTGATGGCAAAATCTACATCATCAAAAAAAAAGTAGTACTAAAATATAGTAGGCTGGCAACACAAAAAAAAGGGCAGACCCAGTGCCAGAGGCTCCCACACGAGTGGGGTCTGGGGAAGGGAATAACCGAAGCAAAGTCTTACCCCCGCAGAAATTCTGCAAAGAGATGGCTTCGAACCCAAGACCTGGTGACTCGGCGAGCTAGCACTCACCAACTGCAGTACTAAAATATAGTAGGCTGGCAACACAGTTGCCATATATTGTTTACAAAGTTGTAGTTTAGAATTTGGTTTGTAGCCATGTTGAAATTTTTACCTCAGGTGGTGCAGCACATAGCATGTAAAAACAGTGATAGTTCCTTTCTGGATCAGATATTTGACAGACACGAGACCTTTCTAGGAGGTAAGTCCTTATGGCAGCTCCTGAGATCATCCCATTCTTGTCAAACTGAATCTCAACAAATTTGCCAAAACGACTGCATAATAAGATAAAAGAAAGCGACAAAGTATGAGGAAAAAATAGAAAAGATTGTGCTAACGAGCAAATGCCAACGGTCAGAAACAGAAAAAAGAAAATAATAACCATGTTTTTTTAAGTTCATTACCTTGAATTATTATTCCTGACTGTTTTTGCATTTCCAAATGCCTCAAGAACAGGATTGGACTGCGTCAATCAAATAGATAGATTAGATAGTATAAGACACAATAGCATTAAGATTGGTAAAATGTGAGTTTGATGCAATCCTGCAGAACGATCAGCTTGCTCCTTTACAAACATTCCAAGATGCCAGTTCATAATCCATAAATCCACTATTTTGGGTTGCTAATATTCACAAGAGCAAGAAGAGAAATTGGAGCCCTCACCTCCAGTACTTGTTGCTGCACTGACCTTCCCCCAGATTGAGCTTTGCCACCCATAAATGCAAGATACTGCATAAGACTTTTAGTGCTTTCTGTCTTACCAGCTCCACTTTCACCACTCACTAATATGGCTTGGCTTCTACCATAATTCATCATAAGCCTGCATGGTTTATATGTCAGATACATGCAACACAATAAATGCATAAAACATTAGTTTTCCTTGGGGGGTTGAAACACACCTATATGCACGATCTGCAATGGCAAAAGGATGAGGGCTCAGCTCGCCAAATTCTGCGCCTTTATAGATTCCCATCATGTGATTGTTATAAAGGTGGGGAAGTCTTTGAAATGGATTAACAGCTATTAAAATGTTGCCAGTATAAGTCTGGAAAGGACAAACATCTTTAAGCGGTTAGATCAGACCACAACGTTGTTCGGTACACTAGAGCATGTTATAAAATAAAAACAGATGCAGTGTTGCAGAATTCCAACCTCCTCTGATACAGAAACTAGAAACAGTAAACACCTAACACCAATAAAATAAGAATAGCAATGAAACATAAACACTATACAGACAGGACACAGGAGGTGTAATTTGAATGAGTAACTCTACTATCATCCTAGAGAGCAAATAAGAACTGAAAAGTCAGATAACCAAGAACTCGCCGGACTATGCATGAGTAAAAAGAATAAAAGAAGTGTTGATATGTTGAACAACTCAACTTACATATATTTCATTCATTGCATATCTAGACTTTAAGTTCTGTAGAACTCCTGGTTCATTAAGATAAGCTAGCCTCGTCATATCCTCAACGCCACAGCGCTTCGCTTCTGCATCCTTAGGATACACACTTGAGACATTGGCAGTAACCTGTAACCAAAATATGTTTATTTATTTTTATTTATCATTATCCATATACTTTAATAAATTAATTTACTATTATAAGCTATAGCGGTATAGTCTGACACTCATGAATTAACAAATTCAGACTTAAAAACAATTAACCTGAGGCATAAAAAAGAATTTTAGGAGAAACGTGCTGCAACAGCCTCAGTAAAGCATGAATAGAAAGTAACAAACCATCAGGACGAGATAAACTAACAAAATCTCACTTTTGGCAGAAAATAAAAAGAGAAACCTATCATGGAACTAATAACTGACCTTCTTCCCAGAAGTGCAGTTTATAATTAATTCATCTCCTTGGACCTCCTCCACCAGCCCATCAATCCAAGACACCTCAGCATCCTCAACCCAAACATGAGAACCCACTGTAAAGCGGACTTTGGATGCCTGCAACAGAATGCACAAGAACACGACTAATGTCAGTTAACCAGTCATTACAGTAAACTAACAAGTACGAAGGACGATGAGTGAAGAAAGAATAGTAACAACTACAATATCTCAATCCAAAATTACAATGAGGAGACACATTTATTGACAAAATAATAGTTGAGAAGTTCTTGAATATCAGATCATTCCATTGTGTTTGAACTTACAACTGGCATATGAGGATCCACATCTGGTGATAACAGGACACATAACCTAAGTTTCTTGCCCACATTTAAACACTAAGTGTGAAAAGAAGTAAGCATCCATAGACATTGTCCCATGATTTAGGTGCCCATTTTTGCACACTCATTGAAGAACTAATGAACCAAACAGAGAATAAAGATCCTAATTATTCTTGATTAATGCTAGCCCAGTAGTATCACAAAAACCTTGATCAAGTTCCATGAGATGATCCGAGTGTCTCAGTGAGAAGAACAAGATGGAATCTACCATAAGACGGTATGAGGGGCTGAGGCAGAGACCCCAACCTCACCACATTGCACAGTCACGGCCAGAAGAAGGAAGGACAACAAAAGGCTGCCCCGATTCATATCCTAGGTACACCATTTCCCGAAATTATGCCCGGTTCAATAAGACGTGTTTATCTCAATGTCAATGATCGCACCATACACAACTGCTTCAACTAAACGATTACACCAAACGGCGTGGAAACACCCCGAACCGAGCCGGCATTTCGACGCCTTCATCAAGCGGGGCAGTCCCCAACACGTTACTACCCAAACAAAGCACAAATAACAACAAGCACAGATAAATCCGACGAAAAGCAAATCGCAGCACGTACCATTCCGTCTGCGGGGCCGGATCAAGGCCGGCGGCGCCGAGGGCGAAGAAGCGGCTCCGCTAGCGCGATCGCCGCTACCGCCCTCCCGCCGCCGCGAGAGGGGAGTTAGCGCCGGAGTGGCCGACGCGCGAGCCCACGGCGGAATCCGCGCTGCCGCCGCGGGGGTGGGTGGAGTCCGCGGGATCGCGACGTGAAGCGTGCCGCTAGATTTGGATTCGGACCTGCGTTTCGTGTTTGTTTGTTTGTTTTCTTCGAAGGCGACTAGCGCCTAGCGAGCCGCGGTAAGGCGAGAGCGAGGACCGAGTCGACGGGGAGGGGGAGGGAGAAGTTGGGGACGAGTGGGAACTCGAATGGCCAGATTAAACAAAACACAAAAGCGAGGGGTGGGGGTGTGGAACTCGCGCGCTGCTGAGCTCGGCTTGGCTGTCAGTGTCAGCGCCGCCGCCGCGGCTGAAAGGTGGGGTCTCAACAGCCAGGATCGACGGAGGAGACGTGCGTGACGACCTGTTGCAGCATTGTCAGGTCAGTCCGTTAATTTTTAATTTCCAATTTCTAATTTAAATCCCTAGAGTACTAAAGCCTATTTTTCAATTTAGTAGTTGTAAAAAACAAGACGTTTTTACATGTGTGCCATTATAAAAGTTGGTAATTAACCATAAGCCATTAAAAAGTTGAGTTCTCAAAGGTGTCACTGCTATGAACTCTTTTGCTCTCCACACCACTCTCATCAGATTTGGCTCTAACGGTGTCGTCAAACTGCGAGTGTAAAAAGTAAAAAACCCCTCGGGTTTGAATATACAATTAATTTTTGAGCATCTTAATGATCTCAAATGAAAAAACTTAAAATTAGAAAATTGTAGATCTCGTCGAGATCTACCATAGTTATATAACAATTGTCTTCATTTGATTCTGTACAAAAAAAATATGATTTTTCTAAGACACATTAATATCATATCTTTTTGTACGAAATTAAATGAAGATAATTTTTATACAAAAATTGTAGATATTGTCAAGATCTACAACTTTTTAGTTTTGAGTTTTTTCATTTAAGGTTATTAAGATGCTCAAAAAAATTAATTGCATATTCAGACCGGAGGATATTTTTAACTTTTCACATCCACGATTTGACATCGTTAGAGTCAAATTTGACGGAAGTGGTATTGAGGGCAAAAGAATTCAGAGCAGTGGCACGTATGAAAACTTAACTGTGGCTTGTGTATAATTACCAACTTTTATAATGGCACACTGGTAAAAGCCTCTATAAAAAACTAGCTTAAAGTACTGTATTAGGCCCGTTTGGATCTACGGGGCTAAAGTTTAGCCCCATCATATCGAATGTTTGATGCTTTTTAGTGTTAAACATATGTTAATTATAAAACTAATTACATAAATAAGGGCTATTTAGTGAAACGAATCTATTAATCCTAATTAGTCCATGATTTAATAATATTGTGCTACATTAAACATAATATGTTAATGATGGATTAATTAGGCTTAATAGATTCATTTCCCGAATTAGCCATGAATTCTACAATTAGTTTTATAATTAGTTCGTGTTTAGTCCTACTAACTAGCTTCCACACATTCGATATGACATGGGCTAATAGCCCAAGGATCCAAACACCGCTTTTATTCACCCTGAGACCCTAAAATTTGCAGAGATGGCCCTGTCTGGTCCCCATGTGTCAGGGGCATAATGCAAACATGCAAAAAAAACATGACCTTCTTCCTCTCGACTAAATCACACGCAGGAGGGCCGCGGCCACACTTGGAGCTTGTGGCCTCAGCAGGAGCGGCCCTCGCAGACGGGGCTCAGCCATGGCGGGCGGGGATCCGACGGGCGCGACAGCGGGACTCGGTTGGCCAGGCATGCGGCGACATGGCGCACGGCGGCGGGCACATAGCAGCCATGGCGGGCGAAGCGCAACGGTCGAGGATGGAGCCCGCGGGATGGGCGCGACGGTTGCGAGGACACGGGTCAGCCTGGGCGTTCGGTTAACCGAAACCGATCGGTTCGGTTCTTCGGTTTCATAGGAAATTCGGTTCCCTAGAAACTGCTAACCGATCGGTTCTTCTGGAAAGTGAGAACCGGGCAATTCGGTTTCGGTTCTTTTCAGTTTGGTTTCGGTTATCACCGAACTAACCGATTCTAACTAGAACATCCAAAAACATACACAGATCGATGACCAAATTCAACAGCAAAAAAAAACAGAAGATGTAGATCCATTCGGCTCCGTCGTGCACCAAGGCAGGCGCTGCCGACGCTACAGAAGTGGAGAGGGCCACCGCCTGCGGACCTCCCTACGCGCTGTAGGGGGCCGCTGGACCTGCACCCTGCGCGCCGAAGGGTCCACCGGACCTCCACCTGAGCACCACCGGGCGCGTCTGTAGGAGGTCTGCCGCCGCGCACGCCTCGCCTTGCTCGCCGCTGCAGGCTGCAGTGGCTCTCGCGCGCCACGTGCAGGAGAGTTGGATGGAGGAGAACAGGAAAGGGAGCCATGGTCGCATCTCGCATGGGGAAGTTGAATGGGGAGCAGGTGTGCCGGCGGCTGTGCAGGGGATGACGGGAGTTGGATGTGAATGAATTGTCTCTAGGGTTTGAAGGGTGCTCTTATATATGATGGTAATTGGGCTGGCTGGTCATTCATGGGCCTCCTATCTATTGGGCCTGAGTTTCTTCGGTTCTTCGGTTAACCGAGCCTAAGAACTGAATTGACCCAGGTTATTTCGGTTAGTACAAACCAGGAACCGATTTAGGAACCGATTTTTTCGGTTTCGGTTATTTCGGTTTCGGTTCCGATTATTTCGGTTCGGTTCTCGGTTCTCGATTATTTTTGCCCAGGGTGGGACACGGGAGGGGGCGCATGCACTTGCGACGGTGAGGAAGACGCAAAATAGAACAAAACAAATCGTTATTTTTCTTAACTAGCGGTAACGGTGGTTAATTTTCTCCAACTCCACCAAACTTGGGTTTTCTAGAGCACCCCTTGGAGGTGCTCACCAATTTGGTGAATCTAGGGCAGATCCACCATTTTGGTAAATCAGATCCACCGTGGAGCTACTGGATCCTAGAGCGTTTGGCTACAAAAAAAAAGTGAATCGGGATCTGGTTTTCGTGAATCTGGAGCTTGTAGAGCTTTGCCAAGCAACCCCGACTAATTGTTTATTTTTGAAAGAATTGACAGAATGATTCTTGCAAAAATATAAGAAAATTACATATGTGATCCATAAACTATTACATGATTCTCGTTTAGATCCCAAACTATACAATTACATATTTATGTCTCTAATGTGTCTAATTACTCTAATCCTGATTAAAACAACTACGGAATTGACGGACTAGGATCCAGAGGGTTCCTAGATTTATAGTCTAGGTGAATTGTGCAATGAGCTTATCTAGCTTATATGAACAAATTGTAAGGTTGCATCACATTGCACTGCTATATATAGCTTATCATTGGTGGCGGTGACCATCAAGTTTATATTTTTTTGAGAATACCATCAAGTTTATATGAGATGTATCTTTATATAAGTTTATTAACTGATGCTTGTATAGACACAAATTCAAGTTTGGACATGTATTTTTTTACTTAAATATAATTAAAAATAATAGTTATGCATTTTTTTTGTTTTAGCACAAAATGATAACACAAGGCACCCAAAATTGTTGAGGGCATTACTGACTTTATGTTCTTGAAGAGAATTACAAACTCTTAATATCCACGACTAGCAATAATCAAACCTACACCAAAATCCAAGTTTTATAAGCCGCTTTTCAGAATCTCTAGAGGCCTAACTAGGCAGACACTTTTGTCGATGTCTTAATCACAACATGGTGTGGATCATTTTGTGTAACCACTCTACTTATTGAAAAATAGCATGGAGTTAGTAAGATAAATATCAAACAGCTCGAAATCAAAAGGAATCCAACCCACCATCACAAAACAATTTGTTACCATCAGGAATCAAGTTTAAAACGTAGCCTTACAAAATAGAGTGGAGTCAAGCATACGGTCCATCATCTACCATTTGGGGGCGAGCTGGTAACATCATTTATGCTGTTTGATTTCTCCAAATCAATCACACATTCTTCTTTGTTCACTGTCCTTATATTGAAGTAAGCTGGTTGTTTTGGCTCGGGCAAGCTTGTGCTCTCATTCATAAGAAGAGAGATAATATCTGTCATGTTTGGTCGATCTACAGCGTTGTCTTGCACGCACATTAGTGCGATGTTGATTAATCTCCTTACCTCCATGTTTTGATGACTAGTATCTAGACATGGGTCAATAACTTCATTCCACTTTTCCTCTTTCCATAGAATCCATGCCTGAAAATGTGGTAGTGATAAGTGATAATGAACTAATGCAGTGAAAAACATACTCAAAATGAATTAGTGCAATAGAAATCCCTTGTGTTCCATGATTCATGTCATTTTGGGCAGCGCCGCGGTCCCTAAAATATAACTTTGTTTCTTTTGAGAGGGACTATAACTTTGTTTACTATACACACACCAAAAAATAGCAAATATAAAAATTTAATAAAGTACTTTTTAAGACTAATATGCACATATTGTCTTAGTCTCTTCAAACTAAGTACTTTAAAAGTAATTTATAGTTAAAGTTTAAAAGGTTTGACCGCAATCTTGTCCAAAATGACAAGAACTATGGAACTGGATGGAGTATTTGTTAAGTGAAATAAATATAATATTCTTACAAATAACATTATTAGTTGTAGAGAATTAGTAGCAGGTTCAAATACCGATAACCTTAATGTAGTGAAATTTATGTCTAAAACAAGATTAGTAAATTGAAGTAATTAGTCATGAAAAAAACAAATTATTATTAGAGGATAAGTTACACAACTATTGTAGTACTTTTCATTTTCGGTAAATTTTACTTACATATCCTTGAAAAGGAAAGGTCAGTGTTACTCACATATCCAAGAAGATTTGGAAAATTCCCTGTTTCATGAAACCCAATGTTTCGTTTACCACTAATTATTTCCAAGAGCAGCACTCCAAAACTGAAGACATCAGATTTGACCGAGAATAGGCCCTCCGATGCATACTCAGGAGCCATATAACCACTACACGGAACAAATAGACTAAATCAAATTTCTAATTGACAAAAACAAATGTTCATTTAGATGTTATGATTAGTACTATAGCTAGCCTATGATCTTACTGGGTCCCCACAACTCTACTTGTGTTTGCATGAGTTTCATTTGATCCAAATATTCGAGCAAGTCCAAAATCAGAAATCTTAGGGCTCATATTATCGTCTAAAAGAATATTGCTCGCTTTTAGGTCTCTGTGTATGACCCGAAGGCGTGAGTGCTTGTGGAGGTACAACAGTCCTTGAGCTATCCCTTCAATTATATGACGCCTCTTGTTCCAGTTTAATAATGTTCTTCTTGTTGTATCTGTGTATACATGGCAAATGACATATAAATACAATAGAGGTGCAACAAACTGCAAAGCATGGTGAACATGAGTTATTATATTGTATATAAGAGAACTTTGTATAACATACCAAAGATAAAGAAGTCCAAACTTCTATTTGACATGTATTCGTATATCAATATCTTCTCTTCTCCTTGAATGCAGCATCCCAAGAGTCTCACTAAATTCATGTGTTGAAGCTTCGCAATAAGCTGAATCTCAGTCTTGAACTCAGTTAAACCTTGTCCTGAATGTGGGTTTAGTCTTTTCACTGCTATCTCGAGTCCGTTTGGTAGTTGTCCCTAAACAATTCAAAATTCTTATTGATTTTAATATTTAATAACTAGAAGAAACAAGTATTTTTTTCATTAACTAACTATTTTAGAAGATAATCATTTAGCAATGAGACTCTTTGTGTATTTTGGATGGCCTTTTATTTCTAGAATTGAGTTTTGAGTTATACTTGTTGTAAACTCTCCTTTCGAGTTCTTTGTGATTTTAAGGTTTAATAAGGTTGTCTGATTCCTCTTGTTGGAGGATGAAGCCAGACATTTCTTTCCATTATCTAAAAAAATCAAGCGGAAAGAAACTCTATACTAGAACTAACTGTGAATATTTATGATGTTGTAAGTTAGTGCATACTTTTGTTGTTTAAGGTATATTTTGTGTCCACAAGAATGACAAACTAACTTTCCTAAAAGAAAGAAAAAGATCATAGAGTCAACGTACCTCCATCACATAATACACATAATTTTGTACTGTGTAGTCTTGACTCCAACTAAATGTGTTTCGTTTATGTTCTAGAAACATATTGCAAAACACAAGATAATGCCCTATAACATGGTGATTGGGAACATCACACTAGATCTGTGAAATACTTTAAAATGTGTATCTAATGGATTTCATATTTTTACTAGATATTTGAGCTCTTTTAGTAATATATAAGACATATATGTTAAGTATTTTACCTTGTAGACTCGACCAAAACCACCCTCTCCGAGTTTATTTCCATCTGAAAACGTGTTCGTAGCATCTGCTATATGAGAGAAATCAAACATTGAGAATTCAGTGCTATTCTCTTCCATCCTCCATATGCTGACTGATCCCTCTGCGTCACGTAGTGCATCTTCTTGCAATTGTGAATTCTTGTTTCCTAACATAATGCATGATGACATTTAAGAAACTTGCGATTGAGAAAGAGGAGAATCTTGGAGATCCTTAATTTGTACAGCAGTCCACATTAAACTCCAACCTATTGAACTTAATTGGTTCTTAAGATTGCAATAAACTGCAACCATAAGTCTATGAACATGCAAATTATGAGAAATTTCATTCTTAGCATGGCAGATCCTCACCATACCACTTGGAATTGAAACTGTGTGAGTTCTCAAAAAGTTCTTAGATGTAACATGTTTTGGATTGTGTCCAAATGCAAAAACTTGAGAAAATTTGTGGTATAGTGCGTTAAAAGTTTGCTTTCTTTCCTATGTTTGACCTTATATTATTTATTGTATCTATAAGTTTTTTTTAAAAGTGAAGCACATAAGAAAAACCTTATTGATGGAGCTTATGGAACCACATCATGATATAAACTTGTACATCCAATGGAAATAGTAGCCCAAGTGGCCTAAATTTGCAGTGACCAATACGTGTACCAAACACTCACTAAATTAAGACTATCTATAACTCTTATAAAGCTAAACCCCACTAGATGATTTCTCTCTTCATGCAAGGTGTCCACAACATTCCCCACTAAGTGACATTACTGAATGTTCTACCTCTTCATGCAAGGTGTCCACATAATTCCCCACTAATTCCATGTCATCCCTTTATTAATTACAAAAAATGCCCATGTCATCTCTATCATGTAAAATACTGTAAATCTCACCCATTCCTCTATAATGTAATCAAATATTGTATTGGTTTTTCTTCTATTAGCTTACTGATTTTTTTACGAGATCTGATACAATAAAATAACATGCAAGCCAAATTCATATATATGTACACATGTGTACAAAATACCTATAGTAATACTATGTATATAATAGATTTATTTTTAAGAAAACCCCGCAGCAACGCACGGGGTATACTTCTAGTTGTTTTATATAGAAGTCCATTTTTAGACACTCAGCTATAGTTGGAGTTTGATTTTGGCTATTTAAGTCTAAAATAGAAATCTTTGGCCATTAATAAACTATGAAAAGGGTTCATATTTGACTATTATATTGGTTTGAATAGTGGTTTTGCTAATGTGGATGTCAAGTAGGTAGTGGGCCCACTCATTAGACCCTCTTTCTTCCCCTCTCCATGACGTCTGTATCTCCCCCCTCTCTCTTAAACTCTCTGTATTCCCTTTCTCTCTTTCACCGTGGAGAGACACCGTTGTCATGGGCGTGGACCTCTCCATGCTACCGGGTGGCGTATTACAAGTGTGTGTGTGTGTATATATATATATATATATATATATATATATATATATATATATATATATATATATATATATATATATATATATATATATATATATATATATATATATATAGAGAGAGAGAGAGAGAGAGAGAGAGAGAGAGATGAAAATAAACTCTAGAAATAAAGATAGAATCCTAGAGATGGAATAGGATTGGGCCTAGTACAACTTAACTTGTATTCTCTGCCATATATACCTATAAATACAACATAAGGGGCAATATATATCAACAAACAGATTGTTATTTTTAATAATCAACAACAGATTATTAGGGTTTCTACCATATTCACCCTTTTCCACCTGGCGCCCATACCTCTCACTCCCCTTAGCTCCCAATCACCATCGAGAGCCCATGGTAGAGATCATTGCTGCTGCTCTCGATTTCACTAATCACGTTGTCTCTATCCATGGTGAGCTGCTCAATGGCTTCTCATGAGCACAAGGAGGCATCCTTGATGCTGAATGGAGCTACACTACTGTCACTTCTTGCCCACCTCTCATCAACAGTAGACACCACTAGGGGTCGACAAATACCTGATACTCAATCCCTAAACCTAAACTATTCAAACCTGGACTCGAAGTACCAAACCCGAAATTCCGGATCATAGTTTCAGATAGTAACTATAAAAACAAGAATTTAGTTCGGGTAATGTTTCTCGGTACCCAAAATGTCTCAAATCTTTGTCCTTCTACTTCTAATATGAAGACAAAGACACGAAGTGAATTGGTGCAGTGTAAATGTATTGTTTGATATGGCTCTTTGTACATCTATGTTAGCTTGATAATTGATAGTGATTTGAAATACCGTTGTTTATTGTTTTAAAATGCTACTGGAATTCAATCAAAATTGTTGTTTTTGTCAATTTTTGGATAATATCAGATAAACCCTTAACTCGAACATGAATTATCGGGTATCCAAAAATTTCAGGACAACATCGGATAGCAATTTTTAATACTAGACACCACCACGCTGTCTCCATGTGCGAGAAGCTAGCGCCACTCAAACACATGGCCGGTGTCTAGAACGATGGCACGACTAGCGACAATGGTAGTGGCAGCGACCTGATGATGTTGGCCGCAACTCCCATAGTCCCATCGGGCCATCGGGGCCGATTCTAACCCCTACACGTCAGCGTGAGCATGGTTCTAGGCGCATGCTAGCTGGGCCCACCTCTGTGAAAGCGGGCCCTGGACTGCCGTTCCCAGCCTGGTTCCTCAGGTACAAGCGCTATGGACAGTTCACCAACCATGGTGAAGTGCCCCGCCCGCTGCCCCATATCAGCAAAACCACCATTAAAATCAGAACAATAATCAAATATGAATGATTTTAAGGTCAATAATGGGCTTCTCTTTTTCCCCCTATGTACTCTGTTTTGCTGGCATTTTAAAAGCTAGGGTACAATAATATAATCCCTTTGACCTTTGAAGAAACCATTGAACTGATTAAAGTGTCACTTCTTGAATAGTTAGGATACATCTGATTCAGTTTTCTGTCAAAGAAATATCTCAAGATTAGCGAGCAAACTAAGGGAAAAAGAAACTCCTTACCCTTGTCTGAATGTCTTGAGCGAGTCCACATAAAGGCAAAAAAGATACACAAGAATAGAAGAAGTACGAGGGGCACACTCACTGCAATTATCCAAATCTTAGTTTTTGTTCCTGAAAAAAAAAAGATATGGAGTACAGTGAGATATCAAGAATAGAAGTACCAAACATCTGCTGGCAGGCTTCAAGCATATTCAGTCGTCGCTAGTTTCCTTACGCCTAAGGTTTGTAATTTTTATTATTTTCCTTTGCTTGGTTTGTAACCTTTTTTTTTACCCCTTAATGAAATAAGCCATGTTCGTGAAAAAAAAATAGTAATAGCCTGTAAGTGTTTTCTCACTGAACTTAGGAGCATACTCCCTCCGTCTCAGAAAAAGTGTCGTTTTAGGTTTTTCAGACATCGTGTTTGACCGTTTGTCTTATTCAAAATTTTTTAATAAATATTATTTATTTTGTTATGACTTATTTTATCATTAGAGATACTTCAATAATGATTTATTTATTTTATAATTTGCATAAATTTTTTGAATAAGACGAACGGTCAAACACGATGTTTGAAAAACCTAAAACGACACTTTTTCTGGGACGGAGGGAGTATGTAATCATATACACCCCTTCTTCAAATTCAGGACTCGAATGGTCAGCTTCCATGGAGATGATTTGGGAAGGAAACAGTTGGAGGGATTTGAAAGAGGAATAATAAATCCAAATAAACTAACTGAACAGAAAACGCACGAATCTATATCCCAGGGCTACATACTATTGAGAAAAAAAATTAGGAAAAACCAAGTGCTTTGCTTGTACTACGTACCTTTCTTATTATTGTTCGGAGGACTTGCCGGCGGCGTCACCGCCCTGGGACTGGGAGGCGGCAGCGGCCTTGACGACATCGGCGCAGGTGATGGTGCCGCCGAGCCCTCCAAGACTACCATGGCCTCGCCAACATAGAACGGGTACACCTGGAACCGGAGGTTGCACCTCACCCCTGCCACCCTCTCTCCCAGAGAGCCAGGCGTCCTGAGTGCCAAGATGCCCAGGACATGCTCGAGGCACCGACTGCACCCCGCTGGAGTCAGGTCGGGCGTGCACTGCACCAAGCTGTACACCTTTGTCGGCTGATCGTCCCCCGCGTCAGTGTCGAACACGGCCTCACCGGTGGCCATCTTCTTGGTGGGGATGCTGCTCGCCGCCGCATGCTCCGCCGTCTTGTTCATGAGGCGGCCCACCAGGGCATCGAAGCTGCTGACCAGCGCGGCCGTTGAGCACGACCACGGGCTCGTTAGCCAACGGTGGCAGTGGCAGCAAGGAGGAGAGGAGGAGGCCGAGGCCGAGGCCGAGGCGCCATGCCCAAAGGCTCATAGTATATTGTACTACTTGAGTGTGGTTGAGCCAAAGCTCTAGCTGTCGATGCAGCACACTTGTGTTGTAGTTTTCTATAATACTTGCGCCTTTTATATGCTCATGGTTCGTTAATGTTTGACTGTGTCCTCATGGTTCGTAATAATGTTTTGAGAGAAACATGCATGTGTGCCCTTGGGTGGTCAAAGCAAAGTAATGACTTGACGTCGAGGCAGCCCGTCATGTACGTTATCTGGATGGTTATCTTATTCGTACGACGACGAAAGAGCACCAAGACGGAGGAAAAAAAATTCTATGCACTCCACGGTGGGTTCGATTTTTGCCTATGTGCGGAGTGCAGACTGAAGAAGCTGCTCTGCCCTTCTGTGCGTGTTGTGAGGGGTCACGTGGGTCGACCCAAGTTACCCGATGGGGGCAACAGGGGGTTCGGCTCTATCGGCCCGTTTCCTATTTTTAAGACTATAGTAAATATACCCGTGCGTTGCAACGGGAGGAAATAAAAATTTAAACCTCTACTTAGTTAGTAATATGTATATTTTGCATTTAATCCATCGGTAATGAAGCAATAATTGCATTAGGACATTGATCGTCTATAAAAGTGCAATTTAGAATAATGACAACCAAATTAGAAATTTCCTTATGTCGTGCAAAAATTAGTAGAAATATATAAACATACTTAATTATCTATGAGAGAGCGGAAAAGTTAAGTGAAAAAGAGGAATCCCTGCAGGCAGCCCACCGTCGGTGGCAGCTACCTCGCCGGCGTCCGCCACCTCCTCCCCACCTCATGCACCTTCTTTGCTCGCCTCCCCACCTCAATAGGTTGTGGCCGCCTCGCCGCCCGAGCGCCATCACCTCCCGCAGCACCATATCTGTTGGACGCGCAACCCCCGCTGCCACTTCCTGGTTAGATTGGAGAATAAATTGCCCAAGTTTTTTATTTATGATTTAATTAATTAGACTATTATCTAATCTAGATTATAATAAAAATATTTTTTATTCTTAAGCAAATTACATCAATAATTTAGTAGTAGGAATATTTGATTATTAAGAATTAGGGAAGGATGAATTATCATAGAACCATAATATTGTGTTTATTATTATTATTTTGTTTATAGAAAAATCATGAGAAAATCGGGAAAACAAAGATGACATGCAAAATAAAAAGGGAAAGGGCATGAATGGACTTGATAGTCCAGAAAAGAAAAAAAGAATAGAAGAAGAAAAAACAAAAAGAGGAAATCAGGAAAAGAAGTGGAACAAATATGAAAATAAAAAAGGATCAGATACAAAAACTAATCGGAGATAGTCTAAAAAAAGAGAAAAGGCTGAACAAATGACGGAATAGGAAAAGGAAAAAAACCAAATTTACTATATATAGGAATCGTAAGAAGAAGAAGAAGAATAAGAAACAAAAAGAGGAAATCAGAAAAAGAAGTGGAATGAATATGAAAATGAAAAAGGATAAGATACAGTAAATGATCGGAGATAGTCTAAAAAAACGAGAAAAGGCTAAATAGATGACGGAATAGGAAAATGAAAAAAAACCGAATTTACTATATATAATAATCGTATTGGGTATGAACTTTTTTTCGTAGGAGTATGGACTCTGTTGACACCGTTTTTTGGCATGTGTTAAGATGGTCAGAGTAGGCTAATCAGCAGAAGAAAAGTTACTGTGTATGTTGATAGCCGATGAAAGACAGCTTGTAAAGAAGGCTGCCGATGAATGGTGGCGGTGTATGGAGAAGTTAATTTGGATTGAGGTGTTGCCGATAAGGTTAAGGATGTTATTGCCGATGCCGATGAAGGGAGGCTTGAAGACTGCTGCTGATGAAACAGGAAGTGTGCCAATGAAAGTAGGCTTGAAGACTGCTACCGATGAAATAGTGAGTGTGCCGATGGAAAGGAGGTCGATGGGAATTCCATCGTAATTGAGGCGGACAAGGGAATAGATAGGAATTAATTTCCTTTTCTATATTTGTTAGAGTCTGATTTGTATAAGAGTCATATGTTTCCTTAGATTTGGACTTGGTGTCCTAGTCGTATTTGATTATGTTTCTGTAGATCAGGGTATAAATATAGATTGAAGGGCAATGTAATGAGAATCAATCAATCAATATCAAAAGCTAGCTTTTACTCTTATTTACATCTATTTACTTTTCGGCGACTTCGTCAATTTGCATATTTTTCCTTTTTCACGAGTTCTCATCGATTCGGCAAGCTGCATCGCTTCAGTGCGATCTTCGACGATCCTCGAGTTCCGCGTGAGTACCTCTTGGCCGTGACTTCCGGACGTATCGCTGTTGTCAGGACCAAAGTGCTCGTATCTTCATCCTTGTCGATTAACATGTCAAATCGACTGGCACGCCTTGGATATTGACTTCGGGTATTAGCCCTTTGTGTTTGCAGATCCACTTTTTGCATCAACAGACTCTTTGGTTAAACATAAACCATACACAACCCAATACGTTTGAGAACTGGACTCCGTATCGTGCTAGTCAAGAGCTCTAACTCGTATGAGCACGGATGTATATATATAAGTTCGGACAAAAAAAATTCTCCATTGTTCGGTAGGTAGAGGAAGACAAACTAAAAAAATAGATGGACGAAAAAACCTAAAATTTTGTCTCTTTATTATTATTAGGTGTAGATATAGATGTACCGGCATGACCCATGGCTCTATTTTTGTGGGTCGGGTCAACAACCCAACGGGTCAATCCAACCTGTTCCTATCCTGAATTAGCCCCGTGCAGCACCTCATCAGTGCCGTCCAAACCACATGCAGACCAGGTCGCATGCGGTGGTGAAGTGATCTCTGTTCGTTTGTCTTTTAAGCCGTAGTTTTTCAGCGAAGGAACAATATTTTTCTCTCACTCCCAATCAACTAGCAGTATTTTTTTTTGCGTCAAAAAAAAAACTAGCAGTATTTTTCAGCTTGTCTTTTTAGCAAAGCGAACATAGTCCAACATCAGGCGGGGCGGGACCACATACAGTTGCGCTGCGAAGGATCTGCTGAGCGTCCATCAAGTTGCATCAACGGTAGTAATGAGGTGCTACATGGGCCTGATCTACATCACGAGTGTATAGAATTTTTTTCCCAAAGACTTACCTATGCGCATATGCAGTTTTTCATTTGTTTTTTTATATCCATGCATATGTAGATCTCTATCCCAAAAAGCACCAGAGCTCCTGGTCACTACAGTGTACAAAAGTAAGTCAAGTGATTAGAGAGTTAGGGCCTGTAGCATAGAGTTAGTTTCCTGTCACACCGGAGAATTAGTGTGCGGGGAAAATGAACATTAGCGTACACCTTTAACGTCCACCTCGGTAATAGTCCATTAGCGTGTGTCCTAGGGAAAATGAACATTAACGTGATGAGACAAGTTTCTATTGTGTCGCACCTTTTGATTCCCATCCATTGCCATGATGAGTAGATCGAAAGATTGCAGAGATGGTTCTTCTATCTTCTCCGGTCTCTCTTTTTGATTCTCGTTAAGTGAAGCGTGGATCGATCTCTCTTGTTCCAACCTCTTTGATCCCTGTTTATTGCCATATCATGTGGATCGAAGTACCGTGGAACCAAAAACCCTATTTCACTTGCTTGGCATTCCTATGTTTCTCTTATTCGATTTTTTGTTTATGGATGTGATATGTGGGTCGAAGGGCTACAGAGCCATACCCCAGTGCTCTTGTGTTGCTTTCTTGTTCCACCCCTTGGTTTCCATCTATTGCCATGACGTGTGGATTGAAAGACTATGGAACACTCTTCCCCATTCTCTTCTAGCCGCTGTTTTGGTTCCCATCAATAGCCATGACGTCCGGATCGAAAGACCATGGACTACCGTATTTGTCTTAGTGAGGATACAACCTAGCCCACCGATCTTGGAGTCGTACATGTCGACACGAATTGGCCCGCGAAGTACCAGCTATTCCAAGGCTATGACTTGAGCTTGTGCTTAGCTGACAACCTTTTTCTAACCCTTTAAGCCCTAGGATCAGTCTCTCTCCGCGAGGGCTATGCGTGTTTACCATTGAATTTTATCGTTGTTGTTCGTTCTTTCCTTGAGCCGTTGTCACTATTATGAGCTCTTTGGATCTTAGTTGTTCATCTTTTAACTGTGGTCTATTTAGTGTCATTCTTGGAGACTCTTGAGTCTAGTTTACACGTGGTTTATAGTATCTTTGGTAGCTGCTCTTGACATTTATTCATAGACTCATTTCACACACTAATGAATCCTGAGACGCTTCCGATGAGAATGATAATCCCACTGAACGACTACATCAACTCTTGGAGACTCGAACCACTACTACCTTGACATCGCATGTGTCATGGTAGCACCTTATTTAGAGAATCCTATTAGGCATTGCAAAGTAGAATGCTAGCACTTTACATTTATTCATTGGCTACTATATGTGATGCATGCTATTGCTAAGCCTTGTTTACCTTGATTGATACCCTGATTACCCAGCTTTGCACTTCCATTGATCATGATTACATATGTGCCTTTGATATATGATGTGTGATGGGTGGTTGGATGATGTTGAAGGTGGATAGGGATTGGCCGTGAGACTTCCTGAAGAGGTAGATGGTAGGTTGACACGACGGGAGCAATGAATCCCATGTGGGTGGTGGTGATATGAGGAGTTCTAGAGATATTCCTTGTCTTGACCCCTTCTTTGGATATATCGGCTAGAGTGAGAGGACTACCTAAAACGTCCTTGATTTCCACGAAGGGGAATCCACAGAAATGAAGTGTAAAATGACAAAACATTCCGTCAATTTCCCCAAATCTTAGTGATACATAAAGTCATGCACGAATATCAGAGTACAATAGAGAGTTTTACATAACTTATTCTCATCGCCTCGCTGGGCGGAACTAAAAGCTCTATGTTTGGTGTTGGTAATTAGTGACAATGCCTAAGTACTAATCCTATGCCTAAGTTGTTTGTAGCATATGAGGATTAGTACATTCCAAGGTTGGTGGCAAGATGGACATGGTGATCATGATGGCTACACTTGGATTTGGACGCAACCCTACGTGATCAAGGCAAAGGTATATGCTTAAGGGTTGTGTTTTAGTAACCAAGACACCTAGTGGGTGTGGTTACATTATAGGATAGATAGTCGTACTATAAAGAGGGGAATGGCGCGGCTATTGAACTCCTAAGTGCCTCTAGGTGTGCATTTCATAATCATATGCATTTGGATAGAACTAATAACGCCTCGAAAAATGATTGTGAAAATGCTAACACACTCGCACATGATGTGATCACTTGGTGGTGTTAGCACATTTGCGATGGCGGTGGAGTTTGAGCGGTAGAGAGGGTTTGGGGTCCTCTCTCCCTCCCGCCGAGCTTGCGAGGTGGGATTCAGGCATTTTCGAGGAGTTGAAACGACTATTTTCCACTACGCCAAGTCGGAAATTGAACGGAAGCGAACGGAGGTCACAGTGGTGACCGGACGCTGGACCGGACGCGGTCTCTGTTTGACCGGACGTGTCCGGTCAGCGTTCAGCGTCTGCGCGAGTTTCAGTTTGTTGATCGGACGCGCAGTGCGTCCGGTCGTTGAGGGAGCTTACTGGACTCCAACCGGACGCGAGCACTGTGGCGTCCGGTCAATTCTTCAGCGCGTCCGGTCGTTGTTTCGTTGTGCGCGGCTCAGGGTTGACCAGCGCGTCCGGTCAGTTACGGGACCAGCGCGTCCGGTCGAGCACAGCGCATCCGGTCGTTGCGACCAGCGCATCCGGTCGGTGGTTCGCGAAAGAGCCGTTGTGTGATCAGCGCGTCCGGTCCGCGCGACCAGCGCGTCCGGTCAGCGCGACTGCGGCTGTTTCAAGTGCGTAACGGCTATATTCGAAGGGGTACGTCTATAAATACTCGTTGGCCGGCTCAAGGCTCTCACTCTTGGACTTTTGACATACTTGTGAGCACTTTGAGCTAAGCAACTCCCCTCCCACTCATCTCTCTTGCTTCTTTGCATATTCGAAGTGAGATTGAGTGATCCAAGTGCATTTGCATTGTGAGATTGCATCTAGTTGGCACTTGGTGGTTGATTTGCTGCGGGATTCTTGTTTCTCTTGGTGGTTGCCGCCACCTAGACGGCTTAGAGCAGCTTGGAGGCGTTGGCAAGAGTTGGTGATTGTTCTTGGCCACCTTCGGTGATTGTGAGGGGTTTGTGCCGGCAACATTAGTAAATTGCTCGTGTCATTGCAACCTTTTGCCATTTGGTAGGTTCTTGTGGCGCCTTTTGAGAGGCTCGGTGAGAGACTGATTAGCCACCGAACCACGTGGTGAAGAGGGACACAACGGGGACTAGCGTGTCGGCAAGCACGTGAACCTCGGGATAAATCTTCGTGTCATCACTTTCATATTGTGATTGATTGATCCCGGTGTTCGGTTGTCTTGGTATTCATTGTTGATCATATTGGTTGGCTCAATACTTCGCCCCTCGGTGAAACTCTCCCAACTCAACTCCGCATTACTTTCTTAGTTATCTTTGCTAGCTAGTTAGCTTTGCTAGAGTAGCTCTTTTGTGTAGCTTACTAGTTGTAGTTGTAGTTACCTTCTCGGTTTGACTTGTGCGGTTGAGTGCCATTATACTAGAATTGTGAATTGGATAGGTGGCTTGCAAACACCCCGTAGGCTAAGCAAAACTCGCATCTCGCTATTTGTTGTATTGATAAACTTGTTTAGCTTGTCTTTATAGAAAATTTTAAAAGGCTATTCACCCCCTCTAGCCATCAAGACCTTTCAGGAACACACTCACACAAGCATCCGGAACAGCATCCGACATAGATAGCAGCGGGAAACGATCTCCTAGAACCAGCTTGAGCGTAGAACAGACCCTCTAGTCCTCCCAATCATCACCCTCGTAGTCGTACTCGGGCTCTGAACCTGTCAAAAATCTATCAGTACTCTTGGTACTGGCCACACATCGCCCACCCTATGCTTGCAATGCTTTGTGGAGAGTGGAATGCATTGAGGGAAGTAGAAAGAGACCTATTTAGGCTATGGGTTTCCTATACAAGTCGTTAATATTTTAATAATAAGATGTTCATCAGTTTTTAACCCATCTTAGTCACACATTTTCCCATTCCCATCACACACAACACATCTCATCTCACTCTCTCTCTAGGCGACGAGATTGACTCCCGCTCAGATCTCGTCTCAACGGCCAAAGCCGGAATCCAACACAACCCGGGAGAAAGGTAGAAAGGACTCCTCTCTATAATCAAGTGAAGCGTAGGTCATGGGAATGTCCATATCCGCGGACGCGGCTATACGTATAGATCGATCAACTCTGCAGAGTGTGTACACCTGGTAATCCACAAGATCACCATCCTCGATGATCCGGCTCGTCTAGGCTGATTCTGACTGCCTCCCAACTGGTATAGTACCACCCTACCACTCAGCCCTGGGCCACCCCGGTGTCCACCGAAACACTGAGACTGTGAGACGTAGTACCGGGCCCCCAAGGTCACTACGCTGTCTTAGGAGGGTGTGGGTCCCCATGCCCGTACCTCCCTACACTATCACCTTCCAACCTAGTAGTAGTGGTACCACCCTAGTCAGTCAGGTAATCGTCTCCCGCCCATCGGGAGCGAGTGGTGTGCACGAAGGTCCCATGGTTCCGGTTCTCAAGACATACCAGTCCTTAGGAGGATCAGATAGGATATCTTCTCAAAGGGGAAACACCGTCTTCCCCGTGCCACGACAGCACCTCCACCAGGGATAACCAACACCCCAGTTCACCTCACAATATACCCGCCATAGGTATCTCTCGTGAGGGATGCCCAGGTCGCACCCCTCCAGCAAGACTTACCCCCAAAGACTCGTCATAGGATCCTGTCCGATCGACTCAACCCTCACCACTCACCCAAGACGCACGCCAAGATCTCCCCAGTTCTTTTATCAGGTTTACCATGTTCTCGGCACTACGTGCCTTATACATATACGCCTCTCACTCACCGGCATTACATCACAGATATAATGCGAGTAAGAGTAAAAGCAGTAATATGTAACATGCGAGCATCTAGCCTAATAGTAGGGTGAGCAGGAGTAAGGTTGCAACAAGGTAAAGGGCTCAAAGTAAAGCATCTACCATGCAGCCTATCAACATATTATTGCACAAAAAGTAAAGCGCTAGCAATTCTATATTTGCATGCGTAATAGGTTCTACGGAGATGGGTGGGGCGTGGCACCTGGCAGGTCGTCACCTAAGTCCTCGCTGTAGTCGGGGTCGTACTCCTCAGTCGGCAGGTCATCCGACTCTGTTAAGCGTAACGTAGAGTCGCATTAATGAATCATATAGAGGTGCACAAAGAAGCAACATAAATTCAAAAGATCCAAATGCACTCAAACACAAGCCTAAGATGTAGAGCTCATTTTTAGAAAAATTTAGAAACTGGTTTGGTATTTTTCTGAGTTAAAATGAATTAGTTATGAATTTATAAAGATTAAAAGAATTTTTGAAAAAGGAAAAAGAACTGAAAAACCCAGGAGTGACACGTGTCAGGCTCTGATTGGCTGAAACAGAGTGAGTCACTGACATGTGGGTCCCGTTTGACTGGTCAACGGTCAATGGTCAACTTTGACCGGGCCTCGGTGGGCCTGGGCTGGGCCGGACTGGGCCGGGCTGGGCCCGCCACGTGTCAGGTGCTGGTGCTACCACGTCGCCTATTCGGATTCAAAAATCAGGCTCGGGCTGGTGAGCTTGGCTCACGGTGGTCTCGTGAGGATGGTCTATGGATTTGAACGCGGTCTACGGTGGACCCGGTCCATCCTCTTCTCTTTCCTCTCGGCTCACGGTGCACCGAGTGCACCTAGTCGCGTCTCTGCTCCTCTTTCCTTGCTTCCTCTTTCCCGGCTGTGCTCTCACCGGCGGCGAGCGGCCGAGCTCACGCTCTAGGGCCCAAGGGCAAAACTCGTAGGCTTGGGAGCACTGCGTGGTCTCATGGAACTCAAAAGAGGGGCACCAAAAAGTGTGATTAAGGGGGAGATTGAAAGCCCAAGTTTGGTTTTGGTAATTAATGACACCAAGTTGCTAATGCTATTGCATCAAGTGTGATTAAGCTAGGCATAAGCAACATGTGATGGAGGTGGAAATGGCATGGAGAGATGGCCACAAGACCACATGATTTGGTGCATGAAATGATGAGCAAGATCATGAAGAAATGCACATAAAATGATGGACATGATGATCAAGTGGAGGAGAAGGATCTAAGAGCGCAAGGCAAAGGTATAACCATAGGGTTTTTCCTTTTGCCGGTCTAAGATGAGTAGAGAAGTGATTGACCGGATTTAGGATACATAGCCGACTATCAAGAGGGGCAATCACGGTTAGCTCGGGAATCAAGTGCCACTAGATCAATGTCTTGAGCATATGCATTAGGATCTAGTTGAGAGCTAACATAACGCCTTGGAAAATGTTTGTGAAATGCTAACACACATGCACATTGTGGTGTACACTTGGTGGTGTTAGCACATTTGCGAAGGCGGTGGTGTTTGAGCGGTAGTAAGGGGTTTGGGGTTCGCTCTCCCTCCCACTGAGCTTGTGAGCGCGGGATTCAGACATTTTCGAGGAAATGAAATGCCTATTTTCTATTGCACCGGAGCCAAGAAAAGGTGGTGAAAGTCCAAATTGTTTTTCACTGAAAAACGGCCATCGGACGCTGCACCGGACGCGGTCACGGTTTGATCGGACGCGTCCGGTCAGTTCAACGTGGCGCAGGCACTAGGGTTTGTGACCGGACGCTGGTCTGGCCGGACCAGCGCGTCCGGTCAGTTCACCTGAGCGCAGAAGTAGAGCACGCGACCGGCGCGTCCGGTCCCTCATGGAACCGGAGCGTCCGGTCAGACGTCCAGAGGGGCAGAGCACAGCGGAGTGCCGATTGGACGCGCGACGCGTCCGGTCACGTGTGATCGGATGCGTCCGGTCTCGACGGGAGCTTACTGGAATGCGACCGGACGCTGGCACTATCACGTCCGGTCAATCAGTTGAGTGCGTCCGGTCAGGGCAACGGCTAGATCTGACGTGCACTATTTCTTGCTGTCGTGTAGTGACCGGACGCGTCCGGTCACCCTGACCGGAGCGTCCGGTCAGCACGATTTTCGCTGCGTCATCCGTAACGGCTAGCTGCGTACCCCTTCGTTATAAATAGAGGATGTCCGGGGTTTGAGGGGAATTCTTGCACATTTTGAGACCTAGAGACATCCTTTGAGCTAGAGAACAACCCCTCCACTCATCTCTTTGCATAGTTGCACATCTTGAGTGAGATTGAGTGAGATTCAAGTGCATTGCTTGAGAGTTGCATTCTAGAGGCACTTGATCTTCGAGTTGTTGCAGATTTCTTGTTACTCTTCCGTGTTTCCCGACACGGTAGACGGCTTGGAGCAGCGGAGGTGATTGAGCTCGCAATTGGAGATTGTTGGAGCCCTCACCAAGTGTTGTAAGGGGTTCTTGATCCTTCCCCGCGGGAGTTCGCAAATTGGATACTCTAGTGAAGCTCATGGCTTGGAGGATCCCCATCTTGTGTGCGGTTGTGCGGCGCCCGCCGAGGGCTCGACTCTTGATAGTCGATTAGCTCACAAACCGACAAGTGGGTGCATCACCACAACGAGGAGTAGCTTGCCGGGAAGCAAGTGAACCTCGGTAAAAATCTTGTGTCATCTCTTTGCTGAGGATTTCTCTTGTGATTGATTCTTCGAGTGCATTACTTCTCTACATCGTTGGTATAAGAATCAAGTCTCTTGCTCTTTACTTTCTTGTACTATTCCTAGTGTTGTTTGCTTAGTGTAGCTTTTATCACATAGGAGTAAGTAGCTTAGTGACTTAGTTTTGTTGGTGTGTATTAGAGATCATAGCCTTGCTTCACTAGAATTGTATAGGTGGCTTGCATAGTATAGTTGAGCTAGTGCTAGAATTAGCTTAGCCATCTTTTATACTAACGTGGTTGTTTAGTGAAGCTTGTAGAATTTTAAATAGGCTATTCACCCCCCTCTAGCCATTTGGACCTTACAAGTGGTATCAGAGCCGAGGCACCGTTTATTTGAGGCTTAACAACCTACGGTGAAGAAGAAATGGCTCAATTAAGTTTGCACATCAACAACACCAAGATGGCACCTCACTTTGATGGGACAAATTATGCATATTGGAAGGTTAAGATGACCGCACACCTCAAGTCAATCAATAGAGAAGTGTGGAAGGTCACCGAAACAAAATTTGAAGTTGCTAATCCGGAAGCACCTACACCGGTAGAGGAGAAGAAGCTTCAATGGAATGATATTGCCATTAGTGCTCTCCATGAGGCATTAGATGACAAGACATTTGAGCAAGTAAAGAACATAGAAGTTGCACATGATGCTTGGGCCATGCTAGAAGAAACATTTGAGGGCACCGAAGGCACAAAGACCGCTAAAGCATATATCTTGCAAGAAAAATTTTCAAGCTTTAAGATGCAAGATGATGAGAGTGTACCGGAGATGTTTCATAGATTGCAAGTCATTGTCAATGAGCTCAAGGCACTTGGTGAGGAAGTCAAGGACAACCAATTCTCTATGAAGTTCTTGAGAAGCTTGCCCAAGAGGTTTGATACATTGATCACCGTGCTAGTGAGGACTACATTGAAGGATTCAAATCCTCAACAAATATTTCAAGAATTAATGACCGATGATTCATATAGAGAAGATGATGAGAAGGATGAGTTGGTCAAGAAGAAGAAGAAGAAGGAAAATGAGAAGAAGGATGATGAGAAGAAGAGGAGTGTGGCATTCAAAGCCACCACATCCAAGGGCAAATCCAAGATTGAATCGTCAAGTGATGAAGACTCAAGCTCTTGCGATAGTGATGACATTGATGAGAAGATGGCTCTCTTTGTTAAGCAATTTGGCAAGTTCATGAAGAAGAAAGGCTTTCGTGCAAGAAGAAGAAAGAACTCATCCAAGAAGAATGAGCATACCATGAGATGCTTTAGATGCCATAGCAAGGACCATCTCATTGCAAAGTGTCCTTATGGTAGTGATGATGAAGATGCTATCAAGAAGGAAAGGAAGAAGCAAAAGAAGAAGCAAGAAAAGAAGGAGAGCTCTCATAAGAAGAAGAATAATTCTCATGTTGCTACATGGGATAGTGATGATTCCTCAAGTGATGATGAGGATGACAACAAGAGCAAGAAGGGACATGCTAGCATTGCTATTCAAGAGAAGGTCTCCCTCTTCGACACTCCATCGTGCTTCATGGCTAAGGCCGCTAAGGTATCATCCGATGATGAGAGTGATCATGATAGTGATAGTGATAGTGATAGTGATGAAGAAGAATTCACTAAAGATGAACTAATCACTATGCTAGAAGATTGCACTCAACATTTTAAAGAATCTAGAAAGGAGTGCAAGGGCTTGCTTAAGGAAAAGAAAAACCTTATGCAAGAATTTGATGAGCTTAGGGTATCTTATGAGAGTCTAAAGGTAGACCATAAGAAGCTTCAAAAGTCTCACACTAAGCTTGAAGAAGCTCATTCCTCTCTAGTTGAAAAATGTGAAAACATGCCAACTAATATTGAGAAAGCTAAAACTTGCAATATAGGCATATCTTGTGATATAATTGATGAAGCTTTTCATAAGCCTATTGTTGTTGCTCCCACTAACCCTTCATGTAGCTCATCTACATCATCCTCATCTAGTAGTGACGGTTTCACTTGTGACTCCACACTAATAGTTGAGAATGAAAATCTCAAGGAGGTAAAAGAGCTCAATCACACCTTAGCCAAGGCTTATGGTGGTGAGGACCGCTTGCTTATGTGCTTGGGTAGCCAAAGAGCTTCTCTCTACAAAGAGGGATTGGGCTATAACCCCAAGAAAGGCAAGGCCGCTTTTGCTCCTCACAAGACTCGTTTTGTGAAGAACAATGGTAGCTATTGCAAAAAGTTGCAAGCAAGTTGGTCACATAGAGCAACATTGCATGAACAAGAAATCCAATGCTAATGTATCCTCAATTAAGTTTGATTCTTTCTATATACTTACCAAGGGTATAAATGGTGTTCATGCTAAGTTCATTGGTGCACCATGGATGGGCTCAAAGAAGAAAGCCATTTGGGTACCAAAGAGCTTGGTCACTAACCTTGGAGGACCCAAACAAGTTTGGGTACCTAAAAAGAATTGATCTTATCTTGTAGGTCAATTACAAAGCCGGAGGAAGGCATTGGGTGCTTGATAGTGGGTGCACTCAACATATGACCGGGGATTCTTGTATGTTCAAATCTATTGATACAAGTCAAAATGGTGGTTTTGATGCTATCACTTTCGGCAACAACAAGAAAGGCAAGGTCAAGGGGCTTGGTAAAATTGCTATCTCAAATGACATGAGCATATCTAATGTATTGCTAGTTGAGAGCTTGGACTTCAATCTTTTGTCGGTGGCACAACTTTGTGATCTTGGCTTCAAGTGCATATTTGGTAGTGATGATGTTGAAGTCATAAGTGTTGATGGATCAAATTTGATATTCAAAGGATTTAGACATGGTAGCTTGTACTTGGTTGACTTCAATGATAGTGAGACACAATTGACATCATGCTTGCTTAGCAAATCTAGTATGGGATGGTTATTGTAACACCCCAGGTGTTTATCACCAATTAGGCAGTGGGTTTAAGCTCAAACATGATAGATTAGTGGAAATGACTATGTCAATGTCAACCTGTAGAGATGAGCCTAACTTAAAGTTGGATGCTGCATCATTGCTTTACATATAGGCCATTTTCAAAAATATATGTTTGGATGGTGTTATTACCATATCTTCATGTGTCTCACCTTGGTACCTATCTATATTGATCCCTGGAAAAGTTTCATGAAGTTTGGAATCAAAAAGTCACATGAAATGATAAGTTATATGCTTGTTTGGATTATAACAAAAACCTGCCTTATATCCCATGGGAACTAGTGTTTGTGCAACATACAATGCAACATGTGCAACACATCTTGGACACATGTGGAACACCCTAGTGGAACATGTGTAGCATGTATCTTGAAACAACCACATGAAATGACTTGAGCATTTCACTTGAGTTCTATGTTTCAAGGCATGTGAGGCCTGCACTTTTGTGCAACCTATGCATGGTGGGTATGTTTGGCCTCTACAACACCTTAACTACACTTAGGACACTCCATGGAACAATGTTCATGTTGATCATTTTGCCTAAATGTGCTTCTAAGTGATGGTTGACCATGTATGGACCCTGGAACACTTTTATTTGACCGTTTCAAAAGTGTGACCTAGAAGCTTTGCTTGACTGTGCACCCTTTAACAAAGTGGTAGGGAATTTTATAAGGAACAAACTTTGTTTAAGAGTCGAGTCATGAAAATGTGTGGAACGTGCTCAAAAAGGACCCACAAGTCAGAAATAGGGCTGAATTCCACACTTAGCATTTTTAAACCCTGATTTCTGTGTCATCGACGTTGGCATCTCGCGTTCTCGAAATTCCGTTAAGTAACTCAAGATGACCCAAAAGTAAAAGTTGGAATGCACATAGTGGAGAAGGTCATGTAAGAAGATGACACTATCTTGACTCCTTTTGGCCCATCAATTTGGAGTATTTGGCATGGTTGTCGACACATTGACAATGCCATCTTGACACATCATTATCTTCTAATCTAAAGCTCTAATGACTATGACCCCTAAATAGAAAAGATAGAGCATACTGAGATGAACAACTTTGCTATTTGGTCCAAGGTCCAATTCGGCCCGCAAGATGCCCAAAACCAGCGTCCACTTTACCCACAGCGTTGCCCGCCACGCGTTCGACGCAATGCCTCAACGGGAGGCACCTGTCCCGGACGTGGCGTCCATGTGCGAGCCCGCGCCTTGCCATGTTGCCGCGCGTCCTGGCACTCCCGGCCTCTTCCAGCGAGGATGTCGAGCTCCTTTCCATTCCCTCCACTCCTCTCTGCCCTTCCTCGCTTGCTCTGTCTGTTGTTCGTCCTCAGCGACGCCGAGCTCCACCATTGCCCAGCCAGCCAAGGTCCGCGTCACAGCGTCTCTGTCCTTCCCCGTGCTCGATAGCTCGCGCCTCGCCTTCGCCTCTTCCTCCTCCACGCTTTGCGTGTCTCGGCTGGACCCGAAGACCACCGGAGCCGTTCGGCCATGGGAGCCCCTCCGGCGCCGCCACTGACAACCGTGGCTGGACCATCTCGGGCTGCCCTGGGGTGGGCCGAGCAGCACCCTGGGAGTGTGCGAGCCTACTGGAGCTTCCCCACCCTTTCCCGGTCTCTCTTCGCCACCGGAGAGCGCGGTCACCGGCGCCATGGTCGCCGCGGGCACCGTGCGTGCGGGCAGGCCGACCTGGCCCACCTCCGGCGGAGCTGAGCAGCTCCACGTGAGCGCGCGGGCCCCCTGGTGCTCGTGCCGCCCTTAGCCGCCGCCGCCGGTGGCCCCACCTCGCCGGAGCCGCGCGTCCGCTCTCCTCCTGGCCGGCGTCGGGAGGTAGAAGAAGGGGGGATTGGTGTGCGTGTTCTGTGTCTGGCAAGTGGGCCCAACAGTCCAGCGGGTCCCACTCGTCGGTTTAAGAAAACGGTTGTCTGGGTATGTATTCGGGTGTGCCTAGCGTTAAGCTAGGGTTGTGTTAATTCCGAATTTGAATTTTCAGATTTTATTTAGTTCTTCAAAAATTTATATCTCCTGTTAGGTAACTCCAAAAATAGTAAATGGGGACTTTTTGGAAACCTTGAGGAGAGATCTATGCAATAGAGTCATAAAATTCTATATGTTTGTAGACGTTTTCTGATGTCTTTATTTAAGTTTAAAAATGCTCTAAAAATGCCTCTAAACTTAACCAGATCAAGATCTGGAGTTTTAAGACCCCAAAAATAGTGATTCTTGTTTTGTTAATTTTGTGATGACATGTACTTGCTAAGAAAAATATAAAACTTATAGGTTGTTTCTGGGTTTTAGGATGTTGTACCTAGATCTTGTTAAATGGAAAATAAATGCTTGTTTTCCTTGTTATTTTTATATCTTGAGTTGTGGTGCTCCAAATGATGTGAAATTTTTATGGTAGGATTTTCATGCTATGGATGTGCTGTGGTATAAATTTCATGGTCATTGCTTACTGTATGCTCAAGTTATTGATTTAACTTGTTTATAGCTTGATAAATAGCTTATAAATAATATATAAATGATAAAATAGAAAATGTTGTTCCATTACCTTATTATGATGTTTCTCTATCATATTGATTTATAATATGGCCTTGTGTTCACAGAAAATATTGAGTTTTAGGTTTAATTTGCTCTTACATGATTTATTGCGATAGCAATTTGTCTTTTTCAGAGAGGTTGATATACATGTCCAAATGGTCTCAAATTTGGACAGTAGACTTTTGGGAGCATATGTAGGCCATTGTAAATTTGGTAGAATTTATTGTACACTTTTGATAGGTTATCATGATTCCACCTAATTATCTAAATAAATTAAGAAAATGTATTAAAAGAATTTATTTAGTAATTGACACTATGTTTTCTGGTGTTCTTTAGTCGTGTATGAAATGTTGGTAAAGTTGATTTTATTCAATTATATGTTTGCAACATAAGTTAATAATTATTTCTTGCAAATAAGGTTTCTGAACAGATTTGAGAATATTGTTAATTACCCTATGCAAATGATGTTTTCATGTCTTGTGTGCTATAACAAAGTTGTTGTGAATTTCAGGATCTAGCTTCTGTTAAATTTTGGTGGCATTTGACCATATGGTTTAGAAACTACAGCTGTTCTAATTTGGGTTCAGATTTAGGTTGCTCTCTGTCCTTCCAGGACAGATTCTGTACCTTCTGTATTTCGACCTGGTAAATGTTAGAATCAGGTTTAGATGTTTATAAATGAAATTTAGATAATTCCATAAGCTTTCCATAATGTCTTCTTGTGAGTCATTTGGAGTTGTAGATCTCTAGTTATGATTGAATTACGGAGCTACTGCATGTATGTCTAAAAAGTGACAGATTTTAGTTTTAGCGCCTTGTTTCACTTTGCCATGCTTGTGTGTTAAAGTGTGACTCATATCTTTGATGGTACTTAGGTTGATACCCTGTAATCTTATAAGACTTGTGTCTTGATTGATGTGCTTGCAATCTTCTTTGTTATACCCTAATAAGCATTAAGTTAATTAACTCTCGGGTTTTTGTGAACTTTGGTATGCTTGCATGATTACTTTGTTATTGCACTTCTATGCATTTATACATATGCATTATTGCACCTCATTTAGGTACGCTAGTTGAAGCACGTGAAGGACCTGATGAGAATCCATCCCGAAGATAGAAGGACCGGACTAGTGATAATTTGGAGGAGGTTCGCCAAGTGACTTCATCTGACATACTCTAACTTGAGTCGGCAAGCCCCGGAGCATTATAAGCCTCCTACCTTCAAAGCAATTAATTATATATATATTATAAGTATTGTTGCATTAAGTGGTAGGAGTTGGTTGAAAACCTTGCTGCATTATATCATTCCTTGTCCAGATATATATGAATCCCTGAATCCTACATAAACTAGGGTCGAGTAGATGCTTAGCCCTGCTTTAAGCGGTAGAAGTCAGGTGATTTCCTGTCACCTGCGAGATGTAGGGATATTCTTATATGGCACGGTTGGCTATATTGCTATCGTGGAATGGAACCATGTGTTAATAAAATGAAATGAGACCGGGCGGGATGACGATAGCGAAGCAACAAGGCATGGAGGTCTTGGGTGTGGATCTATCCCCGTCTGAGTCATTTAAGGACCGATTCGCTGTACGTCCTTGAGTCATGTTGAACGCAGTCTAACACTTAGTTGGCCGGATAAGTCGTTCCGACCGCGAAGCCGAGTAATGTGATTCAGGCCGGGAATCGAATGGTAGGTTGCTTCTTGGAGGAGAGAAAGGATGTGCTTGGGGACATTGGCGTGAGACCAAGGGGGGGGGGTTAGAGTCCCTATCACCTAGCAGAGTGTCGCCCTTGGGGTTGCGACATCATTCGGACCCACGATTCCTGAATCATATGAAAAGGTGGCCTGTGCGACCCTGGCAGGGGTCTGCGCGGTGAGTGTTAGAAATACCCCTCCAGCTGGATAGGAATTCGATTCGAATCGCCGTCGCTCCCGGTTAGTGAGCACTTGACTTGAGCAGCGGCAACGTAGATTCCATTAAATTGAACGGATGGTTAATTGGATAACGATGGAAAGGTTGCCTCAATTTATACCTGCTATGGTTAATATTGTTTGCTCCTAATAAAGTGAGTGCTCTAGTACAGGTTCTAATATAGATGACAGGTTAATGATAATGAACCTGAGGCCTAAGCATTAATGATTACTTATTCATAATAAGCTTTTATGCAAAATGTTGTCAAGCTAGCCCACTTTATATCAGCCTTGCATGATCCTTGGTGTCACTTTATTTCTGGTTTATGACGGGTAAGTCTAGCTGAGTACATTGTCGTACTCAGGGTTTTATCCCCACTTGTTGCAGGTTGTGCTATATCTTGGCGACTGCAAGAGTTGGTTGGCTCCTGCCGTAGAGGCGGAGTGTGATCACGGGCATGATCCTTCTGAGTTATCTTCTCTCTAATGCTTTTGTTGGAAGTCGACCTCAGTACTTTCATATATTTGAAATAAAGGTGTTGTTAGTTTCAAATTACTTTGCTTCCGCTACTTTTGAACTTAAGTTGTAATAACTATGTTAAACTCCGATGTATATTCAATTACTTGTGAAATGGTTGTAACATATGACTTGTTATGTTGAATCACTACGATCTTGGCTGGTATGTTGGTTGGTTTAAAATCCCTCGTGATTTCATTGGACTACCGGAGTTATATGGGCTCAAGTGCGAGAATTTGATCACTTCGGTGATTGTTTTTGTACTTGTGCTCTTATAATTTGGACGGTTCCGTTACAGCTGGTATCGGAGCAAGATTCAACATTAAACTTGTCGTATGTGTATTTAAAACAAATGTTTTGTTTTATAAAATCAGTTTTATCAACTTATAGCTATATATAGGTTTGTGAAAACTGAATTCTAAATCTAAGTATGCCAGTGGTCAATTTCCTTATGCCCATATAAGGATTATTAGGTGGCTTACATAAGTACTAACTTGGGGGTTTTCATTTATGCATCTACGCCCAGGCCAAGGTATGTATGTGTGATAACTCTCCCACACTATGCTACCGGTGTGTCAGATTAGAGGTAGCCTTCATATATGAGATAGTCATATATGTCGCTAGTTTACTTTTATGTAACATTGCACCTACGCTCAGGTAAGTGTGAGTTGTGAGAGCATGACCGTACAACCTGCGGTCTAGGGGAGAGCTAGTTTTGGTTACTGGATTATTTACATGTTACACACATGTATATATGAAGGTACTTAATTGTAGGTGTCGAATGATTCGGGTAGTTTTGGTGCTACATGTATATATATGGGGGTATATGTACATGGGAGTACTTAGAATTTTACTTTCCTGTTTTCATTGTGTGCCATATATTGGGAAATGTTGGGCTGCAATGAAACTTTTCTGCAGGTATGCTAACCACGAATGCGTAAGTCGAATGTAGCTGTCGACTAGCTATATATCGAGAGAGTGCGTGTTATGCCACCGACATAGAACGTGATCGCCACCTTAGGTTGGCAGCCTTGTGAGGACGAATAGGACGAAGCATGCATCTTCATGATTGTTGTTTTATGCATAGCTATGCTCCTCTCACCCTTGTTCAAATGATAAGTAACTTGTGATCAATGTGTTACGCTATCTTTCTAGTGTGGAGTTAGATATGAATGCCTTATTCCATGTTGCTTGAATAGGAAGTGTTTGAAGATAGTGTGTGCTTAGCCCAACTAGAAATAAGTGGGTATATGCTTGAAACTATAGTTGTCCTTTAGTTTAGCCAAATGGTGGATATGTTGTTTATACAAGCATTGCAAATGTTTGAGACCACACTTAAGTAATTTTGATTCTTGTGAATGAATTAAATTGGTGCTGCTCTAAGGTAACAATGTTTAGAGCTACTAGAATAACATGTTTGTGTGCTCTCTTGTTAAGTAGAACAAAGGCAAGCTTTGTTTTGCTTATTAAACATTGGCTGCTAGAGCGGTTTCTATTGTAGTGATGCTTTCGTGGCCATCATTGTGTTTTCTGTGGTTATGGAGAATACCAAAGTTTTAGCTAACTTACTTTTCTAGCTTTTCCTAAAATTTCATGACCCTAGGTCTTATGGTTTGAGAGTTATGAATTTTAAAAGTTTACTATCAGGTTTTGCTTATGCTCTGAGTAGATCTGAATGTTTGGTTTGTTTGACCTGTGTACATATGGAATCAAGTCTTGGAGATAATAGAAGAAGTGTAGTACTTTTCTAAGCTTTTCAAAATGTCCTGTAGCACTAATTGTGGTGGTCTAAATTTCTAGTTATGAGCTTACAAAGTGGAATGACAGAATCTGTCCAAATCTGGGCAGAGATGTCTTCTTTATCTTGTTTGGCCTTGTTAGCTATAGAATCATCTTAATATGATAATAAGAAAGTTATAGACAACTTAATAAGCTTTACATAAAGTTAAGGCTCAGCCTTGTTGTGTCCCTAGAACACTAGTTTTGCATTTTTGAAGTTCTTGTCAGTTTTCTGTCCATATTAGTACAGATCTGAAACATTAGCAATTTTGGTCATGTTAATCTATGAATTTGTTTATGGTATGAATAACTAAAGTGTAGTCATATTTCTAATCTTTCTAGAAAGTCTAGGATCACCTTTGTGGGATGTCTATAACCTCAGTTATGGTTGAAACAAGTAACTACTGCGTTGCTGTCTAGATTCTGTGCACATGGTAAGTTAGCTACCTTAGCTAGCATTTGTCTTAGGCTAAACTCGTAGTTAGTTCTTGCTTTAGATAAATGTTTGTTATGGGTGAGCCTGGTTCTTAGTAATGGTTGCTTAAACTAATTTGATAGAATCTCTCAAATGCTTGACTGTGATGTTTGTATGTATGCTTGTTAGTTAATTAGTGCCATAGTTGTCACTTTGGTTGTCCTCGGTGAGTATACGAGTGTCGAATAGCTTTATCTTAGAGCAATACTTGAGTTACGTGAAACGATCTCTTGGTGTCTTCCAATTAGATTCTTTTCCTTATGAGCCTAAGCTTGTAGCCGTGGTTGCTTGTTTTGAATGTTTGTGCACCATGCCTTTGCTCGATATCTAAGCCTGAGCCTGGACCCTTAAATATTCGCGTATACCATGGCTGTCCTGCACCGTACATGAATACCTTTGTTTGATCTACCAACCAAGATAGATTCTCGTAACGGCTTCCTTTTGGCCATAGTTGTTCTTTGCCAAGTTGTGGACATCATACCTAAATCCATGTTGGACCTACCGATTGCCGCTCCTATAGGTGATCTGGGCAATGATAATCTTTCGTCATTTGATCTCTAAATCGTGTGCTTGCAAATTTGTGCATCTACCTTATGAACTCAATCTATGACTATGTGTCGGTTTTCGCCCTTAAAATTTGCTTAATCCGTCCCCAACCTTCCCAAGTCTCGGGATGTTTATCAGTCTTGATCTCATGTTATTGCCTAACATGAATGAATCTCCTGTCAATCTTTTATCTGGTACTCCCCTCGGTGGACGCAAGTCATGCGTAGAATTTAAGCAAGAGTCTCTTGCTCAGTTATCCTTGGCAATTGTGCGATGTTCTCTTGTGCTATATTTTGATCTTCGGATCATTTTCGTGTTGATTCTAAACCTTGTGACTACCTTTGCTTGCTATCCCTCCTTGTATGGTGCTTGCTCTTATAGCCCATTGGTGCCACTTGAAATTTCACTTTCGTTGTGCGTTTAGTAATGGTGTTATGAGTAGCAGCTGATGGTGCCGCGACGAAACCAAGGGCCTCCTATGGCTGCAGACACATGACTGGCTGCTTGGCACGCGCTGGTATCACGGTTTCTAGTCATGATCCATTATCAAACGACAGACGATGTGTTATTTTCTTGTGTTCTTTTTCTTGGTTATCTCTCTATATTGTATCGTAAGATCCATATCTTAGACCGAAAGTAGTGGAGTTTCCTTCTAAAGTTGCTAAGAGCAAAATCTTTGAAGAACAGGTCACCGACATAAACATTAACAGACCGCAATAGGTGGTAGAGAAGTGACTCTCCTTAGTTGTTCTAGTATTGACAACTCAATCTAGTGAGCAACGTATCTCATCTCTGTTGGATAAAAAGGACACCCAACACTTAATGTTGAACAAGTCATCCGTTGGATAAGACTCAATCGTCACATTATGCCAATTTTAACCTTTGTATACATAATGACCATACAATCGAAATCACTATCTCTGGTGTGACTCCTTATCTGCTGGCTTCGATGGCAATCATTTGCTCTACATCAACAACAATTGTTGTGATCAAGAGTGGATATTTGGAACTTTTTAGTGTTGAGAGACAATTGATTAGTTACCAATAGAAAGGTTAATCTCCAGCTAGGTAACGACTCTTTGGTAGCTACGAAGGCTATGTCTTACAGAGCAATAACCAACAAGAAGTTAATCAACTAGCCAACGACTTGAGGGATATTCTATCTTCTAGAGCCATTGTGATCAAGTCAATTCTGTCTTGGACAATCACACAGATAGTGCAAGGTGTTCTATCAGCTAAAGCAAAGAATCAGAGAAAGCATGACCTAGTTTCAAATTAGTATCCACGTGCCCTTAGGTGCCATAAATGGTTTGTTCATCACTCTATGGGACGATCTCTTAAGTGGTCTTAAGGACCCTGTTGTACACCCTTTCGCTTTGCTTTTATGTTCTCTCATCAACATTTATTGGGACAATCAAGGGTTCTACGAGTAAATTTGCAACTCAAAAGCAATCTGAAAAGTGTCAAACAACAGATTTCCTATCTTAGAGCTGTTATTTGATCCTAAAGAGGAAGCCTCACGGTGGAAAGTTAGCCTGACAAAGCTAGTTTCACTATGTTGCAAGTCAAACTCAACTTACTGTGCAACTGCATCATGAAGGAAAATTTTACTCAACCGCTTGGTGGTAGACTACTCCCCGTGGTTTAGTATATACTCACAACTTTTGTTGTCCTTAAGGCCTCGCTACATCTTTCTTCGGTAATGATTTTCCAATGATGACATACTTTGGTACCTTATAAATGTTTTTACCCAAGAGGTTGCATCTGATTCAACCCAGATAACTATTGGCTTTGGATAAGAGGATCTTCTTAGGTAACATTTGGCAGAAATACAGAACCAACTGAGTCAGTTATCATATTTACTAATCCCTCAATAGACTTAGATAATATAGTGTTGTCATCAGAGAAAGAGAACTGTACACATGGAACCACAAGTAGTTTTCCATTAGTTGATGTCTAAATGAATAAACATTTACGACCAACATAGACCTTGTCAATTGGTTAGTCGGTATCCTATGGCCTCAGAGAATGTTTGTCGTCTATGATCTCACCCTTTTGGAAGGTTGTACTCAAGCCAGTTGGTAGAGAACTGCTTTTCAAAAACCGTGTGAACATAGAGCCATTTCAACGAGTATACTTCTGAATATTTCGGTCTAGTGTCAAGTTCAGATGGCCTATGTTGTGCTCATTAGAGAGTCAGATACTTGTGAGTGGTTCAGCTCACGGACCGAATAATCTCCGTACACTGAGAATGCAGTACATGCTATCTTGGATTCCTCCCAAAGTAACAATGCTTCATGGAAGTCAATGAAGGAAATTCTTCAGATAAATTTTACCATAAAGAGTAAGTATCAGAAAGTGCCTTTGACCAAATTGTTCACCAATATTGAAGCTTTGTAGTTGAATGCTATAGCACATGTTGGGAACTAGACAACGTGACTTTCTTCCTTAAAAGGTCTTCCATTCCGAATCTCGGGACGCGATTCTTTTAAGGGGGGAGGGCTGTAACACCCCAGGTGTTTATCACCAATTAGGCAGTGGGTTTAAGCTCAAACATGATAGATTAGTGGAAATGACTATGTCAATGTCAACCTGTAGAGATGAGCCTAACTTAAAGTTGGATGCTGCATCATTGCTTTACATATAGGCCATTTTCAAAAATATATGTTTGGATGGTGTTATTACCATATCTTCATGTGTCTCACCTTGGTACCTATCTATATTGATCCCTGGAAAAGTTTCATGAAGTTTGGAATCAAAAAGTCACATGAAATGATAAGTTATATGCTTGTTTGGATTATAACAAAAACCTGCCTTATATCCCATGGGAACTAGTGTTTGTGCAACATACAATGCAACATGTGCAACACATCTTGGACACATGTGGAACACCCTAGTGGAACATGTGTAGCATGTATCTTGAAACAACCACATGAAATGACTTGAGCATTTCACTTGAGTTCTATGTTTCAAGGCATGTGAGGCCTGCACTTTTGTGCAACCTATGCATGGTGGGTATGTTTGGCCTCTACAACACCTTAACTACACTTAGGACACTCCATGGAACAATGTTCATGTTGATCATTTTGCCTAAATGTGCTTCTAAGTGATGGTTGACCATGTATGGACCCTGGAACACTTTTGTTTGACCGTTTCAAAAGTGTGACCTAGAAGCTTTGCATGACTGTGCACCCTTTAACAAAGTGGTAGGGAATTTTATAAGGAACAAACTTTGTTTAAGAGTCGAGTCATGAAAATGTGTGGAACGTGCTCAAAAAGGACCCACAAGTCAGAAATAGGGCTGAATTCCACACTTAGCATTTTTAAACCCTGATTTCTGTGTCATCGACGTTGGCATCTCGCGTTCTCGAAATTCCGTTAAGTAACTCAAGATGACCCAAAAGTAAAAGTTGGAATGCACATAGTGGAGAAGGTCATGTAAGAAGATGACACTATCTTGACTCCTTTTGGCCCATCAATTTGGAGTATTTGGCATGGTTGTCGACACATTGACAATGCCATCTTGACACATCATTATCTTCTAATCTAAAGCTCTAATGACTATGACCCCTAAATAGAAAAGATAGAGCATACTGAGATGAACAACTTTGCTATTTGGTCCAAGGTCCAATTCGGCCCGCAAGATGCCCAAAACCAGCGTCCACTTTACCCACAGCGTTGCCCGCCACGCGTTCGACGCAATGCCTCAACGGGAGGCACCTGTCCCGGACGTGGCGTCCATGCGCGAGCCCGCGCCTTGCCATGTTGCCGCGCGTCCTGGCACTCCCGGCCTCTTCCAGCGAGGATGTCGAGCTCCTTTCCATTCCCTCCACTCCTCTCTGCCCTTCCTCGCTTGCTCTGTCTGTTGTTCGTCCTCAGCGACGCCGAGCTCCGCCATTGCCGAGCCAGCCAAGGTCCGCGTCACAGCGTCTTTGTCCTTCCCCGTGCTCGATAGCTCGCGCCTCACCTTCGCCTCTTCCTCCTCCACGCTTTGCGTGTCTCGGCTGGACCCGAAGACCACCGGAGCCGTTCGGCCATGGGAGCCCCTCCGGCGCTGCCACTGACAACCATGACTGGACCATCTCGGGCTGCCCTGGGGTGGGCCGAGCAGCACCCTGGGAGTGCGCGAGCCTACTGGAGCTTCCCCACCCTTTCCCGGTCTCTCTTCGCCACCGGAGAGCGCGGTCACCGGCGCCATGGTCGCCGCGGGCACCGTGCGTGCGGGCAGGCCGACCTGGCCCACCTCCGGCGGAGCTGAGTAGCTCCACGTGAGCGCGCGGGCCCCCTGGTGCTCGTGCCGCCCTTAGCCGCCGCCGCCGGTGGCCCCACCTCGCCGGAGCCGCGCGTCCGCTCTCCTCCTGGCCGGCGTCGGGAGGTAGAAGAAGGGGGGATTGGTGTGCGTGTTCTGTGTCTGGCAAGTGGGCCCAACAGTCCAGCGGGTCCCACTCGTCGGTTTAAGAAAACGGTTGTCTGGGTATGTATTCGGGTGTGCCTAGCGTTAAGCTAGGGTTGTGTTAATTCCGAATTTGAATTTTCAGATTTTATTTAGTTCTTCAAAAATTTATATCTCCTGTTAGGTAACTCCAAAAATAGTAAATGGGGACTTTTTGGAAACCTTGAGGAGAGATCTATGCAATAGAGTCATAAAATTCTATATGTTTGTAGACGTTTTCTGATGTCTTTATTTAAGTTTAAAAATGCTCTAAAAATGCCTCTAAACTTAACCAGATCAAGATCTGGAGTTTTAAGACCCCAAAAATAGTGATTCTTGTTTTGTTAATTTTGTGATGACATGTACTTGCTAAGAAAAATATAAAACTTATAGGTTGTTTCTGGGTTTTAGGATGTTGTACCTAGATCTTGTTAAATGGAAAATAAATGCTTGTTTTCCTTGTTATTTTTATATCTGGAAAATAAATGCTTGTTTTCCTTGTTATTTTTAAATGGAAAATAAATGCTGGTCATTGCTTACTGTATGCTCAAGGTATTGATTTAACTTGTTTATAGCTTGATAAATAGCTTATAAATAATATATAAATGATAAAATAGAAAATGTTGTTCCATTACCTTATTATGATGTTTCGCTATCATATTGATTTATAATATGGCCTTGTGTTCACAGAAAATATTGAGTTTTAGGTTTAATTTGCTCTTACATGATTTATTGCGATAGCAATTTGTCTTTTTCAGAGAGGTTGATATACATGTCCAAATGGTCTCAAATTTGGACAGTAGACTTTTGGGAGCATATGTAGGCCATTGTAAATTTGGTAGAATTTATTGTACACTTTTGATAGGTTATCATGATTCCACCTAATTATCTAAATAAATTAAGAAAATGTATTAAAAGAATTTATTTAGTAATTGACACTATGTTTTCTGGTGTTCTTTAGTCGTGTATGAAATGTTGGTAAAGTTGATTTTATTCAATTATATGTTTGCAACATAAGTTAATAATTATTTCTTGCAAATAAGGTTTCTGAACAGATTTGAGAATATTGTTAATTACCCTATGCAAATAATGTTTTCATGTCTTGTGTGCTATAACAAAGTTGTTGTGAATTTCAGGATCTAGCTTCTGTTAAATTTTGGTGGCATTTGACCATATGGTTTAGAAACTACAGCTGTTCTAATTTGGGTTCAGATTTAGGTTGCTCTCTGTCCTTCCAGGACAGATTCTGTACCTTCTATATTTCGACCTGGTAAATGTTAGAATCAGGTTTAGATGTTTATAAATGAAATTTAGATAATTCCATAAGCTTTCCATAATGTCTTCTTGCGAGTCATTTGGAGTTGTAGATCTCTAGTTATGATTGAATTACGGAGCTACTGCATGTATGTCTAAAAAGTGACAGATTTTAGTTTTAGCGCCTTGTTTCACTTTGCCATGCTTGTGTGTTAAAGTGTGACTCATATCTTTGATGGTACTTAGGTTGATACCCTGTAATCTTATAAGACTTGTGTCTTGATTGATGTGCTTGCAATCTTCTTTGTTATACCCTAATAAGCATTAAGTTAATTAACTCTCGGGTTTTTGTGAACTTTGGTATGCTTGCATGATTACTTTGTTATTGCACTTCTATGCATTTATACATATGCATTATTGCACCTCATTTAGGTACGCTAGTTGAAGCACGTGAAGGACCTGATGAGAATCCATCCCGAAGATAGAAGGACCGGACCAGTGATAATTTGGAGGAGGTTCGCCAAGTGACTTCATCTGACATACTCTAACTTGAGTCGGATCCCAGGCAAGCCCCGGAGCATTATAAGCCTCCTACCTTCAAAGCAATTAATTATATATATATTATAAGTATTGTTGCATTAAGTGGTAGGAGTTGGTTGAAAACCTTGCTGCATTATATCATTCCTTGTCCAGATATATATGAATCCCTGAATCCTACATAGACTAGGGTCGAGTAGATGCTTAGCCCTGCTTTAAGCGGTAGAAGTCAGGTGATTTCCTGTCACCTGCGAGATGTAGGGATATTCTTATATGGCACGGTTGGCTATATTGCTATCGTGGAATGGAACCATGTGTTAATAAAATGAAATGAGACCGGGCGGGATGACGATAGCGAAGCAACAAGGCATGGAGGTCTTGGGTGTGGATCTATCCCCGTCTGAGTCGTTTAAGGACCGATTCGCTGTACGTCCTTGAGTCATGTTGAACGCAGTCTAACACTTAGTTGGCCGGATAAGTCGTTCCGACCGCGAAGCCGAGTAATGTGATTCAGGCCGGGAATCGAATGGTAGGTTGCTTCTTGGAGGAGAGAAAGGATGTGCTTGGGGACATTGGCGTGAGACCAAGGGGGGTTAGAGTCCCTATCACCTGGCAGAGTGTCGCCCTTGGGGTTGCGACATCATTCGGACCCGCAATTCCTGAATCATATGAAAAGGTGGCCTGTGCGACCTGAAAGGATCAAGATGCCCAAGAGGGGGGGTGAATTGGGCTTTTCTAAAGATTAATTGCAAGAATTAAATCCTACAAGCCGGAATTCACCCCTAGTGCCTACTTGTGTTCCTAGAGAGTCTACCGTTAAAGAGTTTTGCACCCTAGTTTCCAAACCTAGTCTAGCATGGTAATTCTAGGAATGTAAAACAAGCAATGAAAGTAAATACGAGAAGGTAATTGCTTGAATGTAAAAGGGGCAAGGAACACGGCGATGTTTTTCCGAGGTATCGGAGAGTCGCCACTCCCCACTAGTCCTCGTTGGAGCACCCGCGCAAGGGTGTCGCTCCCCCTTGATCCGCGCAAGGATCAAGTGCTCTCTACGGGTTGATTCTTCGACACTCCGTCGCGGCGAATCACCCAAAACCGCTCACAACTTGAGTTGGGTCATCCACAAGCTCCGCCGGATGATCACCAAACTCCCAATCACCACCAAGCCGTCTAGGTGATGGCGATCACCAAGAGTAACAAGCTAGAACTCTCACTTGACCACAACGAGCCCAAATGAGGAGGTGGATGCACACTTGCTACTCTCGAATCACTAGTGAGGAAACTCAAACTTTGATTCTCAAAACTCTATCCTCACTAGAGCTCTTGCACTCCCTTGCACTCTAAAGGGTTTTCTCAGATGTTTGAATGAGCAAGAGACCTCTAAAAGAGGTGGAGGGGTTGTATTTATACACCCCTCAGAGAAAACGAACCGTTACTTTCTGACACGGGGTCACCGGACGCGCCGGTGCAACGCACCGGACGCGTCGGTCGCCCGTAACGGTCAAAACGCGATTTTGAAATCGAACCACCGGACGCGCCGGTCGGTTAGCACCGGACGCGTCCGACGTGCAAGGGTGCTTACTGGACTCACACCGGACGCGAGGCCGCGTCCGATGCCTGAAGACCGGACGCGTCCGGTCCTCTCTGGACCTTACTGGACTCGCACCGGACTCGCCGATCAAGTCCAGGTCGCGTCCGACGGGCGTTCTCCCTGGATGACACGTGTCGGTCGCTGACCACCGCGTCCGGTCCTCGCGAGGACCGCGTCCGGTGGTCAAGGCCGAAACTTAGTCGCGGTAACAGCCCGAAACAGCCCGAAACGCGTCCGGTGCCTAGAAAACAGCCCGAAACGCGTCGCAACTTCAACCAAGTTGCTTCTAACTGAACCTTGAGCTAATCTAGGGTTGCCTAGCGCCAAGTTTAACAAGTGTGCACCACACCTAAACATAGGACTCGCCTAGGTCAAGCTACCCATTCATGCCCCCCTTTATAGTACGGCCAAAAGAGAAAAACGAAGATCATAACGACTATTCCGAATGTGTCTCAACACTTCGTCATCCGGAACTAACCGTCCTTAATCTTGACGTCACTCTTTCGAAAACCGAAACGATTTCCATCAAGGGACACGAAGCCACAGTGCTCAAAGCAGTTATCACCTCCATGACCTAACTTACCAATGTTTCTGCAAAACACACGTTAGTCATGGTAATAAAGTGTTGTCATTAATTACCGAAACCAAACCTTGGGGCCTAGATGCTTTCACGACCCTGGCAGGGGTCTGCGCGGTGAGTGTTAGAAATACCCCTCCAGCTGGATAGGAATTCGATTCGAATCGCCGTCGCTCCCGGTTAGTGAGCACTTGACTTGAGCAGCGGCAACGTAGATTCCATTAAATTGAACGGATGGTTAATTGGATAACGATGGAAAGGTTGCCTCAATTTATACCTGCTATGGTTAATATTGTTTGCTCCTAATAAAGTGAGTGCTCTAGTACAGGTTCTAATATAGATGACAGGTTAATGATAATGAACCTGAGGCCTAAGCATTAATGATTACTTATTCATAATAAGCTTTTATGCAAAATGTTGTCAAGCTAGCCCACTTTATATCAGCCTTGCATGATCCTTGGTGTCACTTTATTTCTGGTTTATGACGGGTAAGTCTAGCTGAGTACATTGTCGTACTCAGGGTTTTATCCCCACTTGTTGCAGGTTGTGCTATATCTTGGCGACTGCAAGAGTTGGTTGGCTCCTGCCGTAGAGGCGGAGTGTGATCACGGGCATGATCCTTCTGAGTTATCTTCTCTCTAATGCTTTTGTTGGAAGTCGACCTCAGTACTGGCATATATTTGAAATAAAGGTGTTGTTAGTTTCAAATTACTTTGCTTCCGCTACTTTTGAACTTAAGTTGTAATAACTATGTTGAACTCCGATGTATATTCAATTACTTGTGAAATGGTTGTAACCTATGACTTGTTATGTTGAATCACTACGATCTTGGCTGGTATGTTGGTTGGTTTAAAATCCCTCGTGATTTCATTGGACTACCGGAGTTATATGGGCTCAAGTGCGAGAATTTGATCACTTCGGTGATTGTTTTTGTACTTGTGCTCTTATAATTTGGACGGTTCTGTTACAGTTATGGCATAGAAGGCTTGGTCATGTTGGAATGAAACAATTGAACAAACTTTTGAGGCATGACTTAGTTAGAGGCTTGAAAGATGTGACTTTTGAAAAGGATAAACCATGTAGTGCTTGTCAAGCCGGCAAACAAGTTGGAAATACACATCCTAGTAAGAGTGAAATGAGCACATCAAAGTCATTTGAGCTATTGCACATGGACTTGTTTGGGCCAACAACATACACTAGCATTGGTGGAAACAAGTATGGTTTTGTGATAGTGGATCACTACACTAGATACACTTGGGTGTTCTTTCTCTATGACAAGAGTGATGTTTATGATCTATTCAAATCTTTTATCAAGAGAGTACAAAATGAGTTTGAGACAACTATCAAGAAGATTAGAAGTGACAATGGTAGTGAGTTCAAGAACACAAGAATTGAGGAATTGTGTGATGATCTCGGTATTGGACATCAATTCTCTCTAACATACACTCCTCAATCCAATGGTGTAGTTGAAAGGAAGAATAGAACTTTGATTGACATGGCTAGATCAATGCTTAGTGAATACAATGTGAGTCATTCATTTTGGAGTGAAGCCATCAACACGGCTTGCTATTGTAGCAACCGTCTCTATTGCCATGGGAAGCTTGGGAAGACACCATATGAGCTATTGAATGGAAGAAAGCCCAACATTGCATACTTTAGAGTGTTTGGTTGCAAATGCTATATTCTCAAGAAAGGCACTAGATTGAGCAAGTTTGAAAAGAAATGTGATGAAGGGTTCTTACTTGGTTATTCTACCACAAGCAAAGCATATAGAGTTTGGAATCTCACAAATGGCACCTTGGAAGAAGTTCATGATGTTGAGTTTGATGAAACCCAAGGATCTCAAAATGAAGCTCAAAACCTTGGTGATGTGAGAGGAGATCAATTGTTAAATGCAATGAAGAACATGGACATTGGTGATGTTAGGCCAAGGCAAGTTGATGATGATGATATTCATGTGATCAACCAAAGTGTGCAAATTGATAGAAATCAAGCAAGCTCTAGTGGTTCTCATGATGAAGTGCAAGTTCAAGGTCAAACAAGTGGAAGTAATCAACTCCCAATACTCTAACCTACTAGCATTGCAAGAGATCATCCATTGGACCAAATCATTGGTGGAATTCAAAGCGGTGTTCAAACTAGATCAAGGCTAGCATCTTTTTGTGAGCACTACTCATTTGTGTCACTTGAAGAACCTAAGAAAATAGATGATGCTTTGAAGGATTCCGATTGGGTAAATGCCATGCATGAAGAGCTAAACAACTTCACTAGAAATCAAGTTTGGGAACTTGTTGAAAGGCCAAAGAACTACAATGTGATTGGTACTAAGTGGGTCTTTAGAAACAAGCAAGATCAAGATGGTGTAGTTGTAAGAAACAAAGCAAGATTGATAGAATGAGCACAAGTGGTACTTGTTAATTGCTAGGAAGGTCTCTTGTTTCATGGTCATCAAAGAAACAAAATAGTGTTGCACTATCTACCGCCTAAGCCGAATACATTAGTGCCGGTAGTTGTTGTGCACAATTGCTTTGGATGAAGGCCACTTTGAATGATTTTGGAATCAAGTTCAAGAATGTGCCTTTGTTTCGTGATAATGAAAGTGCTATCAAGATGACTCAAAATCTGGTTCAACATTCAAGAACGAAGCACATTGACATAAGGCATCACTTCATAAGAGACCATCAACAAAAGGGTGATATTAGCATTGAAAGCATTGGCATCGAAGATCAACTAGCCGATATCTTTACAAAGCCACTTGATGAAAAGAGATTTTACAAGTTGAAGAATGAATTGAACATACTTGACTTCTCCAACTTAAAATGAGTGCACCCCCACATTCTTATATGACATGCCTCTCCTCCGACATAGCAAGGTAAAGTTGTTTGGCATATCATTCATACTTTGCTAAGGACATGGTTAGAACATATAGACATATTTGCATGACAAATAGGCTCATTCATAAAAATGAAATGATTTCGATGTATATATAGTACCACTATTGCTTCTATGTTTTGTTTGATCTAGTGGTAGCATATGACATATTTGTGGGCTTGCAAACCTAGTGTTGAATCTAGAAAATGAGCTCATAATGTGTAATTCAACATGGTCAAGATAACCCTTATACTTTATGAAGTGTGAAGAAGCTTGTCCTTGGATCAAACCGAATTACATATTCTAGGCAAGTGATCTAGATTGAACCATAATTTGGACTCCCTCATATTAATTGACTTATCTCTCACTAAAATTGGCACCTTTTTGGTGATTGTTGACAAAGGGGGAGAGAAAAGTCACAAAGATAGAAAAGTCACAAAGATAAAAAAGTTAAGTTGCAAAGGGGGAGAAAGATATAGTAAGGGGAGAGAAACTAAAATTGAGCACACAAGTAGGGGGAGCAAGCTCATGAATTGTTTGTTGCATTTATATGTGCATTAACATGATGAATTGTTGCATTGCAAAGCTTAAATTCATATTCATGTTTGTATGGTGATTGCTAGAACTAGAACTTGAATGATGTTTTGTTAAGAGTAGCTTCACAAGTGGTATCTAGACTCCCTTTGCTTTTAATGTTGATCTCACGGGGTACTTTAGTATTTGTGATCTTTACAAGTGATGAATTACAAGTGGTGTCTAGCTACATCGATGCTAAGGATGGTATATAAAGGCAACTTCGATTGGTATCACGCTTCAAAGGTCCATTCTATATACCTTAGCATCAATTTGATAGTAGTAACTCTCCCAAAATTCAAATCCATACATATGTGCACAATTGAACCAAACTCATGGTAGCACATATGTAGGGGGAGCTAATACTATCAAAATTGAAAATTGATTTCATTTCATATCTTTGTGATGGTTGTCATCAATTACCAAAAAGGGGGAGATTGAAAGCCCAAGTTTGGTTTTGGTAATTAATGACACCAAGTTGCTAATGCTATTGCATCAAGTGTGATTAAGCTAGGCATAAGCAACATGTGATGGAGGTGGAAATGGCATGGAGAGATGGCCACAAGACCACATGATTTGGTGCATGAAATGATGAGCAAGATCATGAAGAAATGCACATAAAATGATGGACATGATGATCAAGTGGAGGAGAAGGATCTAAGAGCGCAAGGTAAAGGTATAACCATAGGGTTTTCCTTTTGCCGGTCTAAGATGAGTAGAGAAGTGATTGACCGGATTTAGGATACATAGCCGACTATCAAGAGGGGCAATCACGGTTAGCTCGGGAATCAAGTGCCACTAGATCAATGTCTTGAGCATATGCATTAGGATCTAGTTGAGAGCTAACATAACGCCTTGGAAAATGTTTGTGAAATGCTAACACACATGCACATTGTGGTGTACACTTGGTGGTGTTAGCACATTTGCGAAGGCGGTGGTGTTTGAGCGGTAGTAAGGGGTTTGGGGTTCGCTCTCCCTCCGCCGAGCTTGCGAGCGTGGGATTCAGGCGTTTTCAAGGAAATGAAATGCCTATTTTCTATTGCGCCGGAGCCTAGAAAAGGTGGCGAAAGTCTAAATTGTTTTTCACTGAAAAACAGCGATCGGACGCTGCACCGGACGTGGTCACGGTTTGATCGGACGCGTCCGGTCAGTTCAACGTGGCGTGGGCACTAGGGTTTGTGACCGGACGCTGGTCTGGCCTGACCAGCGCGTCCGGTCAGTTCACCTGAGCATAGAGGTAGAGCACGCGACCGGCGCGTCCGGTCCCTCACGGAACCAGAGCGTTCGGTCAGACGTCCAGAGGGGCAGAGCGCAGCGGAGTGCCGATCGGACGCGCGGCGCGTCCGGTCACGTGTGATCGGACGCGTCCGGTCTCGACGGGAGCTTACTGGAACACGACCGGACGCTGGCACTGTCGCGTCCGGTCAATCAGTTGAGTGCGTCCGGTCAGGGCAACGGCTAGATCTGACGTGCACTATTTCTTGCTGTCGTGTAGTGACCGGACGCGTCCGGTCACCCTGACCGGAGCGTCCGGTCAGCACGATTTTCGCTGCGTCATCCGTAACGGCTAGCTGCGTACCCCTTCGTTATAAATAGAGGATGTCCGGGGTTTGAGGGGAATTCTTGCACATTTTGAGACCTAGAGACATCCTTTGAGCTAGAGAACAACCCCTCCACTCATCTGTTTGCATAGTTGCACATCTTGAGTGAGATTGAGTGAGATTCAAGTGTATTGCTTGAGAGTTGCATTCTAGAGGCACTTGATCTTTGAGTTGCTGCGGATTTCTTGTTACTCTTCCGTGTTTCCCGACACGGTAGATGGCTTGGAGCAGCGGAGGTGATTGAGCTCGCAATTGGAGATTGTTGGAGCCCTCACCAAGTGTTGTAAGGGGTTCTTGATCCTTCCCCACGGGAGTTCGCAAATTGGATACTCTAGTGAAGCTCGTGGCTTGGAGGATCCCCATCTTATGTGCAGTTGTGCGGCGCCCGCCGAGGGCTCGACTCTTGATAGTCGATTAGCTCGCAAACCGACAAGTGGGTGCATCGCCACAACGAGGAGTAGCTTGCCGGGAAGCAAGTGAACCTCGGTAAAAATCTTGTGTCATCTCTTTGCCAAGGATTTCTCTTGTGATTGATTCTTCGAGTGCATTACTTCTCTACATCGTTGGTATAAGAATCAAGTCTCTTGCTCTTTACTTTCTTGTACTATTCCTAGTGTAGTTTGCTTAGTGTAGCTTTTATCACATAGGAGTAAGTAGCTAGTGACTTAGTCTTGTTGGTGTGTATTAGAGATCATAGCCTTGCTTCACTAGAATTGTATAGGTGGCTTGCATAGTATAGTTGAGCTAGTGCTAGAATTAGCTTAGCCATCTTTTATACTAACGTGGTTGTTTAGTGAAGCTTGTAGAATTTTAAATAGGCTATTCACCCCCCTCTAGCCATTTGGACCTTACAAGTGGTATCAGAGCCGAGACACTGTTTATTTGAGGCTTAACAACCTACGGTGAAGAAGAAATGGCTCAATTAAGTTTGCACATCAACAACACCAAGTTGGATCAGGAACGGACGGACGGGATTTGATCGGAGGGTGAGAGAGAGGGGATTCCGGCCGGCTACAGTGACCGACGGCGGCGGGTTGACCGGCGGCTCGCCGGCGTTGCTCAATCAAGCGGTTAAGTGCACTATTCTTCGATTCAAATACACCGGAGGCAAGAACGGAGGCTTGCGGACTCACCTAGATGAGTTAGGGCGACGGAAATCAACCTAGAACTTCCCGCAGCTAGCAATGGCGGACGGAGCTTCTCTGTAGAAGATAGCAAGCAGAAATCAGCGACTTAAACCGAAAAAGAAGAAGAAATTAAGCTCGGCGAGTTCGTAGGGGCGTCACGAACGTGACTGCAGCTGACGAGGATGACCAAGAGGCCAAACTTGACGACTCCAAGCTTGACAATGGCGGCTAGGGCTTTGCGGCGGCTAGAGCTTGATGGCGAAGGTGATGGCTCACGATCAGGGTTGAGGTGGAGGCGGTGGAGGCGGGGGCTGCTATTTATGAGGCTGGCTGACGTGCGGAACAAGGCGGGGGGAGGAAATCGGGACGGCATCGGTCACCTTGCATCGAGTCCGGCTCGGTCACGAGGTAGGAGATGACGACGGTAGCGGCTGACGCGTGGGACCGGGTGGCAGCGAGACATAGAGAGGAAAGGGCCGAGACGGCCTGCGGCTCAGGTTGGATGGGCCGGCCCATGGCGCGGCCGGTTGCTGACTTCGGCCCAAACAAGAAAAACACAGCTGGGCCAAGAAGAGAGGAGGGAAGACTTCGGGCCAAAAACCGAGAGGGGTTAAATTCCTATTTCCTTTTCTTTTTCTAATATCTCAAATGCATTTTCAAATGATTCTTGAAATAATTTTCTTTTTTTAAAATAAAAACCAATCACCAAATAAAATATGCATCAGCATGTATGCACAAAGACATATTGTAACCCTATATTTGATTTTATTGTAAACACAATATCATTTGACTAGGTTAAAATGCTCACAAAATTATGTAAGTAAATCAAATTCCCTATTTAAAAATATTAAAAAATTTAGGGTGTTACAATTCTACCCCCCTTAAAATGAATCTCGTCCCGAGATTCGAACGAGGCTTACTCAAACAACTGTGGGTATGCTTTTCTTAAGTCTTCCTCTCTTTCCCACGTAGCCTCTGCTTCCGAATACCGACTCCACTGAACTTTACACATCTTTATAACTTGGCTTCTGGTAACTCTTTCCGCTGTCTCTAAAATTTTCACGGGATACTCCTCATAAGTAAGATTTTCCTTAACAGTGAGTTCTTCCAATGGTATTTGTTCTTCTGGCACACGCAAACATTTCTTTAACTGTGACACATGGAACACATCATGTACACCCGCTAAACTCTCAGGCAATTCCAACTGATACGCCACTTTGCCATGTCTCTCTAAGATCTTAAAAGGACCGACATACCTCGGTGCTAACTTTCCTTTCCGATTAAACCTTTTCACACCTCTCATGGGTGACACCTTCAGGTAAACATAATCTCCCACTTCAAAAGTCAACTCTCTCCGTCGAGTATCGGCATAACTTTTCTGCCGGGACTGAGCTGCTTTCAAATTATTTCGAATCATTCTTACTTGTTTCTCAGCATTCCTAAGCACATCAGGACCAAATACTTGACTTTATCCTGTCTGATTCCAAAACAATGGAGTTCTACACTTCCTACCATACAAAGCTTCAAAGGGTGCCATTTGTAGACTTTTCTGATAATTGTTATTGTAGGAAAACTCTGCATACGGCAAACTCTTGTCCCAACTTGTACCATACTGCAAAGCACAAGCTCTCAACATATCTTCCAATATCTGGTTAATCCTTTCTGTTTGCCCATCCGTCTGAGGATGATATGCTGTGCTAAAATTCAGCTTAGTCCCTAATGACTCCTGTACTTTCTGCCAGTAATACGATGTAAACTGGGTACCTCGATCAGACACTATCTTCTTTGGAACTCCGTGCAAACTTACTATTCTTTCCAAATACAGCTCCGCCAACTTTGCACTGGAATACGTAGTTCTAACTGGTATAAAATGAGCAACTTTGGTCAAACGATCCACTATAACCCATATTGAATCAAAACCCCTCTGAGTGCGTGGTAACCCTACTATGAAGTCCATACCAACTTCTTCCCACTTCCACTCAGGTATCTGCATCGGTTGCAACAATCCTGCAGGTCTTTGATGTTCAGCTTTAACCCTCTCACACGTGTCACATAGTGCAACATACTCTGCAACATCTCTTTTCAAACCATGCCACCAATACCTCTCTCTCAAATCCATATACATCTTTGTACTTCCGGGATGAATAGAGTAAGTGGACTCATGAGCTTCTCGTAGGATTGCTTCCCTTATAGCTTTGTCCTCAGGCACACATAATCATTTCCCAAACCATAGGGTTCCTTTATCATCCATCCGGAATCCTGGTGCTTTACCTTTCGGTATATTTCTCACTATCTCCTTTATTTTGTCATCCATCAACTGACCCTTGCGTATTTGTTGCTCTAACATAGGCTCTACTACTAATTCCACTGCATTAATAGCAATACCCAAGTTTAGATGCTCAAACTCAGCACATAACTCATTTGACATAGGCATTACTTGCACCTCGTTAGCATAGCTCTTTCTGCTAAGGGCATCTGCAACCACATTAGCCTTACCTGGATGATAGTGTACCTCCAAATCATAATCCTTGATCAACTCTAACCAGCGACGTTGTCTCAAGTTCAGATCTGATTGCGTGAAAATGTACTTCAAACTCTTATGATCAGTGTAAATATCACTTTTATGTCCAATCAAATAATGCCTCCATATTTTCAAAGCGTGCACCACTACTGCTAACTCCAAATCATGAGTAGGATAATTTAACTCATGCTTCCTCAACTGTCGAGATGCATATGCTACTACTTTGCCTTCCTGCATAAGCACACAACCAAGACCCAAACGAGATGCATCACAATAAATAGAGAAGCTCTTATTTAAATCTGGCAAAACTAACACCGGGGCTGTTGTCAATCTTTTCTTCAGCTCCTCAAAATTAACCTGACACTTATCAGACCACACAAATTTGACATTCTTTTCCAACAATGCTGTCATTGGCTTGGCAAGCTTAGAAAACCCTTCAATAAACCTTCTATAATATCCAGCCAATCCCAAGAAACTACGAATTTCTCCCACATCAGTTGGTGGTTTCCAATTCAACACATCTCTTACCTTGCTAGGATCCACTGATATTCCACCATTAGAGACCACATGACCCAGAAAAGCAACTTCCTTTAACCAAAACTCGCATTTGCTACGCTTAGCATAGAGCTTATGCTCTCTGAGCTTCTGCAGGACCAACCTCAAATGTTCCACATGTTCTTCCTTAGTCTTAGAGTATACCAGGATATCATCGATGAACACTACTACAAACTTATCAAGATACTCCATAAATACCTTATTCATCATGTACATAAAGTATGCAAGAGCATTAGTCAAACCAAAGGATATTAGTGTATACTCATACAAACCATATTGGGTGGTGAATGCTGTCTTTGGTATATCCGTAGCACGAATCTTTAACTGATGATAGCCAGAGCGAAGATCAATCTTAGAAAACACACAAGCACCTCTCAACTGATCAAACAAGTCATCAATCCTTGGCAGCGGATACTTATTCTTGATAGTTACCTCGTTGAGTGACCGATAATCAACACACATCCGTTGAGAACCATCCTTCTTATCAACAAAGATCACAGGAGCTCCCCATGGTGATGAGCTAGGACGAATAAAACCTTTCTCTTGCAATTCTTTTATTTGTTTCTTAAGTTCCTCTAATTCATTAACCCCCATTCTATATGGACGCTTAGCTATAGGTGCAGTTCCAGGCAATAATTCAATAATAAACTCAATGTCGCGGTCGGGTGGCATACCTGGCAAGTCGTCGGGGAACACATCCGGAAATTCATCCACAACTGGATCCTCTTGATTAACATTATCATCAAGTCGATTTACTGTAGCTGTCTGTGGCTTCTGCACTACAATCTCCACACTAATTCGATCTCCTTTCGGTGTTGTCAGGGCTACTGCCTTTTCCTTACACTGAATCACTGCCTGATTTTGCTTCATCCAGTGTAATCCCAGAATAAGATCAATCCCAGCTGTTCTCAACACTATAGGACTCACTTTGAACTCTACCCCCCTTAAATTTAAACTAATAGGGAGGCATCGATAGGAAGCTTGCATACTACCCCAGGCGAATTGACTAGTATAGGGTTTTTCATGGCACATAAAGGAATGCTATTTGTCTTAACAAATATTTGAGATATGAATGAATGCGAGGCTCCAGAATCAAAAAGAACAGTGGCAGGGATGGAGTGGACATCGAATGTACCGAGCATAACTTCAGGTTCTGACATTGCAGTCTCCTCCGACACGTGAGTCACCTTCCCGTAGTTTGGTGGCTTCTGATTACTATTCTGCTTCTGAGGAGTTTGCTGATTGGCCTTCTCAGGACAGTTATAAGACAAGTGACCTTCCTTTCCACAACGGAAACACTTAGTTGGTGTATTAGGAGCACTAGTCTTCATTGGGGTGTTGTTAGGGGTACTCTGTCGCTGATTCTGGTTCCCATTCTGTTGTTGAGAGCGTTGATTGCCATTCTGCGACTGATAAGGAGGACGTTGCAGAAACTGATTACGTGGAGGAAGTTGACCACGATTCCATTGGTTGGGCGGATACCTCTGCTGAAAACCTTGTTGATAACTAGTACGTTGACGATTGTTGTTTCCAGATATCTGTCCCTGAAGTCTCTTTCTTTTAGCATCCATCTCCTTGCGCTTATTATCCACCACAATAGCGCGATTCACTAGAGTTTGATAATCTGGGTAAGCATTGGACATTAGCTGCAGTTGAAGACCATCATGTAGACCCTTCAAGAAAAGTCATTGCTTATCAGCATCATTAGCCACCTCATTTGGCGCATAACGTGACAACTGAGCAAACTTGTCTCTATACTCTGCCACAGGCATAGATCCTTGTGTCAAATTGCGGAATTCTTCTGCCTTCAGTGCTATCACCCCCTCTGGTATATGGTAGGACCTAAAACTCTCTGTAAACTCCTGCCAAGTAATGGCGGGGGCATTGGCAGGACAGCCATACTGATATGAATCCCACCAGTCTTGAGCTGCTCCTTGAAGTTGTCCCGAAGCAAACAACACCTTCTGCTGATCATTACACTGAGCAATGTTGAGCTGCTTCTCTACTGCACGAAGCCAATCATCAGCTTCCAATGGATCTGAGGCATGTGTAAACACCGGGGGATGACCCTTCATAAATTCTCCATGCTTATCTCGCGCAGGTGCTCCTCCAACTGGCTGATTTTGCTGATTGTTCACCAGAGCTTCCATTAGCTGTGTCTGTATGGCCAAAAGCTCATGAATAGTAGGTGGTGGTCCAACTCCACGACCACGGCCTCGACCTCGTCCTCTTCCAGACATCTGTTATCCAATACAGTATCAAATCTTAGAGATTACCACATAATAGACAATTCTAGAGATAGAGATTAGAATCTGAAAATTTTCTGGACACATCCCAATTTCAGCTGTTCGGTAAAACAGACCTATCTCGAGATACAGATATCCAGTAGAGGTGTTCTTTATATGGTTGGAAAGCTTATGAAATTATCTACAACTTTTATTTAACTCATACTCCCAGATTCTGTCACGAAGTTACCCAAAAACAGGACACAACAGAAACTGTTTCTGACTTCCAGACTGCACAGTAACTTCATCTTGTAACGATTATAACTCATGATCCAGAATAGATAAAAATGTGATTCCAGAGGCATTGGAAAGGTACGTGGGTCTAGATTCTCTCATAAAAATTTCAGAATTTTTCGCTGAACAGTTATTTTCTAGCATAAAAGGAAAGACAGACCGCTCCAGAAAGGACAGAACAGAGAGAAAAATTAACCCAACTAAATTATTTATTTATCACACTAAAACTTAGTATTATATAATTAGGAACTTTTGTAGACAAGCCCACAAAGCTCTAGCACTCATTACATGGAAAAACCAACTCACACATAAGCACAATAATAACTCAACTAACCACACAAAGTTCACACGACACCACAAACTCAACTTAACTTGACACTACTCGTACTATCGTATTATTACATAAATGGTATTCCAACTCCTAAGGACGGGCTTGGTGCTCATGATAATCATAGATCGCTTCCATGCCTTGGTCAATCCTTAAGTCATCTATCACTTCTTGATACCTCTTGACATCTTTTCCCAAAGCTTTAACTAGGGCTACCAATCAACGATTTGTCACCATCATGTCATGACCAAAATCCACCATGACCCGAGGAACTAAATCCAAATTCCCAGGGTTCATCATTACCCATCCATACTCTGGGTCTCCACGGGGAAAATAGCGATATTGATCATCTTGCATAATCTCATAGCGAAGGTGACGAAGTCCCAAGCATGCTTCAAAGGCTGCATCTTCTATGCCATCTTCTATAGTGGCACGACGACCACTATGGGAAAAACACCGGTCCAGCAAAAAGGTGCCCATCTCATTGTTCTTAACGAAGATACGCACACTGCACTTCCAGTAAGTAGCTTCCAAAGGGTGCTTATGCTCCCAGCAGACATACTCAATTGCAGGATCCCAATATGTGAAGTAGGCATTAAGCATGTCACCCAGTCGGTGGTGTGACGGAGTGTCATGGCTTGACTTGTGATGGATCCTTGTAATCCAACCCATAGGAAGGGACGACACACCAATTTCAGCGGAACCACCTTGTGGAGGCGAAGAGGGCTATCCTCCATTACGAGCAAGCTCAACATCTTCATCGTCACTCAAATAGATAACCTCCTCTTTAGGTTCAATTTCCTCTTGAGGCAAAACTGGTTCTGACGCCGGATCTGGTGTTGATGGCGGGGTTGGTGTAGTGTCTTCTAGTTCCTCCTGAAGCTCTTCGGGTTCCTCCTGAAGCTCTTTGGGTTCCTCATGTAGCTCTTCTGGTTCCTCCAAAGAACGGGGTGGATAGTAACCTCTAGTGGTGATACGGGCAGTCTTGCAGGCACGAGGCATCTACAGGTTTTTAGGCCAAGGGTAAGTTGAAATTAGAGGCAATATTTTCATAATAGAATGAGGCGAAAGAAGCATAATAATTTAGCAATTATCAAGAGTAAAGTGATAAGCATGAAACAAGTGAAGAAAAGAGAACTAAAACGACCATTGCTAACTAGGCTTGCGTCCTACAGTCAACATAGCTCTGATACCAATCTGTCACACCCATTTTTAAGGAACAAATGTAATACATATTCTTATGTGCGCCCAGAGATCAATCACACATAAGATGACAAATATAAATAGTATCATCACAAATATTTATTACATAACGAATAGTATCACAGAGTATTCACGAAATTAAGCGGAAACATAGTATAAATATTGTGGTAGCTAGCTCCATAGCATAGGCACGTCAACTGGTTGACCACAAGTCTAGTAGTCTTCAGGAAAGTATTAGTAGTAATCACTATTTGCACTTTCGGGATTCCATCCTGTGGTGGGGGAATGCAAGGATGAGCACAAAAGTACTCAACAAGTGTAACATGGGGTTCATGAAGCTCAAGTAGGATAGACACTGGTTCAACTGCATGTAGCTTTTAGTTGATTATATTTTAAGCAATTGAGTAGCATCAAATAGGTAATATTCCCATAATAAACACATGATCATGTAAAGAGAATAATGAATAGCAAAAACAAGTAAATTAATAGTGATCTCTATTCCGTAAGGGTCCAAGGCCGCTCGTGTCCGTGAGCACGGCTGATATACCCGTTTTACACTCTGCAGAGGTTGTACACTTTCACTGTGAGTCGTGATCCCCAAAAGCTCGAGGTCATGACTCCCCATTGGACAATCAAGTTTCACTATGAAGTCTTTCCAAGGTTCGTCTAACAAGTTAGGGCCGCTAGGTTTCTGTGGCCTGCAAATGTAGAGCCCCCTTCCGTATGGCACAACAACACGTAGCCTATACTCATAGGGACAGGAGCCGTACTACACCCAACCCGGAACACAACCCCTTTTGCGCCATAAAGGTAACCACTAATAAGCTAGAAAAGGTCCTCTTATATGACTAAAGCCAGAGCCATGTAGCCCTCACAGCTGTACTGTAAGTCCCGGATGTTCGCTTACAGATAAGTCCTTACGGAGAGGAATCTAGAGAAAACTCTAGCCCTCTTGTTCCCTGTTGCTAAAAATCATCTTTTAGAGTTATTGCATATACCATTAGTCAAATTACAAGATCATTGTTTATGTGAGCACTAGCAACTACCCATTGCTATAACCATAGGATTCAAGGAACAAGATCAATACTAAGGCATCCTTAACAAGGAGACACATGCAACATGATTTAAGTGAATTAAAGTGAATAGGTAACAAGGATAATCCCATGCTATACTTGCCTTGATCTAGCTGATCCTGTTGATCCGACTCGTAATAGTTCTCTTGATCACCAACGAACTGATCACCGTCTATTCTCGATTAGCACATCAACAACAATCATCTAAGGGCAATCATGCAAAGCAAACAAAGCTACAATTAGAACAGTACACCAACAGTAGTAAAATAAGATGAAAAGTTTTTAAAACAAATCTACATCACTCTAGGATCACACAGACGCGAAGTTCACGTAAATCAGAGCTAAAACGGAAAAGTTATGATTTAAACAAGATTTACTTTATTAAAGTAATAGATTAAATCTAACCTCGAATTTTAAAAGTGTAAAATCTACTATACAGCAGTACTAATAGGTAGAGTATGAAATTATGAACCTAACGCAACTTGAACGGATCAAATCGGAGTTAAAACGGAGATTTTATGACCTAAATAGATCTAGTGGCAATTCTGTAAATACCTGAAAGCGTATTTTCATTTAAACCGACGAAGTTTACGTTTTCAAAATAACAAGACGTATTTCAGCCAATACGCCATGGACTGCGGGTTTAAAAACGATGAAAGCCAGGGGCTTTTAAGCAAAATCTCCACCCGAAGGGGTATCTTAAGATCTAGACTGTTGGATCGGGAACGGACGGACGTGATTTGATCGGAGGGTGAGAGAGAGGGGATTCCGGCCGGCTACAGTGACCGACGGCGGCGGGTTGGCCGGCGGCTCACCGGCGTTGCTCAATCAAGCGGTTAAGTGCACTATTCTTCGATTCAAATACATCGGAGGCAAGAACGGAGGCTTGCGGACTCACCTAGATGAGTTAGGGCGACGGAAATCAACCTAGAACTTCCCGCAGCTAGCAATGGCGGACGGAGCTTCTCTGTAGAAGATAGCAAGCGGAAATCAGCGACTTAAACCAAAAAAGAAGAAGAAATTAAGCTCGGCGAGTTCGTAGGGGCGTCACGAACGTGACTGCAGCTGACGAGGATGACCAAGAGGCCGAACTTGACGACTCCGAGCTTGACAGTGGCGGCTAGGGCTTTGCGGCGGCTAGAGCTTGATGGCGAAGGTGATGGCTCACGATCAGGGTTGAGGTGGAGGCGGTGGAGGCGGGGGCTGCTATTTATGAGGCTGGCTGACGTGCGGAACAAGGCGGGGGGAGGAAATCGGGACGACATCGGTCACCTTGCATCGAGTCCGGCTCGGTCACGAGGTAGGAGACGACAACGGTAGCGGCTGACGCGTGGGACCGGGTGGCAGCGAGACATAGAGAGGAAAGGGCCGAGACGGCCTGCGGCTCAGGTTGGATGGGCCGGCCCATGGCGCGGCCGGTTGCTGACTTCGGCCCAAACAAGAAAAACACAGCTGGGCCAAGAAGAGAGGAGGGAAGACTTCGGGCCAAAAACCGAGAGGGGTTAAATTCCTATTTCCTTTTCTTTTTCTAATATCTCAAATGCATTTTCAAATGATTCTTGAAATAATTTTCTTTTTTTTAAAATAAAAACCAATCACCAAATAAAATATGCATCGGCATGTATGCACAAACACATATTGTAACCCTATATTTGATTTTATTTTAAACACAATATCATTTGACTAGGTTAAAATGCTCACAAAATTATGTAAGTAAATCAAATTCCCTATTTAAAAATATTCAAAAATTTAGGGTGTTACAGCGTGCGGTGCCGGCTCGGTGGCTTGGCGTGCAAGGTGGTTGCGGGGACAGGGAGAATCTCTCCCATGCCATTCGCATGGCCCTGCTCCCTCCCCTTCCCTTCTTTGATCGAAACTGAGAGTTTGGAGGAGTCGGGAGGAAGGGGATGAAGGCGGGTCCCGCCCATCAGCGAGTGAGAGCGGCGGGGTCCAGCTGTCGGTGACACAAGGGTGCGGCTCCTCCTGCGTAGCGGCGGCAATGCGGCCGAGGCCACAGCGGCCTTGCTGGGCCGGCCCACGCGTGGGCGTGCACGTGAATGGGATCGGGCGCGCGAGTTGGGCTGGGCTAGTTGGCGGGGTAGGCCGAGAGAAGCTCCTTTCTTTTTTTCTGATTTATTCAAAAAAAATTCTATTTATATTTCCCTTGCTCAAAAAAATATGCCAAGGCATTTATAGATAAGAAAATATATTGCCTCTACTTGTATAACATAATGGGGCCTACTAAATATATTTTTGGGTTTCCAATTATTTGATAAGATTATATTTGTACATTTAGTTACAAAAATTAGTTTAAGAAATGTTGTTGCCATTAATTCAAAGAACATAAAATCCAACTCAAGCATGTTTGGTTAAATGCAGAGATGTAATTAGCTATTTTAGGTGCTACTTGTGCAACTAGGTTAGGTTTCCTACATGACACCTCACCAGACATAGGTTATTTTAGAAAAATTTTGTAGTTGTGATTTTTGTTTCTTGGAAAACCCTGGGTTGTTACAGTCCTCCCCCTCACTAAAATCTTGTCCTGAGATTTAAGGTGTGACATACCTTTCGAAGAGGTAGGGGTAAAGCATCCGGAGTTCGGACTCTTTCTCCCATGTAGCTTCCCGTTCTATGTGGTTACTCCACTGAACTTTGCACATGGGTATCACGGTGCTTCTAGTCTCCTTCTCAGCTTTGTCTAATATCTGGATCGGGCGCTCCTTGTACTCCAGGGTGTCCTAGATATCCAGTGCATCTGTGTGTACCTCTTGTTCTGGCAACTGCAAGCACTTGCGTAGCTGAGACACATGAAACACTAGGTGTACTCCTGTCAACTCCTTGGGCAACTCTACCTTGTATGCCAACTTGCCAATCCTTTGACAAATCTTGTATGGTCCCACATACCTAGGTGCCAACTTTCCTTTCACATGAAATCTGATGGTACCTCGGAGTGGGGAAACTTTGAGATAGACATAGTTCCCAACCTGAAACTCGAGGTCTCTCCGACGGTTATCTGCATAACTCTTTTGTCGGCTTTGGGCAATCCTCAGGTTTTCTCGCACTTGGGCAACTCCTTCTTCGGCATCTTTGATCTTTGCGGGGACAAAGAATGATCTCTCTCCCACTTCTGACCACATCAGAGGGGTTCTACACTTTCTGCCATACAAAGCCTCAAATGGTGACATCTTGAGACTAGCCTGGTAGCTGTTGTTGTAAGAGAACTCTGCGTGGGACAAACTTTTCTCCCAATCAGACCCATACTTCAAGACACAAGCTCGGAGCATGTCCTCCAAAATCTGATTAACCCTCTCTGTCTGACCATCTATTTGTGGGTGGTATGCGGTGCTGTAATCAAGTCGAGTCCCTATAGCCTTGTGGAGACTCTTCCAGAACTTGGACACGTACTACGTACCACGATCAGACACTATGCTAGTGGGGGCTCCGTGGAGTCTGAGAATGTGCTCAATGTACATATCTGCTAGCTTCTCAACTCTGTAGTCAGTCCTCACAGCTATGAAGTGAGCTACCTTGGTCAGTCGATCGATGATCACCCAAATCGAGTCATGGCCTTTAGGGGTTCGAGGTAAACCTACTATAAAGTCCATGGATATGCTCTCCCATTTCCACATCGGGATGTCCAAGGGTTTAAGCAACCCAGCTGGTCTTTGGTGTTCAGCCTTGATCCTACTGCAGATGTCACATTGTGCGACATGCCCGACAATATCTGCCTTCATGTTCTTCCACCAGAACTGTTTCTTTAGATCGGCATACATTTTGGTGCTTCCCGGGTGAATACAATACTTGGAGTCATGACCCTCTTCCAAGATTTCTCGCCGCAAGGCGGAATCAGATGGTACACAGATTCTATCCTTGTACCAGTACACTCCTTGTACATCCTCTCTGAACTCAGGGCACTTGCCCTTCTTCATGAGTTCTCGGATCTCCCAAATTTCTGGACACTCCAGTTGAGCATTGCAGATCTGATCCTTGAGGTTGTATTGCACTCGAAGCTCGTTCAACATACCCTTGGGTAGGATTTCGAGACAAAGTTTGCCCATTTCCTGACATAGCTCGGGTGGTACAGCTTCCATGGACAGATTGTGGCAATAACTCTTTCGGCTCAAAGCATCAGCAACTCCATTAGCTTTTCCCAGATGATAGTGAATCTCCAGGTTGTAGTCCTTAATAAGCTCTAGCCATCTATGTTGTCACATGTTCAGATCCTCTTGAGTGAAGAAATACTTTAGGCTCTTGTGATCGGTGTAGATATCACACTTATTTCTGATCAAGTAGTGCCTCCAAATCTTTAGAGCATGCACAACAGCAGCAAGCTCTAGATCATGGGTTGGGTAGCGTTGCTCATGGTCCTTCAACTGTCAGGGCGCATAGGCGATGACTCTTCCACTATGCATCAGAACACAGCCGAGTCCCTGTCTGGATGCATCACAATAGACCACGAAGTCTTTCTGGGTATCAGGCAAGGCAAGGACAGGAGTGGTGGTAAGCTTCTGTTTCATAGTCTGGAAGCTGTGCTCGCACTCGGGCGTCCATTCAAACTCATTAGTCTTCTTCAGTAGGTTAGTCATGGGCTTGGCAATCTTTGAGAAGTTCTCGATGAATCTGCGATAGTACCCGGTCAATCCAAGAAAACTGCGGATATCGGTCACATTGCGGGGTTGTTCCCACTCTTTCACAGCTTCAATCTTTGCGGGATCTACAGCGACTCCCTCAGCAGTGAGAACATGACCAAGGAAGGTAACTTCTTTGAGCCAAAAGTCACACTTGCTGAACTTGGCATACAGCTGATTCTGCCTCAACTTCTCCAGAACCACTCTCAAGTGTTACTCATGTTCTTCGACGGTGGAGGAATAGATAAGGATGTCATCAATAAACACCACTACGAACTTGTCCAGTTCATCCATGAATACCTTATTTCATCATGTTCATGAAATAAGCCGGGGCATTAGTGAGTCCGAAGGACACCACTGTGAACTCATATTGCCCGTATCTGGTGACAAAAGTTGTCTTAGGAATGTCATCGGGTCTGATTTTCATCTGATGATATCCGGACCTGAGATCGATCTTGGAAAAGAACTTAGCATCTTTCAGCTGATCTAGGAGGTCATCGATCCTGGGCAAAGGATATTTGTTCTTGACTGTCATGGCATTCAAGTTCCGATAGTCAATGCACATCCTCATGGATCCATCCTTCTTTTTCATGAACAAAATAGGGGAACCCCAGGGTGAAGCACTGGGTCTGATGTATCCCTTGTCTGACAACTCCTTGAGTTGCTTCTTCAGCTCCTCTAGCTCATCGACTGACATGCGGTAGGGCCTCTTAGCAATAGGCCCGGTACCAGGCAGAAGATCAATCACAAACTCCACATCCCGATCAGGTGGCATGATTGGCAACTCCTCAGGAAATATGTCAGGGTACTCACTCACAACGGGTACCTTCTCGATTGTCTTGGCCTCTAGGGCACACAACATAGAGACTGTCTTTTCCTGATTTGGCTTACAGCAGATTATGTGTTCACTCGGGTGTGTGATCTCCACATACCTTGGTGAACAAGATATCACTCCTTTATGTTGTGTCAACCAATCCATCCTCAGTATGACATCTAGTCCCTCGGATGGAAGTAAGGTGAGATCAGCTAGAAAAGGGTAGCCCTCAATGGTGATACTCACTCCCTGACATCTCTTGGTGCATATAATGCGACCTAAAGGTGAGCTAGTGTCAATGGGCTCCTTGCGGGGAGTCACAGGTATGCTATGTTCTCGTGCAAACTTGGTGGAAATGTAAGAACAAGTAGCTCCAGAGTCAAACAAGACTGAAGCTATAACTCCCTGTACCAAAAACATACCGTACACCACGTCGGGAGTGTCCTGGGAGTCCTCCGCGGTCATGTGGTTGAGACGACTACGGACAGCCCCATCAACGTTCTTGCGCGGAGCAGCAGGTGTAGCAGTCTTTCTTGTCTGGGTCGAAGCAGGCGGTGTGCCATTCTTGACGGGGCACTCAGCGATCTTGTGACCGGGCTGGCCACAACCGAAGCAGGTGAAGGGCGTGCTACCTGTGGAGGTAAGCGTAGCGGTCCTCCACGTGCCAGCTCCCTGAGTGGGGCGACTTGGAGCGGGACGGCTCTAAGCGGGGCGGTGGTAGTTGGCGGTGTAGGTACCACCTCCACGGCTCGGAGCGGTCACTGCCCCTTGGGTGTAGCGAGAGCGGGGCGGAGGAAGCACATGAGCACGTGGCCTCTGTGGGGCCGGGCCACGAGAGGAACTCTCAAACCGGCGCTTCTTCTCCTTATGGAGGGTGTCCACCTCGAGACGATCCCTCTCCATCTCCAGCACCTTGTTGACCATCTCGCGAAGGGTGCGACAAGCATGACCCGAGAGGGCCACCTTGAGACAAGAGTTCAGCCCCTTCTTGAAACAGTACATCTTCTTCTTCTCGGTATCGGTCTCACCTGGAGCATACCTCATCATGCGGGTGAAACGAGTAGTGTACTCCTGAACCTTCTAGGAGCCCTGGGAGATGTTGCGAAACTCCTCCACCTTGGCATCCATGACGCCCTCAGGCACGTGTTGCTCACGAAAAGCCTCGGCGAACTCCTCCCAAGAGATACTCCCCGGGTCCTCGTGGGTGTCGCAGTAGCTGTCCCACCATGCGCGTGCAGTGCCAGTGAGCTGGTGGGCAGCTACCCCCACGCACTCCTCGTTAGTGCAGGTGGTGAGATCCATCTTCTTTTCCATCTCACGGAGCCAGTCCTCGGTGGCGATGGGGTCATCGTCAGCGGTGTCAAAAGTAGGAGGCCTCAGCTTGAGAAAACCCTCCAACTTCCGCTGGAAGTCATTGGGAGGACCCCCGTGGTGGTGAAGCATTCCCTGAGCCAGTGTCTCCAAGAAGCGGGTTTGGCGGTCCATCACCTCCGCCAACTATGGTGGTGGCAGCGGCGGTGGTGCTTCTCCTCCAAGATGCTGGGCGGCACCCGCCCCCAGTGCAGGCTCCTCACTGACACCAAAGGGAACTCCCCGGCCTCCTCCACGGCCTCGACCACGACCACGGGCCATAGGCGCAGGGGAAAGCGAGCGGTTGTTCAGACGAGCGGATCGGTGGCAAGACATCTTTCTGCAGGGTCAGTTCGTTGTTTAACTTTTTCATTAGATGCATGGTTAAGCGATTTATCAATTAAAAAAAAGATAACTATCCAACACTCATACAAAGATGCAATTAAGAACCATAAGATGCGATAAGATCCAAAACATCCATTACATTAGTTTATTACATAGCGATATCTTCAGTAGCTACACTGACAGATTCGCGGGAATCGTGCTACTCACAAGCAGCTCTAAAAGTGGGACATCCTACATTACTCCATAAGTGCATCATCAAATCTCTGGCCACACAGGGCTCAACATGTCTACTACTACCTTATTACATGATTATGTGAAGAGGGTAACTACTCCTGTCCGGGAGTGGCGGGTGGTGCAGAAGGACCAGAAGTGGAAGCCTCGGGAGTGCCCTCCATGGCACGAAGCTCGTCGTCAGAGTGGTGGATCCTCGTGACGTAGGTGAGAGCGTAGTCTAGCATCTCAGTCCTCAGAACCTCTGAGTAACCCTCAGTCGAGCAAGCCTTGAAGTTGAGCTTGGTGGCCTCAACGTGGAAAGGCTGTCTGCGCGGTTTCTTGCGCATCCCAGGTAAGAGGACGTCCTAGACCTTCCCGATCTCCTAGACGCGCTTGCGATCAGCGTCGATCCAAGCCTGACTGATGCGGTTCACCTTGTCGTGGAGGTACTCGGTGCTCTTGATGTAGTGAACCAGGTGGTGCATGTTGTAGGTGGTGGTGACGGCGGCCTCCACAGCTAGTTTCTCCATTGTGTTGCAACGGGCCTTCAGGGCAAGCTTCCTGATGCCACGCTGCTTCTCCTTCTCGTGGAACTCCCTCAGGGTAAGCCTCTGATGCTCAATCTGATCCTCGCACTCAAGCACCTTGGACTCAAGATAGTCATGGCGAAGCTCAGCCTCCCCAACCTTGTCCTTGGGATTGGCGATCTCCTTCCGAAGTGACTGCTCACGGTTCTCGTAGAAGGTCTTCATCCTTTCATAGCCCATGGCTCCTCCTCGAGCTTGCCGACCATCTCCCCCTCCTTGTGCTCCACCTTGAGGAACTCCTCATCACAACAGAACAGGCGGTCTCGATAGCGGCGGTTCTGCATTTCTACATCCATGATGTAGTGATCCTGGGCGATGATGTACTGCGCGGAGGCCCTCAGACAGGGGTCAACCTCGTCACGCGCAGCACGGTCTGCAGCAGTGATCTGTGGCTCCAAGAACCAATTGAGGTCCAGAGCGGCAGGCAGCAGGCGGTACGGTCCCGTCTTGAGGTAGTCGTGTGCATCACGCATCACACTGTGAAGAGCTGTGCGTGAGACAGACTGTACACATGAAGCAATAGAGTTCTCCACCTCCAGTGTCTTGAAGGCACGCAGCACGGGTACGAACTCACTGGCGGGGACCTTGAGGTGGACCACGATGTGGCCCTTGAACCCGTCGGGTCCAGGCTCACCCCGACACACGTACTCGATCTGCTCTGTGGGAACGCCTAGTGAGTCCAGCACGTCGTACAGGATCGTGGTGAACCCATGGTAGGCCAGTCCGTCCACAGGAAGCTCGACAACAAGGGCCATCTGCAAATTAACCGTAAGACGGAGTCAGTACCTTGTTGTGTATGTAGTAACTTGAGTATTACAGAGTGAAACTTGGTAAGACAAGGTGAAACAATGTAACTCAAAGTGATACTTGGTGAATTCTTAAGTGAAACAGGGTGATTCAGGGTGGAACGAAGCGATGTGATAGGTAAGGTAGAACGAAATATAGGTAAGAGAGTGTGAAATTGAGATAAGCCGTGCACGAAAATGCAGCACGGTCGGTAATATAACCGAAAGTGTCAAGATCTTTCCTAATTCTATTGTCCAATCCTATGGGTCCATCCTAGGGTCAGCATGGCTCTGGTACCAACTGAAACATCCTTGATTTCCACAAAGGGGAATCCACAGAAATGAAGTGTAAAATGACGAAACATTATGTCAATTTACCCAAATCTTAGTGATACATAAAGTCATGCACGAATATCAGAGTATAATAGAGAGTTTTACATAACTTATTCTCATCACCTCGCAGGGTGGAACACACTCACACAAGCATCTGGAACAGCATCCGACATAGATAGCAGCGAGAAACAATCTCTTGGAACCAGCTTGAGCATAGAACAGACCCTCTAGTCCTCCCAATCATCGTCCTCGTAGTTGTACTCGGGCTCTGAACCTGTCAAAAATCTATCAGTACTCTTGGTACTGGCCACGCATCGCCCACCCTATGCTTGCAATGCTTTGTGGAGAGTGGAATGCATTGAGGGAAGTAGAAAGAGACCTATTTAGGCTGTGGGTGAAAGCATCTAGGCTCCGAGAGTTGGTTTCGGCAATTGATGACAACGCTTTATTACCATGACTAACGTGTGTTTTGCAGAAACTTTGGTAAGTTAGGTCATGGAGATGATAACTGCTTTGGGCACTATGGTATTCATGCTGCTTGATGGAAATCATTTCAGTTTTCAAAGGATTGACGTCAAGATTAAGGACGGTTAGTTCTGGATGTCAAGGTGTTGAGTTACATTCGGAATAGTCGTTAGGATCTTCGCTTTTTCCTTTGGCCGTACTATAAAGGGGAGCATGAGCGAGTAGCTTGACCTAGGTGAGTCTTATGTTTAGGTATGGTGCACACTTGTCTAACTTAGCACTAGGAAGCTCTAGAATAGCTCAAAGTTCAGTTGGAAGCAACTTTTTTCAAGTTGCGTCGCGTTTCGAAGTGTTTAGAGGCATTTTCCCTTGACCGGACGCGGTGTCTGGCTTGACCGGACGCGTCCGGTCAGTTCTAACCGCTAACTGTGTTTTAGCGCTGACGACCAGACGCGGCCCTTGCGAGGACCAGACACGGTGTTCAGGCTGACACGTGTCACTTGAGGGAAACCACCTAATCGGACGCAACTGAAGTGTGATCGGCGCGTCCGGTCACGTTCCAGTAAGGTACTCTGACGACCGGACGCGTCCGGTAATCACTGATCGGACGCGGTCGCGCGTCAGGTTAGAGTACAGTAAGCTCCCTGCACGATCGGACGTGTCCGGTCACCCCTGATCGGCGCGTCCGATCACTCAGCCGTTATTTCAGGTTTTGATCGTTACGAGCGACCGGCGCATCCGGTCACTTCGACCGGCGGGTCCGGTCACCTCGTATTTTGCTGAGTTGGCAAGTAACGGTTGGATTTGACTGTGGGGTGTATAAATACATCCCCACCACCTCTTTTAGAGGTCTCTTGCTCATTTGTTCAGCTGAGAAACACCTTTGGAGTGCAAGGGAGTGCAAGAGCTCTAGTGAGGATTGTGGTTTGAGAATCAAAGCTTGAGAGTCCTCCACTAGTGAGTAGAGAGTAGCAAGTGTGCATCCACCTTCTCATTAGGCTTGTTGTGGTCAAGTGAGAGTTCTAGCTTGTTACTCTTGGTGATCGCCATCACCTAGATGGCTTGGTGGTGATTGGGAGTTTGGTGATCATCCGGCGGAGCTTGTGGATGACCCAACTCATCTTGTGAGCGGTTTTGGGCGATTCACCGCGACGGAGTGTCGAAGAATCAGCCCGTAGTGAGCACTTGATCCTTGCGCGGATCAAGGGGGAGCTACACCCTTGCGTGGGTGCTCCAATGAGGACTAGTGGGGAGTGGCGACTCTCCGATACCTCGGGAAAACATCACCGTGTTCCTTGCCCTTACTTTCAAGCATTTACATTCTCGTATTTACATTCATTGCTTGATTTACTTTCCTAGAATTGCCATGCTAGACTAGGATTGGAAACTAGGGTGCAAAACTTTTACCGGTAGAATCTCTAGGAACACAAGTAGGCACTAGGGGTGAATTCCGGCTTGTAGGATTTAATTCTTGCAATTAATTTTTAGAAAAGCCCAATTCACCTCCCTCTTGGGCATCTTGATCCTTTCAATTGGTATCGGAGCCGAGTTGCTCCTAATTTAGGCTTTACCGCCTAGAGCAAGATGTCTAACGGGGAAGGACCACCTCCCACCTTTGAGGGGGATGATTTTCCATATTGGAAAATCTGTATGGAGGCGTACCTCGAAGCCATAGATGTTGGGTGTCTTAGAGCCGCAACCCAAGGGCTTCCCACTATCAAGGATCCCGCCAACCCAAGTGGTGACGAGGAGAAGTACGACCGGTGGAATGCAAAGGCCAAAAATGCACTCTACCGGGGCTTAGGCAAGGATATCTTCAATCGTGTGCGTAATGCAAAGAACGCTCATGAATTGTGGGAAAACCTTTGTGCTCTCCATGAGGGAACTAAGAGTGAGCGTGAGGAACGCTATCATATTGCTTTAAAGAAAATCAATTCTTTTGAGATGCTTCCCAAAGAAAGTGCTAATGACATGTATACTCGTTTGAATGTTCTTGTAGAGGACCTCAATGCTCTTGGGCTCACCCAAATGAGTCAATCGGATGTTGCAAGGAAGATCTTGAGTGTTCTTCCCGTTGAGAAGTATGGTCACATTGTCACCGTGCTTCACCAAAGTGATCTCTCCACCGCAACACCAACATAAGTATTGGGGAAGATCAATGCACATGAGATGTACATGCACATCACTCTAGAAGAGGGCTCATCATCTTCCAAGAAGAAAGACTTGGCCTTCAAAGCTAGCCATGACAAGAAGAAGAAGATGGGCCAAGCAATGATGGCGCAAGAGAGCTCAAGTGAAAATGATGTTGATGATGCATCACTTGCACTCATGGTGAGGAAGACCACCAAGATGTTAAAGAAGCTCAACAAGAGTGGCATCAAGTTCGATGGCAAGAAAAAGAAATTCTTCACAAGTAGCAAAAGGAAGCCAATCTCGGAGATGGATTGCTACCATTGTGGTGAACTTGGCCACTTAGCTCATCAATGCCCTAGACCTCCAAAAGACAAGTACAAGAACAAGAACAAGGGCAAGAAGAATGATTCAAGTGATGAAGAAGAAGAGAAAAAGAAAAACAAGCCATACAAGAAGAAGGATGGCAAGAAGGAGTTCCACAAGAAGAAGAAGGGAGAAAAAGCATACATTGTTGGTGATTGGCTCACCGACATTGAATCATCTTGTGAGTCCTCCGGTGATGAGAGCGATGATGAGAAAGAGAAGGTTGCCGCATTTGTGATGGGGCCATCATCTTCACCGACATCTTCATCACCACCTTCACCGCCACCTTCACCATCATCGTCCACAAGTCACCTATGCCTTATGGCCAAGGGTGAACGAAAGGTACAAAACCATGATAGTGATGATGATGATGATGATAGTGATAGTGATGATGAATATGACGCACCTTCTTATGATGAACTTGTAAAATTGTTGAACAAATACACTAAAGTCATAAGAAGAACTAGAAATGAAAATGATGAACTTCATAATGAAAATGAATCACTCTCATCCAAGCTTGAAAGTGCACAAAAGGCTAGTGGTGAGCTCAAAGATCAAAATGAAATTATGTCTTCCACTCTCAAGGAGCTCAAAACTTCTAACAAAGAGCTTAGAGATCACAATGATAAACTTGAGAAGAAGCATGATGAGCTCATCACTAGACATAATTCTCTAAAAGACAAATACACCACATTGAAAATTGACTATGATAGTCTTGTGGTAGCTAATGAGCTTTCTCTTGAGACACATGATGCTACTAACAAAGTTGTTAAGTTTGATATAGCTACATCATGTGATGGCTTGATCATTGAAAGCATTGAGCAAGGTTCTAGTTGCAAAGGCAAGAGTGTGGTTGAGTCAAACAACTATGATGATTATGCCAAAATCAAGAGTGAAAATGAGAAGCTTGCAAATGAGAACAAGAAGCTAAAAGGTTTGATAGCTCTTGAGAAGCAAACAACAAATGAGTCACTTATTGAAGAAAACAAAAAGCTCAAGCAAGAGAAAGAGCATCTCAAGACCGGCCTAAGTAAGTTCACAAGAGGCCAATATTTGCAAAGTGAGCTACTCATGAACACCGTAATGAAGATGGATAGAAGTGGCATTGGTTATTTGTCAAATCAAGAGAAGAAGGCCAAAGCTCAACAACAACAAAGCAAGTCAAAGCCCAAACCAAAGAGATGTGTTGAGTGTGGACAAGAAGGCCATTTTGCTCATGAGTGCAAAACTCCACCACCACAACCCTTGCCCAAGCATGCTAGACCCTTTGCCTTCAATGCTCATTACATGCTAAGAAAAGATTCAAGTGGAAAGATGAAAGTTATGTTCTTGGGTCCCCCAAACAAGAATAGGCTAAGAAAATATGGGTTGCCAAGTCACTAGTTGAGAAAGTCAAGGGTCCCTCTCAAGTGTGGGTCCCTAAACAAAAAGCTTGATCTCTTGTGTGTAGGTGAACTACAAGACCAGTGGATCTCATTGGGTTATTGATAGTGGTTGCACTCAACATATGACCGGTGATCCTCGTATGTTCACCTCCATTGAAGAGAATGGGGTATGTCAAGAGAAGATCACATTTGGAGATAACTCAAAGAGCAAAGTCAAGGGTATAGGCAAGATTGCAATATCAAATGATCACTCACTCTCAAATGTGCTCTATGTTGCTTCATTGAGTTTCAACTTATTATCCGTTGGGCAACTTTGTGACCTTGGCTTTCAATTCTTGTTCACACCTAATGAAGTGGTAGTTTCAAAGATAGATGACAAGCAAGTGATATTCAAAGGCTTTAGATACAATAATCTTTATCTTGTTGACTTCACCTCCGAAGATGCAAACTTGATGACATGTTTGTTCACCAAGACCTCACTTGGATGGCTTTGGCATAGGAGGCTTGCTCATGTTGGAATGAACACTCTCAACAAGCTATTGAAGAAAGAACTAGTGAGAGGATTGAAGGATGTAAAGTTTGAAAAGGACAAACCTTGCAGTGCATGTCAAGCCGGCAAACAAGTTGCAAACACTCATCCAACCAAAGCTTACATGTCAACTTCAAGAGTGCTAGAACTCCTACACATGGATTTGTTTGGGCCTACAACCTACAAGAGCTTGGGTGGAAATCTCTATTGTCTTGTGATAGTGGATGACTACTCAAGATACACATGGACCTTCTTCCGTCATGACAAATCCGAAGTGGCAAATTGCTTCAAGAAGTTTGCAAAGAGAGCTCAAAATGAATTTGAAGTCAAGATAAATAAGATTAGAAGTGATAATGGCAAAGAGTTTGATAACATAAACATTGAAGCTTATTGTGATGAGATTGGAATCAAGCATGAAGTTTCTTCAACCTACACTCCTCAACAAAATGGTGTAGTTGAGAGAAAGAACCGGACTTTGATCACCCTTGCAAGAACAATGTTAGATGAGTACAACACTCCGGAGAAATTGTGGGCCGAGGCAATCAACACCGCATGCTATGCTTCAAATCACCTCTTCCTACAAAAGCTTCTTGGCAAGACCCCATATGAGTTGCTAAATGGGAAAAAGTCGGACGTCTCATTCTTCCAGGTGTTTGGTTGCAAATGCTACATCTTCAAGAAGCGTCAACACCTAGGGAAGTTTCAAAGATGTTGTGATATTGGTTTTCTTGTTGGTTACTCATCAAAGTCCAAAGCATATAGAGTATTTAACCATGCCACCGGTTTGGTTGAAGAAACATATGATGTGGAATTTGATGAATCTAACGGCTCCCAAGGAGCAATTGAGAATTGTGATGATGTAGGTGATGAACCCTTGAGGGAGGCAATGAAGAACATGCCGGTGGGAGACGTCAAGCCAAAAGATGATGAAGACGATGTACAAATTATTGATCCACCATCTTCATCACGTGTGCCTCAAGATGATGACAAGGATGAGAGAGTTGAAAATGAAGACACTCATGTCTCTCATGAACAAGTCGAGGCACAAGCTCAAGATGTTGATGCTCCCCATCCTCCTCCTCAAGTGGTTGATAGAAGAAACTCACCTCTACTTCAAGCACATCCACAAGATCTCATCATAGGGAGCCCTACTAAGGGAGTAATGACTCGATCTCAAAAGCTTGCTTCTTTTGTTGAACATCACTCTTTTGTCTCTTGTGTTGAACCTAAGAATGTAGAAGAAGCTCTTCAAGATCCGGATTGGGTGAATGCTATGCATGAAGAATTGAACAACTTCACCCGCAATCAAGTATGGACACTTGAAGAGCATTCAAAAGGTGCAAGAGTCATTGGAACCAAGTGGGTGTTCCGCAACAAGCAAGATGACCAAGGCATAGTAGTGAGGAACAAGGCAAGACTAGTTGCAAAGGGGTTCTCTCAAGTTGAAGGTCTTGATTTTGGAGAGACCTTTGCACCCGTTGCAAGACTTGAAGCCATTCGTATCCTCCTTGCATATGCATCACATCATGATATGAAACTATATCAAATGGATGTGAAAAGTGCATTCTTAAATGGCTTCATAAATGAACTAGTCTATGTTAATCAACCTCCCAGGTTTGAAGACCCTAGATATCCTAATCATGTTTATAGGTTGTCCAAGGCGCTATATGGGCTCAAGCAAGCCCCTAGAGCGTGGTATGAGCGCCTCCGGGACTTTCTCATTGAGAAGGGCTTCACCATTGGGAAGGTCGACACCACACTATTCACCAAGAAGCTTAATGGGGAGATCTTCATTTGTCAAGTTTATGTTGATGATATCATCTTCGGATCAACAAATGAAGAATATTGCAAGGAATTTGGTGAATTGATGTCGAAGGAGTTTGAGATGTCTATGATTGGTGAGCTCACATTCTTCCTTGGTTTTCAAGTCAAGCAAATGAGAGAAGGGATTTTCATCTCTCAAGAAAAGTATACCAAGGATCTTCTCAAAAGATTTAAGATGGAAGAATGCAAACCAATCAAGACCCCAATGCCATCTAATGGACATCTCGACCTAGATGAGGGAGGTAAACCGGTTGATCAAACTCTCTACCGTTCTATAATTGGTAGTTTGTTGTACCTTACCGCATCTAGGCCCGATATCATGTTTAGTGTGTGCATGTGTGCTCGCTTTCAAGCGTGCTCTAAAGAACCTCACTTAAGTGCCGTAAAATGAATCTTAAGATATCTTAAGCACACCCCAAGCATTGGTCTTTGGTATCCCAAAGGAGCTAGATTCCAACTAGTTGGCTATTCCGATTCGGATTATGCCGGTTGCAAAATTGGTAGAAAAAGCACATTCGGAGGGTGCCATTTACTTGGGAGGTCTTTAGTATCTTGGTCATCTAAGAAGCAAAATAGTGTGGCTTTGTCCACCGCCGAGGCGGAATACATTGCCGCGGGGGCTTGTTGTGCACAAATCTTATACATGAAACAAACCCTCCTAGACTATGGAATTGTTCTTGAAAAGGTGCCACTTTTATGTGACAATGAAAGTGCCGTTAAAATTGCTAATAATCCGGTACAACACTCTCGCACCAAGCACATTGATATCCGCCACCACTTTCTAAGAGATCATGTTGCTAAAAATGATATATCACTAGAAGGTATAAGAAGTGAAAATCAATTAGCGGATATCTTCACTAAACCCTTAGATGAGGCTACCTTTTGTAGGTTGAGAAGTGAACTTAATGTGCTTGACTCTAGTAACTTTAAAAAATGAACTTGTGTTATCTCTTGCATTGCATTGTATTATATGTCATGTTCAAATTTACCGCAATGCATCTAGGGCTTGTCTAACACGGTTACGATAACCCTCCTTTGGAGGAGTGAAGAAGCCTAACCGTGGATCAAACTTGACAAGCAACCTAGCTTTACTTACTTGTATTGCATTGCATATGCATGGTTGTTGCTTTGTCGTTTCTTTTCGGTTTGGCTTTGAGCAACCTCTGTGTTCGTCCATGAATAGAGAGAGCATTTGACGCTCCTAAGGGTTCACAAACTCTATTGCATGGCCATACGTTGCTCCTCGAGTGTTTATTGCTTATTTTCCTAAAAACAATATTAGCCTAAGGCAAATTATTTTGAAAAACTTGAGGGTTTGAGTGAGGTCACTCATATCAGGTTCCAATTGGTGTTTATTTGAGTCTCTTTGAATTGGAACTTGATTGGGAGAAGTCGCGTCGAAGATCGGTTTGAAGAAAGGCGAAAAATAGTGACCGGACGCTGGACCAGACGCTGCACCGGACGCAGTGATGCTTCACCACCGCGTCCGGTCCCGGCGACCACCAGCGCGTCCGGTCATCCCGAAGACTTCTTCCTGACCTTGTGACCGGACGCTGCACCGGACGCGTCATTGTTGACCACCGCGTCCGGTCCCGGTAACCTCCACCGCGTCCGGTCATTTGCGATGACTTTCCCGGATGACCCTCGACCGGACTCTGTCCGCGTCCGGTTAGTCCTAACCGGACGCGTGTTGACACTAGCCAACACCACTTGAATACTAGGTTATCATCCCTAGCATGGTGCTAGAGCGTACTAAGGTATTTATAAACATAAGGGCTCTCTAGAAAATAATCTATTCTATCCGCAAGCGCACAGATAAAATACCTCATTGTAGCATTTCATCAGGATAAGTATTCTAGGTATCGTTATTTATAATTTTGCTTAAGAGAACGGTGAAAGCGAAAACAGGGGTAAAATCTATCAAGGCTTAGACTAGAGATAAACTTGCAAGAACATGATTACTACTGAGAAACTCGTCACACAGTCACTTGCTTTGGCAGGGGGTAAGCCATAATAATAAAGATAATGAAATATAAGCTCATGGGTAAATAACACAGCGATTAGAAATAGACTACTCCACATAAATGTAAGGTGACGTCGGACTAGCAAGAGAATGGATTCTAAGTATCTACTATTTACTAAGTCATAATCTACTCTAAGCATCTACAAGATCATATATAGCACAAAAGACTCTTCATTCATGTATAAGGAACATTGCTAAAGTAAATCAGAACATAGCAAGACTTACTCCGCAATACAAATTCTGCCTGTCCTATCAACGGAGGGTGGACTATATAAGAATCAACGAAGCTGTCACCATCGCGAACTACCACATGACCCGGCCAATAGGATACATTTGCAGGTAAATAACATCTAAGCACCACGCCTACATGTGATCTACCACTTAACTCCCACGTGAAAAGAGCTAAGCGCTATGCAAACTCATGCATGAACTCATCATCAATCATAACTATATCACTTATAGAACTAGAGCAAACTAGGAACATAATAAATAAAGACATAATGCAATTAGAATAAAGTCGTAGAGAAAGATATGAAATAATACCAATCTTTATTGACGAAGATCCGAAATCCAGAGCGCTAGGCCCTACTTCTCTAATTCTATCTAATCAATCCTATAAAACTTGAAAGAATTGGGAGTAGTGTTGGGCATTCTTAACGTCATTACCAAAAGTAGACTTAGTTTTCTAATTCTGATAACGGTGCCAAAAATGCCGAACCTATCTCTCATGCCACTTAAGCCAAGTTGTCATCCCCAGCATGACATGAGAGACGCGGTATTGAAATATGCAACTCCTCTTCTAAATAAATAATAAATAAGATCTGCAAGCGCACAGATTAATACCGATGTAGCATTTTAACCAGGAAGTATTCCAGGTATCGTTATTTATATTTTTACCACTGGGAAGGGATTACTAACATCAATGTTGATTATGGAATGGAATATAGGAATGAGTATCAATCATTGCATGTATAAGTGAGAGCATTCATCTATCTCTTGCATACAGGGGTAAGTGTCACATAAAATATAGATAAAGTATGAATGGTGACAAAGATAATTAATCTGATCAGCTAGCCACATATAATAATGATAAGCACCTCAACAGATATTCTAGCAAGTCATTAGCATGGTATTAGGACGAACTACAAGGATATTTCCTAAGTTATTCTTAACTATAAAGTCTAGCATATCATAGTTAGTGCAAGTACACTTGGCAATCATTGCAAAAAAGGACTACGCCCATGCATAGTGATATTATCAAGGAAGATGAGAAACATAGCAATCACTCCCCCGTAATAATGTTGCTCTGCCTGCCTTACACACGGGAGGGGGACTATATAAGAACCAACAAAGCTGTCACCATCGCGGACCACCCCACGATCCGGCATATAAGGTGCAATCGCAGATAAATATGGTCTAAGCACCACGCCTACACAATATTTATCATTTACCCATGGATCCGATGGATAAACGCTATACGATCCTAAACATGTATATAATTCCAATCTAACTAAGCCAAGTGTATAACTACGATAAACTAAGAACAATATAATTGCAAACATAAACAAGTAGAGCATAGTCATAATCAATATATTGAAATAGAACAAAGTTGTATTCATAATATTGAAGAACAAAGATGAACAATGAAGAACAGTAAAGGAATTACCAAGAATCCTCTTGACAGATCCGGAAACCAATTGAAGATTGACTCCTTCTAGTTCTAATCCTATGTAGCTATGCTATACTAGAGATCTAGTTGATGTGGTGGCTCTAGGGCTTGATCAGAGACTCTCCTCCTGAGATTAGGGTTTGAGGAATTGAGAATGAGGGAGTGCCTCCTCCAGGGGCCAGGGGTCCTGCTTATATAGCCCCCTCAAGTGAACGTGGGCCGTCGGATCAAACCGACATTAATCGCACGGTTTTCCTTGATCCCTTAGGTCGGTGGAGCATAATCCGCGAGACGGAGCCTGATTGGCTCTCGGGCCAGGGCGGGCGCCCTAGGGAGCAGGGCGGGCGCCCTGCCTCTGGGCCCGTTCGGCCTCCCATTCGATCTCGTGGCTTCTGGAGTCTTCTAGATGATAGAAAATCGGTGAACACGTTATTATCTCTATGTAAACCCGACGTGTGGGCCTTTCCTCTGTATTTTCTGATAACCCCCTGCAGAAACAGACAAACACCAAAACTCGTGGAATTCTGTCAGATAAAACCCTAAGTCTAGGTGTTGGTTGCATTTGGATCCTTTTCTTTATTTATTTAATAACTATATTTGGTACTTAAGGACCGTCAACAAACTCCCCCAAGCTTACCTCTTGCTCGTCCCTGAGCAAGGATAGACTCATTATGGATCAGAAGTTGCTGCAACGCCTTTGAACGTTGACGGTACATATGCTTTCAAATAAGGTCTCATCCCTGAGTTACACTAAACTGTCAAGACTTAAAACTTACTCATTTTACCTTTCACCATGGGGCTTGCAACCGTCACCTGCATCTTGAGTGGTTAAAAGATAGAACGGTCTAGTCAAACGCCATGTCTCTTATTCTTGATCAGCTATAGCTCTGGAGTTTTTGCAAATTTCCAAATAAAACTCAGAGATTCCTTGTATGACTTTATCGGGTCTCTCTTTTGTGGTATTTCTGGATCCTTACCAAGGCAGTAATGGTATATGCCTTCTCTCTCAAAGTATGTGGTATTTATGGTATAAGGCGTAGTGACATTGCCTTCTCTCTCACCCTACTCTAATAAGGCTTTGATATCTGGAGCTCATAGGTGGGAGATACAGTATACATACTCATAGAACATTTATTGCATAGTCAAACCATGGATCCAGAGAAACAAGTCAATAAGTCAAATCAAGATGTGCATGTGTGGTGAATGAGTGGTGTATGGTGATAACAAAAGTCTAATGCTCTTTTTGAGGGAATACATACCTTTCTTGCTTTTTAAAACTTTTGAGGGGAATGAGATGCTCTATTTATTATTTTTTTCCTCTTTTTTTCTCTCAGGTGGGTATCTTGTACCCCTAATTCTACTGTCGGACACTTGTCCATTTTTACCTCTCGTCTCACTTTTTCTTTCTTCGAGGTTCCGAGCACTTGCTCCTTTTTATTTCCTCGTATTTATATATTTTTTTAGAGCAATCTCCCTCTTTTGAAAATATAGCAAGTGGTAGTGAAATGACTTGAGCATTAACTTCACAGGGAATAACAGGAATGGGATAATGTTTTTGGCTATTCTCTCCCGGGTCAGGAGTAGAATAATTTTGGGTGAATCTGGAGATGGAAATGAGTGGATATATGTGGATGCGTACTTCCGGAGTAGAAGCAGCATGTATGAGTGAACGTGCAAGTGAATCTTGATTTTAACCACATGACAAGTTCCTAAGGGTCTACACAGCTTGACCACACTCAATGCCCATAAGCAGTAAGTAGTAAAAGTGCGGCTCTTAATCTAACAAGCATGTATATATGACTGTGGTAGGAATTTAAACTCTCATCATACAGGAACTCATCATGCAACATTTTAAAGATTTTCAAAGATAAAATTCTCCAGAATTCTAGCATCTTTAGGAACAGATAAACAGCAGCTCAACCTTCCCATATCATATCCGCTAACAACTTAGACTTCAGATCAAGTTCTCTTCCCACTAGTTCAGGTTTAGAGCCAGTTTTAAATTATAACAATTATGTCTAAACTAGAGAGAGAACAAATTTGAAAATTAGGCAGAGCAACTATTCATCATATCCATGCTAGAGTTTTATTTTCAAGATTCAGTTTAGCATAGCTACTTTATTTATTTATTAAACTAAGCAAATATATATAAACACAAAATATTTATTTGGGTTTTCATGATTATGCATCTTTTTATTTTAATAAAGCATAGGTATAAATGTAGATAAAAATACTTATCGGGATAAATAGGGGTGCTCTCCCCCAAGCTGGATCTTGACGTAATTTCTTCTGATGTAGCTAGCAGGTGCAGAGGTGTATTTGAATGTCGGCAGCACCCTGACAACGATTAGGATATCCTCCGTCTGCTAGTCTTCCTGAATTCTGTGGAGCTCAAATAGACAACAAAGCTTCGTGGAACTTGATTAAGCGTTAGCATAAATATCTAGCCTTTATCATGTTTGAGCTTCCTTGATAAATGTCACTCTCTATTTTTATTTTCATTTTTATAGAACAGAAAAAATATATTATATTTTTTTATGCCACCACAGTGAATGTACTTATGGGTTTTATGCCCCTCGCATACTCACATGGGGCTTACTGTTTTCAACATTTTTTTAGACAGAATGAACATGATTAACTGAGCAATAATTAAAGGGAAAATGATAACTACCAAGTTTACCTCTTGGCACGGCGTTCGGTGTTTTTAAGTCCTCCGAACAGGACTTCTTTTCTTCTTAGTTGTCCTGGAATTTGGGTGGCGTAGACGGTGGTTCCGGCAGCGCCTCCTCTTCTTGTGTAACTGTCTTCGCTTTCCATACCCGACTTGGTGCTTCGGTCTCCTGTTATGTATCCTCGGGCCTTATGACCTCTCCTTCATAGTCTGCCCATACGTCCTTGATGGTTTGCCTCCTTTGGTTACGGTTACGTCGCCTTCTTCTTGTCCTGACCTGCTTAGAATCTTCAACTATATAGTTAGGGTCATTAAAGTAGCGGCATACCTTCTCAGAGGGGAAATGCATATGGACTTCTCCGGTTCCAATGTAGATGATTGCTTTGACGGTGCCTAGGAACGGTCTTCCTAGGATGATGGGTGGATCGTACTCGTCGTCTCCCATGTCAATGACCTGAAAGTCTGTATGGACAAAATGATCGTTAATTTTAACAAGGACATCGGTTACTATACCTTCGACCTTTCGGGATGTCTGATCTGTCATCTGGAGCTGAGTGTATGTTGGTTTTAAGGGCATGGTCCCGTACAAGAGCTGATAGGTGACTGTGGCCATTATGTTGACGCCTGATCCAGTGTCGCAGAGCGCCTTCTGAAAGGAGTATCCATTGATTGAGCACTCAATGCTTGGCATACCTGGGTCGTCCTTCTTGTTCAGGAAGGGCGACTTGAGTCGACCATCTTGACCTCCTTGAACTACAGTGACCGTCTTAGCTGATTCAGTCCATCCTTGGTTGTTCTTGTTCTGCTTGTTCCTCCTGTTGGTCCTCCTTCCTTGGTTCATGTTGGGGTTGCTCTGGGATTTGTGTAATCTTGTTCTTGAAGGAAAACGTCTCCTTCCTCCCCTTGATGTGTGAAGTTGATCTTCGCAGCGCTGGCGTAGATGACAGCTCCCGAGGTGTTCAGAAATGGCCTTCCAGAATAACTGGTGACACTCTCATCGGACCCGGTCTCTATCACCACGAAGTCGGCTGGAGGCGTACGAGGTACCAACTCGGACACACATGTTCTTTAATATTCCTTTAGGAAAGCTTAGTGTCCTAACCGATCCCTGCAAGCTGCAATCACATAGTTGTTTCTGATAAGGATACTGTAAAGAATTTTTTCATAGAGTACCCTGGGCATAATGTTGACGCTGGAGCCAAAGTCGCAGAGTGCTTCTGGGAAGTCCACCATGCCGATGGAGATCGGGATGACTGTGGCGTCCTGGATCGCCTCTCTTGACTGGCAGAAGGTCATTATGTACTCCGACAGCGGGATACTCCAATAGTTACCTGTATCAAACATGTCTAC
>CM039585.1:26487741-26732010 GCA_022457205.1 Saccharum spontaneum | reverse complement strand
GATGCCTGTTTAGGTGAGGAAAATTTTTGGGTTCGGCTACTGTAGCACTTTTCGTTTTATTTGGTAATTGGTGTCCAATCATGGACTAATTAGGCTCAAAAGATTTATCTTGTGATTTACAACTAAACTGTGTAATTAGTTTTTTCTTTCGTCTACATTTAGTACTTCATGCATGTGTCGTAAGATTTGATTTGTGACAGGTACTGTAGCACTTTTTGGGTTCCTTTTTGGGAACTAAACAGGCTCCTAGTCACAAAAGAGTGTTATCCGATCTGGATATCAGCACGGTTACTAGAAAACTATTTTGCAGTGTTTGTTTTAAAAATAAACCTAGCTCTTTCCAAAGCTTCAATCAAAATATTCATAGCCAAACTTAAAGATGACGAGGACTGCGTCTAGCTAAAATAAATGGCACTCTCCTGTAGTAAGTGGAGGGAGTATTATACAATCCACCAGTTTATGTGATGAGAGGAAGTGTGATGCAAATTGCAGTTGGTCGCATGCGGTTGTGACATTAGTCAACAACTCAACATTATTTTGGTCGAGGCATGCACATGGCTTGCGACACATTTATAATTGGCTGGGATAGAACGTACCCATCATATTGTCACATGGAGGGATGCCATTTTGCACATAAAATCTACATTATCTGTGGTGGCGTGGCGCATGTTCACACTGCTTCGTTCAAGTAGGGTGATACTATAATCCAAGCCCTGCGTACGTAGTAGACCTGCTTTCTTGCTTTGTTTACGTTGACGATGACGAGGCTAAACTGCAGCTCACTTCCGTGCACGCCGCACAACTTAGCTTGTTTCGAACGGAATTGTGAGGAACAATTGGAAAACTACTTGGAGGTAGGTACTCATAGTTTCATAAGTGGCCCTCGAGTCTTTTTACAACTGCACGGCGCTATTATTTATAGGCTGTGTGTTTTTCTGCAGAGGCCGTAGATGTAAAAAGAGACGGAGAGAGTACACTTTAACGAAACTTTAGGGTGTGCTCAAGGAAGATGAATAGAATGGAGTGAAATTGAATTATTTTTATTCTTAGGTGCTATATACTCCCACCATTCCTTTTTTTATAAGACACAATTTAATGTGACATGGTCTTTCAAATTATACTTTGACCATTTGTTTATTCATATTATATTGTTTATACTTATAATTTTATAATAATTGGATAGTACTTAATTACAAATCTAATAAAATCAAGTTTGTATTATACTAGTTAAAAATTATTAGTCAAATTGTGGTAAAAAATTTTATAGTTTAAATCCTGATATGCATGTGTTCCTTAAAAAAGAAAACAGAGGGATTATATACATGGGATTGTAATCCCAACTAACTCTAACATAGACGTGATATACTCTAACATCCCGTCCCTAACCGCCATAGCGGAAGCACCAGTAAGAGTAGAGAAGAAGCTGAAGGTGGGACGACAATCTTTTTTTCTTTTTGCGACAAGGAAGCCGACAATCTAACAACCCGTGCAGTCTGAAACTCTGAATGGTCAATTGGGCAAGAAAACTAACGGGTAGCTCATACAAGACGGTAATCTTTTGTGCCAATGTCGAGATATACAAGCCGAGGTTGAAGTACCCGTGGTCAAAGTACCCATGCTAGAGATATCCATGGTCAACGTAGTCGTGGTCAGGGCGATCACACATGAATCCACAAGCATTAAAGAGGTGCCATGGTAATGACGGAGATGTGTTGAGATAGTCATCATGGAAAGGGGTGATGCTAAGGTCAACGCAGTTAGGGCTATCAACAATGTTTCCTAAACGCTAAATGGTAAACAGTCGGTCACCTACCGTTTAGCCATTATTCGGGCTAAACAGTCCATTAAACGAGCAAAACGGACAATTAAACGGGGGTAAACAGACAATTAAACGGAAATGGAACACCACCGTGTAGCGTTTACACGGTGTTTTAAACGGGCTAAACGGCCATTTAGACAAACAGTGGTTGTCAATGATGTAGACAAAAAGCGCCAATAAAATCGAGGCAAATATAGGACGAGAACAAGAGGGTCGAGTCTGAAGTCAATGCACTCAAGCTACCATGGATGAAGCATGTGCTGGGTTGCCACATCCTAGAATGTCGAGGACAAAGACACACCAGTATTGCCAATATTGTACTTACTACGCAAAGGGCCCCAACCATACGTTAGTGTCTAAAAGACCGGTATAGAAGGCTTTGATGATGGTTGTTGTGCTTAGAATGGTGGGGTAGAAGGTGCCCGATGCAGTCTGTGCTAATTGTAGAAGTAGGTGGGGGGAAAGGCGACAGCGTTGGTGATGAGATTGTGCGGAACGAAGATGAAGTAGTGCAGGAGTGGATGCTCCTTCCCAAAGGCAAGCAGTATGGGCGGATGGTCTTGCTTGAAGGTGAGCAATCCTGACACAAGTTACCAGCCTGTTCGCTTAAAATTATCAGCCAAATCAGCCAGCCAGCTAGCAGTGTTTTTTTCTTACAGAAAACCAGCCAGTAGTACTTTCAGCCAGCCAGATCAGCCCAAGCGAATAGGTTGTACGATGGTGGTGGTAGTGCACGATGTTGGCACCGAAGATCTTATTAGCATGAAGAAAACTTGATGTAGACAGGTGATGCGCAAGAGATTGCACATCACAATCGTCGATGCATGGGAGACAACGATGTAGATGCAAAGGTGAGAGGACACATGGGCAACGATGCTATGGCCCAAGGAGGTGACACAATAGTAGCCCTAGTGCTTAGAAAAAATGCTTGTAGTAATTGACGATGGACGTCACAAGAGTCAGATGGATCGCACACAATTGGCTGATCAAACCAAGTATGCACTAGGTGGGATGACGATGAAAGAAGTTGGTGGCCTGATCTACAGTGGTGATGATGAACTAGCAATGAAGATGTGTGGACGGTATGATTGAGAAGCAACGTGTGTAGGAGTGCCCTCGGCATTGCATGCCTAGGTTGGCCGCACAATCGAAGAGGTAGAGGCCAGTGTAGTGACACCAATTTTAGAGTAGGTACATGCAAGGTCGATAGGCGTTGGACGACACAACCTTGATCAGTGATTGAAACGACGATCATGCAGTCTAGTGTGCGCTAGTTGGCTGGGGACGAACAATTGACACCGGCAGAGGGGAGTGAGGGAGGGCTAGGCCTATGGTGGCAAAGTGCATGGATGTGGTGCAATCTAGTCTGGTTGCCACCACGACTGGTTGGGGATGCGATGCAGCCTAGCGTGATCCCCACCATGGAAGTGTAACGTCTAAAAGGTGGAGACTGTGATGACCAAGCAATAAGCTTGGGGAATAGAGGGGGCAGCCCAACCGCGAGCGTGAGGAGGTTAGCCTAATCCACTGCTTGAAGACGATAACAATGGTGGACCGATCAATAAGATCTGCATCCTAAACGGCTGCCCCCCAACGAAGATTAATCTCCACGGGGGCACATGGTTCAGAAGTGATGTCTTGTGCTCTACATCAAAACTTGAACTCATGATACTATGTAAGAGGAATAGAATTAGGTGAAATTGGATTATTTTCATTGAGCTTCTCAGGCAGTATATATAGGGTTTACATGGTTAAACTGGTACTCAGGATGTAATCCCAACTAAATTTATCCTAGTCATGATATACTCTAATAGTTTGGTTTGAGAAAATGGGACCAGCCATCATCTTCTCATTGCTCAACTTTTTTTTTGTTTTGTAGAATGAATGGTTGATCTATCACCACCTTGGCCCCCAAGATAATTATTAGTAGAAGGATGAGGAAAAAAATCATTTCATTAAAATCATAATATAAACTCACGATATGCATCATGTCTACATTCATCCTTAACCAGATGCCCATGTGTCGCCCTTGGTGGTGGCTCTGGCGGCAAACTAAGGGAGCCGCCACTCTCCCACCCCTTCCCCCTTCTCCTTGCCACCATTTGAGCTGGTAATAAACCAATCCATGCGGTGACAATAGAATGTCGGTGGGGTGCTTTCTCCTTCTTTGGTTGGCACATGTAATTGGATGTTGAAGTCAGCTAGATCTAGACACTCTTTGCGGCATCAAGCCTCCTCTCCACAGAATCATGTCTCTTCCCTGTAGATCTTGCCTCCCACTCATGGATTTTCCCCTGTAGTTCTTGCCTCCCACTCATCGGTTTTGGCTAAGGCAACATGACAGCCGTGGATCTTAAGTAGGCATTGATGAGGCATGTTGAGATAGGAGTGGTTGCTCCCATGGGTAGCATGGGCGTTCTAGCCTACACCATTGTTGTACCTTTCCTATTGGACTGCATGGGTCTTCACTTCGCCATGCTCGGATTTGCTTGACTTGTTTCCAACTGATGCCCCTCATGCAACTTGGTCCTTGTAGGTAACTGGTGGCACCGATGGCAGTGGTCAGTATGACTACTCCTTACAATTATGTCTTCATTTCCTTCTTGTGTCGTTCATAAAAACTCTAAGACTGACACCATTTTAGCATCAAACCGAATCGCTTACTCGGTTAACGTGTCATATTTTTATATGGATCATGCGGACTCTGATCATATGCCTATTGGCTAGCTCTTGACTCTGTCACACACCTAAAGATCATTTAATTTGCCTATTGTATAGTAAGTAGTTGGTTATTCGACAAAACTGAGTGCTATGGTGACACTTGCTTGGAAAGAGGTGGAGGTAGGCTAGTCTCAATGGAGAGTTTCGTTGTATTGTTTCTAAGATTGCCATGTCATATAGAATAAAATGAAACTTGGATGAAACATCCACTCTCAATGCAAAGTTTCATTCCATGGTTTCATAGAAATTGAATTCTATGACTCACAGAGAGTTGCTAATCGTGCCAAGAGAGTTTCATCCCCATGCCACTCACTTCTTCTCTCTCTTCATTTAAACATTGTTATGTCATAAAAAAATGCATATGTGGCAGACTATTAAATGCAAATGAAACTCTCATAAAAGTCCCACTGAAACTGGCCTTAGGAACCTTTGATTTAGCGGTAATCGTGGGTAGTAGTTATTTGGCTATGGGGAGAAGGCATTGTTTAAAATACGAGACATTTGCTCTTGAAGGTGGAACCAATGGTTTGGTCTTCACTAGTTAGATAATGGCAATGATGGTGTCCGAGTGTCATGTTCTTTTTGAAAGCGTTGCATTTGAAGAGGTTGCATCACCATCCAAATGTTGAATATTGGTGGATGGAGTGTCTTTATTTCCTTTTTCTTTTATTGTCTCTGGCTGTGTGCACAACACAATAGGTGTGTAATGGCCAGAGTAATTTCAGTGCTATTATTATATCTTATTGAGGTGTTTGACTGAGACTAATAAAAAAATCCTTTATGAAAAAAATCATATCTAAAATGAGGTGGCTCTAAAACCAAATAGCACATTCATTTTTAAACCTTAGATCTGAGATCCGATGCCAGCAGCCTCATTTAGTCCATTAGCACGTGGCTGGAGATATTTGTCGGTTTTGCGACTAAACAAAGGGCAAGTGGTCTCAGATAATAAACAAAACAACGAGCAAACTGGGCTTCGTTCCACTGAGAAGTTAAAATATCAAGTGCAATGTGCAATACGTACATGGTACAACATATGGAAAATATTTATTTTTCCTGCCAAAAAATACTGAAAGGAATAATTTTTCTATTGGAAGAAATATATATGCTTGAACAAATTACAGCTCTATCGTGGTATCCTTCAAAAAATCAAAAGCTTGCACGGACAAAATCAAACGAAGGAAAACGAATCCTGTAATGCGCAAACCTCCACGAGGAAACAGAGAAATTCGTGTACCAAGATACAGATGATGTATTCAAACCGGGATCGAAGATTGACCAAATTTCTAGAGGAGTTAAATGCTCCGGATGCCCATTACCTTATGTGGGTTTTGGTTAGGTCCATCAACTCTAAAGTTGATTTCCAAATTGCACTGGAGGTCCAAATTGGACATTTAGCTCTCCAAACATGTCCTGAGTTCTCATTCTAGTCTTGGTACATGTAAATTATACATTTGACTCTCTAAACTTAATTGCACACTCAGGTCTCTACTTATTATTGTACCATTCAGATCCACCCTGTCCCTTCTAACTCCCGCATCATGTCGTCGTCATCCATCACACCGCACGTGCCCGCTCACTTGCGCGACTATGTCGTGTTGCACCATGGTCGTCTTGCCATACCCACACTGCCATGCTAGGCCCTCTGAGCAATCATGGTGGTGTCCCTCCTTGTTCTTGCTCGACTCACTCCATGCTACACCTCACCGCCACGACATCGGCATTGGCCCCCGTCCTATGGTAGTTGCACTAGACATCGATACCATCACTCTTTCTTGTCCCCGACACTACTAGCTCTCATGATCTCCATCTCCTCGCAACCGCTCCCCAACCTCTCGGCCTTCATCGCCTCCCGTTGTGATGGGCTCATCTAACGTGTGGACGTACGTGCCTACAGCACCGTGGGTGGGTGAGGCCAGGGGCGGGCCCAGGCCTAGGGCCAGTAGGGCTATGGCCCTAGTCGTGGCCCAGATTTTTTAGGAGCAAGTCTTCACTTTTGGCCCAACAACGAAGCCCAATAAGGAAGAGACTAGGGCAGACCACAGGCAGAGGAGTCGCTCGGCACCCACGCGGCCACGCCGTCACGCGCTGTTCGACTGGCTGCTCGTGACTCTTCTGCCTTCCGTGCCTCCCGTTCGTATCACGTGTCGGCGCTGCCGTTCCTGCCTGCCTCCGCCTCCTGCTCCACCCTGTGGCAGCGCGGCCCTCGATTGCCGACCCCCGACGGTCGCCGTCGCCCTCGTAGGTAGATAGGGTCAAACCTCGCCCCTCGGTCCTACCTCCCACCTCCTACTCCACCTCGTGGTGGTGCGGCCCCCGCTTGCCGGCGCCCGGCGGCTGTCGTCGCCCTTGCAAGCAGGCAGGGCCTAGCCTTGCCCCTCGCCCCTCGGCTGCCACCAGGATTTGGCCCTAGTCTTGGCCAAATCCTGGGTCCGCCACTGGGTGAGGCACATCATAGCAGTGTAGATGTGCAAGCGTGTCGCTACGGCATGGTAGGGAGAGTGCATTGCATAGCGTGGTAGACGCAACAGTGGGTGTGGCACTGTGCGGCAATGCAGTGCATGCAGGCATGGGGTGACAGAGCGAATGTGGTGCTACACAAAGTGGTTGCACGAGGTGAGGCATGTGCATGCAACACATGGGGCGAGAAGAGTGCGGTGCAAGGTGGGCCTATTCACCAGGTTGGTTCCAAACCTGTTGCCTAGTGAAACCACCCAGGCCAAACCGTAAGTGCGGGTTCGTATGAGTTACATTTGGTTTCGCAGGAACTAGCAAAACCATCATAACTACGTTTTATCTGCGAGCTCGCCTTCTCGAGGACGACTATGGTTCCCTGACGCGCGTGGCCGGCCTCATCCAGCACGTGCTCCATCGCCATGGCCTCCCCGTGTCCATGTGCATGCTTGCTCCCGCGGCGTGTCCACATTAACTTCTCCTCCATCATGTGTCGCAGCTCCTCCGCCTCCATGTCCTCACTGGCGGCTACTGCAGCGACACAACAACCTCAATGTCGTCCATGATCATGGGACCGATGGTGGAACGTCCTCCCCGTGCACCCACTCTAGCATTGCATCCACTGTGACCTTCTTCTCCATCACGCACCACAGCTCCTCCACCTCCACATCCTTATTGATGGCAGCGGCAGTGGCATTGATGTCGTTGGAGGCCATGATAAAGGGACCGATGCAGAGCTGCAGCTTCATCATCGTCGCGCCGTCACGTGGGTTTCTTGCTAGGACGTACAATTGCTTGTCCGTGCGGTCTTCTCCCCCATCTCAGGCCGCAACTCCTCGCCCTTCATGTTCTCATCAAATCGCCGTCATCGAGTGCCCATGACCTGGTGAAACCGTCAAACCAACAAGACCAACGCACATAACCCGTTGTTCTGTAGGTTAGCTTGGTTTGGGTCCTAGAATGTAGAACCATATTAAACCACAGTTGAACAAGCCTAGTGCAGGGGATGTTGTTGGACAGTGCAATAAGATTGGGATAAGTATGATAAGTTTAGAGAGTCAAGTGTGTAATTTGCTAACACTAGGACTAAAAATGAAAACTCAGAACAAACTTTGGAAGAAATAAGTTTAGAGAGGTGAGTGTGCAAAAACCGCATGTTACTCTTAAACAATCGAAACTTCTAGCGCTCGAACACCCAGATCTAGGGGTCTGTCTGGACGCACCTAGCCCCCCCCACATGGAACACGCCTCCACAAGAAGAAAGAAGAAAGAACGGCAACGACACCCGCCACCACTGCCCCCGCACAGAGGAGTAAGTAGATCGGAACAGCCCCGCACCCCCACGCGCACGGGATCCGCCCGCCCTCGACCTCGCTGGCCCCCAGCACCTCTGCTCGCCGCTAGCTCACCCCCATAGCTCCCGCCCATAAGCTGCAACAACGGAAAAAAGCTATTGCAACATCGAAAGAACTAATGCAACAAATGAAAAAAAATTGCTGCAACAAACGAAAAAAGCTATTGCAACATCGAAAGAACATCTAATGCAACAAACAAAAATATGAACTGCAACATCAAAAAAATGTCAACTGCAACATTCAAAAACATCCACTGCAACATCGGGGAGTATCTACTAAAACAACGAGAAAAAGCTATTGCAACATCTCAAGCACTACTAATGCAACATTTCAGAAAACCGCCTGTTCCAAAACAAAATCCACTGCGACATGGGGGAAACTGCTGCAACAAACAAAAAAGCTATTGCAACATCTCAAGAACTACTCCTGCAACATCAGAAAAACGCCTGTTGCAACAACAACAACAAAAAGTACCATTGCAACATTCCAAATCATCTGTTACAACATTGAAAAAGAATCATTGCAACAACGACGAGATCTGACCCGCCCCGAGGGCTCACCGGAACCCTAGCCACCACTAAACCATTACATCCAGAGGGGGGAGGAGGAGGAGGTGGAGGAGGAGGAGAAGGGGTGGAGGGCTCAGATCCAGATTCAGAGGAAGAGGGAGGGGGCCTCAGATCCAGATCCCTCCCCACCTACCTCGTCGGAGTCGCGCCGTCGTCCTCGTCTCCGGATACATGGAGGTCGCAGCGCGCGAGGAAGAGAGGGCAGAGAGGGAGAGAGGCGCACGGGCTCACCGGAAGTCGCTGCCTTCACCCCCCACTCCGGTGCCATGGAGGGCGCAGAGGGTCGCAGCGGGGGGAGGGAGAGGGAGCCGAAGAGAGGAAGGGACGGAGGGGCGGCTCGTGGCGGCGTGGAAGGCGCGCAGGAGAGGGAGACACACGGGGACGCGCGCGAGAGCAGCGTCATGCAAGCGCATGGCGCGGGCAGCAAAGGAGCGGCGGTGAGCACGAGGCGAGAGGGGAAAGAGGAAAGGTGGAGTGGTGAACGGTGGACAAGCGTCCGATACAGGGCCTGTTTAGTTCCTAAAATTTTGCAAATTTTTTCAAGATTTCTCGTTACATCGAATCTTTGACGTATGCATAAAGCATTAAATATAGATAAAAAATAAAACTAATTACACAGTTTAAACGAAATTCATAAAACGAATCTTTTAAACCTAATTAGACCATGATTAGACACTGATTGTCAAATAACAACAAAAGTACTACAATACTCTTTAAAAAAAATTCACGAGCTAAACGAGCCCACAGTCGGATAACCAACAGGTATCATTATCATTAAAAAAAAAGAACACTCCGCGTGGCGGGACCCGACCGGGGAGTCCAACACGGTACAACCAGGTCACCAACACCCGCGCACCAAATCGCGTCGCCTTTCTTTCCTCCCCATTTCCCCGCCACGTCACCGCGCACCCTCCCCCACCCAACCCGCCTCACCCGCCTCTCGACCATCCCACCAACCGACACGCGGCCCCGCTCCCTCCCGTCCCCACAGCGTCATCCTGCCGCGGACCAATAAGTCGCGCCGCCACCGCCATTTTTTTCTTTATTACTCGTGAAACCAGGCAGGAGGGAGGAGGCGACGACATCGCCACCGCACCGCACCAGTGAAGAGGAGAGAGAGGGAGGCGCGTCGAGTCTCCCAAGAAACGAGCTAGTACAAAAGCCTCCTCATCCTTTGACCCCCGAATCCCCTACACCATTGATGGTTGCGGGGGCACCGGAGGGAGCCGCTGACGATGGGCCTCTGCTCCTCCTCCACCGCCGCCCGGGCCGCCTCCGGCTCCGGCGCCGCAGCCGCGGGTGACGCCGCCGCCGCGAAGAAGGGGCGCGGGATCGTCGCGTGCGGGAAGCGGACCGACTTCGGCTACGACAAGGACTTCGAGGCGCGCTACTCGCTCGGGAAGCTGCTGGGCCACGGCCAGTTCGGCTACACCTTCGCCGCCGTCGATCGCGCCTCCTCCGAGCGCGTCGCCGTCAAGCGCATCGACAAGAACAAGGTACTGCTATGCGTGCTCCGCGCGCCGGCGACCGAGCCTTCATTGTTCTTTCTCTCATTTCCTTTCCGGGGGAACGAGCGTCTCATGTCGCTGGCTGGCTGACGGGTGGGCCAGGCCTGAGGCCTCCTTGCGCTGTGTCACGCCAGCTGGAGCTGCTTCTCGTTTATCACGAGTGCGGTAGCTTCTGCAAAGTTGTTGGCACAAGTTGCCAGATGCCAATTGCCTCGGGACACTGCACTGCACATGGCGAATCAGCAGAAACAGGAATCTCAAATAAAGACATCTATATGCTGACTTACCCTAAAAAAGGAAAAGAAAAGACATGCTGACTTATTTGGGGTTACTGTACATATATCTGCTAATTTGGGCAGGCTTTCCCTTTCTGAGAACACGTAGGAGAGTTCCTCATCTTTGGATTAGATAGCATGGGCAAGTTAGATCTACTGATCAGCGGCCATGGAAGCTACAGAGATCACGACTGATGGTTTGGTTCTGGTTTCTAATGTCACAAATTGTCTCAGTGTTACAAAACTTATTGATGAGCATATCATGGCCAATGGCAGCTCTGCTTTGGCCTTACACAGTTGTGCCATAATGGTATTAGGAACATATTCGGTTTTCACCACTTTTGTCCAAATGAAGATAACTGATAATTCTTTTATCTGTAACAAAATAGGCTGTATCAGAAACGTAACACTTCCAAAAATGGCCCTCGGCCTTAGTGGACACATGTCGGTCACATCTGTTCCTCTGTGCATTCAATATCAGTACGTCATAACAAGTGTAATTTGTTCATAATATCAAGAAAAGTCAGAACTAACTCCTATTTTGAAATATAGTGTACAGAATTAACTTGACACAATGGGGTATTTTCCCTGCAGATGGTCCTTCCTGTCGCTGTTGAAGACGTAAAGCGAGAAGTTAAAATATTGAAGGCATTACAAGGGCATGAAAATGTTGTACACTTTTACAATGCATTCGAAGATGACAACTATGTTTATATAGTCATGGAGTAAGCTATGGAAAATCTCTCATTCTTCTTGTATTCTTTCAAGTTTCATTTATAAGTAGGTTTATGTGAATATTAAACCACCATGGATTCCGTAGGAAACCCAATCAAATATGACTTGAGTGGTCCATAGAAGTTTTTTGGTTAGCCTTCTGTCAGAAACTTTTCCATAACTGATATGGAGGACTTATCATAGTAAGGCCCAGGGCAGTTGGGAGTTTGATGACATGAGTCTGTGACATCATATTCAAAATCGAATAACATCATATTTTTGGAGCAATTCTATGATAATGCTGGTTTGGTTTATAGAGAACTCAGGACAAAAGAGCAGATTAGGTTTGTGTGCAAGCAATTGTGATGCTTTCCTGAATTTCTCACTATAGCTAATTAAATATCTGACTTCCATTGATTTGTTCATTGTGTCAGATTATGTGAGGGTGGCGAGCTACTTGATCGGATATTAGCCAAGTAAGAAATATCATAATATTTGGATGTCTGTGACAGCTCTTATCTTACCCTTGTTGCATAAGTATTGCATTCTGTGTTTTTTCTCTGTTAACTTATACGGAGTATATTCAATATCAAGCTAAGTATTTACCTTTTTTTTGTTCAACTAAGTGTTTCTTTTACGTGTCATTTCTCGTTTCAGAGTTGATTCCAGAATATTTCTTGAACTTTTGTTTTTGTTATTCTGATACAACAACAACAACAACAACAACATAGCCTTTTGTCCCAAGCAAGTTGGGGTAGGCTAGAGATGAAACCCAAAAGAGACGATAAACAGAGAGACACATAAAGGGACATAAATGGCACAAGACAGAAAGAGGTCACGGTTCAGGCACGTTGATTGCTAGTCTCCAAGCGCTCCTGTCCATAGCTAAATCCTTAGAGATATTCCATTCCTTAAGGTCTCTCTTAACGGACTCGTCCCAAGTTAGTTTATGTCGACCTCTACCGCTCTTTACCTTATCGACCCGCTTTAGAACCCCACTACGCACCGGCGCCTCAGGAGGCCTCCGTTGAATATGTCCAAACCACCTCAACCGATGTTGAATCAATTTCTCCTCAATTGGTGCCACCGCAACCCTATCCCGAATATCGTCGTTCCGGACTCTATCCCTCCTTGTGTGCTCACAACACCAACGCAACATACGCATCTCTGCTACACTCAATTGCTGGACATGTCGTCTTTTTGTAGGTCAACACTCAGCACCGTATAACATTGCCGGGCGAATCGCCGTCCTATAGAACTTACCTTTCAACTTCTGAGGCACCCTTTTGTCACAGAGGACGCCAGAAGCTTGACGCCATTTCAACCAGCCGGCTGAAATTCTATGTCTAACATCTTCATCAATGTCGCCATCCTTTTGTAGCATCGATCCTAAATACCGAAAAGTATCCTTCTTGGCCACCACTTGCCCATCGAGGCTAACGTCTCCCTCCTCATGCCTAGTCGCACTGAAATCGCACCTCATGTACTCGGTCTTGGTCTTACTAAGTCTGAACCCTTTCGACTCTAACGTGTGCCTCCATAGTTCACTTCCTATTAACCCCTGTCTTACTGTCGTCAACTAGCACCACATCATCAGCAAAGAGTATACACCAAGGGATATCACCTTGTATGTCCCTTGTGACCTCATCCAACACCAAAGCAAATAAATAAGGGCTCAAAGCTGACCCCTGATGCAGTCCTATTTTAATTGGAAAATCACTAGTGTCGCCATCACATGTTCGGACAAACGTCACCACATCCCTGTACATATCCTTGATGAGGGTAACGTACTTAGTTGGGACTTTGTGCTTTTTCAAGGCCCACCACATGACATTTCTCGGTACTTTGTCATATGCCTTCTCGAGGTCAATAAATACCATGTGCAAGTTCTTCTGCTCTCTATATCTCTCCATCAATTGTCGTAATAAGAAAATCGCCTCCATGGTTGACCTACCAGGCATGAACCCAAACTGATTTTGGGTCACACGTGTCACTCTCCTTAGGCGATGCTCGATAACCCTCTCCCAGAGCTTCATCGTATGGCTCATCAACTTAATCTCACGGTAGTTAGTACAACTTTGGACATCTCCCTTGTTCTTGAAGATAGGTACTAATATACTTCTCCTCCATTCTTCAGGCATCTTGTTAGACCAAAAAATAAGGTTAAAAAGCTTAGTTAACCATACTATCGCTCTGACGCCTAGGCATCTCCACACCTCAATGGGGATACCATCAGGGCCCATCGCTTTACCTCCCTTCATCCTCTTCAAAGCCTCTCCGATCTCTGTCTCCTGAATTCTCCTCACAAAGCGTCTGTTGGTATCGTCAAATGAGTCGTCCAATTCAAGGGTAGGACCCTCATTCTCCCCATTAAACAACTTGTCGAAGTACTCTCTCCATCTGTTCTTGATCTCCTCATCCTTCACCAAAAGTCGATCTGTCCCATCCTTGATGCATTTTATTTGGTTGATGTCCCTTGTTTTCCTCTCGCGGATCCTAGCCATCCTATAAATGTCCTTCTCCCCTTCCTTCGTGCCTAGCCGCTGATAAAGGCCATCATACGCCTGACCTTTTGCTACACTCACAGCTCGCTTTGCAACCCTCTTCGCTATTTTATAGCCCTCGATGTTGGCTACACTCTTGTCATGGTGGAGGCGCTTGAAACACTCCTTCTTCTCCCTAATAGCCCTTTGCACCTCGTCATTCCACCACCATGTGTCTTTCGCTTCCCGTTTGCCTCCCCTACTCACGCTAAACACTTCTGAAGCCACCTTCCGGACACATGTTGCCATCTTTAGCCACATGTCGTCGGCATCTTCTCCTTCTTCCCAAGGCCCCTCGCCTAGCATCCTCTCCTTAAACGTTTTTGTTATTCTGATAGTCTGGTAATTTTTGGTTGGACTAGAACATAGAGGCATTAGTTTGTTCTTATGAGATAGTATCGTCCAGATACTGAGCCTACTAGATATAGCCATATAGGTTTTGCTACAATTTTGTTCCTCTCTCTGTCTTGTATTGACACTGCACCTTGAAACATGGCAACAGTCCCCATATGATAAGAAGTTTCTTAATATGGATATCTAGCATTATTGATGTATTGAGATGGGACATCCTTGTCACTTCGAAACTTCTTTTGGAAGAAAAGACACCATAGTCTCCTATGCTGTGTTTACACCCTTTCTTTACTAGTGCCTTTGTTTTGATGTATTTAGAAGGCATCTTATGCTGGAATTCATATTTTGTGGCTGAACAGGAAAGATAGCCGTTATAGTGAGAAAGATGCTGCGGTAGTTGTCCGACAGATGCTCAAGGTTGCAGCTGAGTGCCACCTGCATGGTTTGGTTCATCGAGACATGAAACCTGAGGTATACTCTGAAAGTATAAGATGGAAACCTATCATCAATAGCAGTTGCTAATATCTTTTTATTAAAAGGAGTAGCTAATAATCTTACTGGTGTGTAGAACTTCCTATTCAAATCAACAAAGGAGGACTCGCCCCTTAAGGCTACAGATTTTGGTCTTTCAGACTTCATAAGACCAGGTGCGTGCATGCACATGTTTTTAACTTAATGATCTGTAGTTTTCCCTGTTTGACTTTCACAGTATGTATTAGTTATAGGTTACACTTAACTATTGTTGTATGCACTCACAGGGCGGCAATTCCGTGACATTGTTGGAAGTGCCTACTATGTAGCACCAGAAGTACTCAAACGCAAGTCAGGGCCAGAATCCGACGTTTGGAGTATAGGTGTTATAACCTATATTTTGCTGTGTGGAAGACGACCTTTCTGGGACAAAACTGAAGATGGGATATTTAAAGAGGTTAACAGCCTAAGCTATCTATATTCTGTAACCATTTTCGACATGTTGAGTATATATATGTAAAAGTGCTTTCTTTGCATGTCCCATGTTAATTAATTTCCTTCAGTTCTTCAACGTTGACACATTTTCTTGATATCATTATCCTAATTGCTAATTTAATATGAATTAAAAATCTATTCCATGTAAAAGTTTATGGTTTAAGGAAGCTGAGCTAGTTCAGTTGACCACCCAGGTAAGTCCTCGTCGAGGCGAATTTTTGTGGCTATTTTCTTATTATGAAATGCCCCCTAGTTCCTACTAGATTAGTCTAGTTTTGTTTTAAGTTTATGGTTTATGTTGTCAGATAGGCTAACTTCTATAAAGATAAAATATATGGTGTTATATTTCGATGTGTAGTTTATTGTACAACATAGTAATATTGAACACAAAAACAGGTATTTGTGTCTTCACAAAAATTGTATGTGCTCTATTTTTTTACGGAGAGATTGGCAAAATAGGACGGATATGGTCGAGTTCATTTTAATCCACAAAAAGTTGCCATGATCTTGCAAAACCAAGATATTTGTTTTCTCTTTCATTTTTCTACATCCGAAGAGGATTGCAGAGGGCTCTATTACCCTTTCGCTTTATGACTACACTCACAGAACTTCTCCCAACACTCCTCTCTGCTGCATTCTCTGTCAACTTCTTTTTGGAAGGATGGAGTGTCTCTTAGCTGAATAGTGGGAACCTTCAGTGGGTATCTGAAAATAACCGGATATTTTAGTGGTATTTTGTGGAAGGGAACTTTCAACTATACTGTAAGTGAGCATCAACATTCCTAATCCGTAATAGCAATGCCAAATAAAAACAATGGACTTCCAAGGGTGTTACTGACACAAATTTATAGGATGAGTATAGGGAATACGTGAATAAAAATTAGGACAAATGATCTTTTGGGATTACAAGTTCTCATGATGTGTTAACAACAAGATCAAGCTTAAATTCTCTTCTCTTCCTAAACTTGTGCAACCATGGAAAATCAAGAGTTGTCTGAATCCAAGCATGCATTATCTGATAAATGTTTGGAACAAACAATCCTTGGTGACAGCTCTTAATGTCCAGAAATTCTAGCATGGATGGCTGATCTAGGTGGACAGAATCCTCATTCATCTCTTTTCTCCTAGCTCCAATGCACTAACAAAACAATGAAAGCAGTCCTAAACATCAGCTTTGCATTGATACAAGCATGAATATTTTTGTATACTCTGCTAGTGTCTGCTCGTATTTATGACTTATGACTTGTCTGATTATCTTGTACCGACTTTCCTATTTTTTTCACTGCAGGTCTTAAAAAACAAGCCAGATTTCCGCCGCAAGCCTTGGCCAAATATTACTTCGAGTGCAAAAGATTTTGTACAAAAACTACTAGTTAAGGATCCCCGTGTGAGACTAACTGCTGCACAGGCATTATGTATGTGACTATGAACCATCTTGAAAAATATGAAACCATTAAGTTTGCTAATATGATTAGTTTCCCTAGTACAACTCTATTAAGAGTGCCATGATGTAAGCTTGCAACATGGTGAACAGCTGTCAGATGGATCATATGTAAAGGGGAATACTACATTACTAGTAGTCACCTTAGCCCTTAGGATAGAAATCATACATTTATAGGCACGAGGGATTGCACCTCTCTATTTAGTGGTTGTATAGTTAGACAAAATGATGGGTGTGCAGTATATCCTGTTAACTAATGCCAATGACTCTTTGTCTAGCTCTCTCCTGTTTGGGGTAGGGGGATTTGGTTGTTTTTGTTTCGCTCCTGGCTTCTGCCTGGATATAAAATATGCATGTTTCAGTGGTTGTGGCCCTCCACAGAAACTTATTTTTGTCGTTTCTCAAAGTTGGGCATAGTAGGTGACATCATCAAGGGAAACTACAATCTTTCAGAGGTTATTATTGATATCATTGATACATAACTAGGACGATACTAGTCTTACTTACTAAAGAGAGCCTTTGCTGCTGACCTACTATGATTGGTTATGAGCAATAGGTGTCCTTTCAGGGGGAAAAAGATAAAGGTGCTTTTGTAGACTAAGGTATATCATATTGTTGTCTTTTAAAGCTACTTACTGTTTAATTTTGTGCTTTTCTTCAGCACATGATTGGGTGAGAGAAGGAGGAAAGGCATCTGAAATACCCTTGGATATATCAGTATTACATAATATGCGACAGTTTGTGAAATACAGTCGTTTCAAGCAATTTGCTTTAAGGGTAAGCTAAGTGCCTGAATTTTTAAAGCTTAGGCATACTTCAGGAGATTTTAGCAGTGATTCAAATGGTTTATACAACTTTTGTAGGCATTAGCATCTACATTAAACTCAGAAGAGCTGTCCGATCTGCGTGATCAGTTCAACGCTATTGACATTGACAAAAATGGAACGATTAGTCTGGAGGAACTGAAGCAGGTAACTATGGTTGGATGTCATTGCTACATTGTTTCCTAATGTAACTGTTTTTTCTAACATCTCACAGGAATACATAGAATGAGGTTCTCAATTGTAATTTTGTTATTATAGTTTGCAATTATTAGCAACCTAAACAAACCTGATCAAGAAATAACTATTGCACAAGAAAGGATACAAGTGATCTACATCTACCGTTAATATAAATAGCTGGATTTTTCTTCTGACAGACCAAGTTAATTCCCAATTTCCGCACTTACTACATAAAGACTTACTCCAAGATTAGCCATGCTTGTGGTGCCTCACTGCTGCGATGACATCCAATTTTGTTGCCCATTACAAGACTTATTATCATGTGCCAGAACTCGAAACAATACATGTACACTTTTTTGCAAGGTCTTTCTTTTTCATGGTGTAGTTTTTGGAATATTTTGTCCTATGTATTTTTTTTTGAAACAAACCAAGCAGAAGAGCTGCCGATTATATTAATAAAGAAGAAGACCCAGACTGGGCTTACGACGGTACCACAGATTTGTCCTACGTACTTGCATATGCTGGTACATCGTACTGCTGTTGCCTATGATGTGATTACTTACACCTTGTTCAAAACAGGGGAAGTCTGTTGCTATGTCAACTTTAACATATTTTGTTAACTTGTTAAGCGAAAACCAGTGTAGTAGTTTTAAACTTAAGTTCATGATTTGTATACATAATATGTATGTATAAACTGGCCATTTTAAAACTTTTTACTGCCAGTAATCACTAAAACCACTACTGGTTTACAGATGAGTTTTTTTCTCCAAAATTGTTTGGACTTTGCATGGCAATATTAACTACTGTGTTGGAGGCCCTTACTGAGGACAAATGGGTAGAGGACATACAGGGAGAAATTGGAACAACAGCCTTGTTTCAGTACCTAGACCTTTGGGACGTCTTGATTTCGGTGGAGTTGAACGAGAATATTCCTGATAAGCATATCTGGAGGTTCTCTTCTTCGGGACAATATACGGCAAAGATCGCTTATGATACTCTCTTTCAGGGAGCAATCTCCTTTGAACCTTTTGAGAGAATCTGGAAATCCTGGGCACCCCCCAAATGTAGATTTTTCATGTGGCTAGTTGCTCACAACAGATGTTGGACAGCGGACAGATTAGCAAGGAGGGGTCTCCCTCATCCGGAACAGTGCCTTTTTTGTGACCAGCATGAGGAAAATATTCATCATCTTGTGGGCTGTGTATTCTCAAGAGATTTTTGGTTCTCCCTCCTGTCACATTTTGGAGTTGCATCACTTGCTCCACAACCTTCTGACCAATCCTTTGATGAATGGTGGAGAAAAGTTGATTTGGCTGCTAACGGAGATTTGAGGAAGGGTCTGAACTCTCTAGTGATTTTGGGAGCCTGGAGCATTTGGCGGCATAGAAATGATTGCGCTTTTAATGGTGTAGCCCCAAATGTTAATATGGTTCTGGCATTGGCAAGGGATGAAGCTCATTGTTGGAGCCTGGCAGGAGCTAAGGGGATTTCCCTGCTCACTGCCAAAGGAGCAGTCTAAAGGACCCCTATAGCTGTTGGGTCGTCTTTTTGTTTAAACCGGTGATTTAGTCTCCTTGTAGTGAGTGAGTGGGTGTGTGTGTGGGTTTGGGTCTATGTACGACTCTTTCTTCTTCTATGAATACAATGATACGCAGCTCTCCTGCGTGTTCGAGAAAAAAAATTCTGTTATTTTTATCACTAGCAAACAGGTTTCTTCTAAAAGAAAAATACTGTTCTTCTGATTATAGGTTGATGCTTTAAATAACCGTTGTTGCAAAGTTTTTTTTTTTACTTCTGTGTTACTCCATCGGTTGATGTTGTGCAGTCAAAGTTGACCACTTTATCCATCTATATATACAAAAGTGTTTACAGAGCCAGCGTTATGTATCTAGAAATTTGAGAAATATTTCTAGTTTTCAGAACAAAAGGCTTTGCTGTTGTATTTCATGTTCTCAGAACAAAGAAATAAATTCCATGTGGTGACTTTGGATCTCACGAACAGAAAAAAGTTATAAATAATTGCATTATCTCTGTTTTTTTTACAACAATTCTCTCTTTTGTTTTAGAACGTTTGTTCCAGATCACTGAGCTTATACTCATCAATTATTATGATGTGGTGTCAACACCAATGTGCAGGCTCTTGCAAAGGATGTTCCATGGAGAGTAAAGGGTCCACGTGTTTTAGAGATCATTGAAGCGGTATGTTACTTATGGTTACCCTGTATGTCACAGATTGGTCTTTAAGTTCACATGCTTTCTTAGGGTTTGCTTGTTTGGAACGAAGTATGTATTATTTTCAGTTTGTGGTGTTTGTTAATGTGTATGTGGGTGTTGCAGTTTTTCCTAGTTTCTAACCCCTCTTTGGACTTCCTTGTGTTTGTTTGATACTTCGATTTATGTACTACACTGCATTGTTGCCTTGGTTGGGACGTTGGGTTACTATGGTCAGTACTTACAAATTCCCAAATCTGTGAACAATATTTGGTGCAAACGAACATTAAAAACATTCATAATTTTTTTGAAGAATTGGAAATAGTTTGCGCTATGCTTGTTAAAGTATCATATACTGAAATCTATGAACACACTTCTGATGTTTTTCATCAGAATATTGCATAAAGTTAATTATTTCATTGGAGTTACAGTCTTAGTGTCATACAGAAATTGAATATCTTATATTCCATTATTGAGCAGATTGACAGTAATACAGATGGGCTAGTTGATTTTGAAGAGTTTGTTGCTGCAACACTACACATGCATCAGCTGGTGGAACATGATACTGAGAAGTGGAAATCATTGTCTCAAGCTGCATTTGATAAATTTGATGTTGACAGAGATGGCTACATCACATCTGATGAACTTAGAATGGTATATATCTTAAGAAAACTGCCAGCGTTTGGTTTTTTTTTTCTTCTTTTGGTCACATGCTTCTGCTTTGCAATACTTACCTAAAACTACGAGGACCCAGTTATTCATGATGCATCTCTTGTTTCCTATACATAATTAAGTAATAGAAAAACTGAATTGTTGACATATTTCAGGCTGTCACTGGCTGACCTCTTGCTCCTTGTCTACAGCATACAGGAATGAAGGGTTCTATTGATCCCCTCCTGGAGGAGGCTGACATTGACAAAGACGGCAAGATAAGCCTAGATGAATTTCGCCGGCTCTTGAAGACTGCAAGCATGAGCGCACGCAATGTACAAACTCCTAGGGGTGTCCGTGTGTCATAGTTTTCCGATTTTTGTAGTTCACATAACTGAACAAGGGAGCAGCAGCACATGTAATTGGAGAAAGACTTCTTGATGTAAATTAATACAATCAATACACATGAATGGAGTCAATAGGTAGTTGTTCCTTGAAAACAAGCATTGTATTCTTGCTATGCAATACTATGTTTTGTTTCCAGCAAGTTCTGCAGATGAGCTTTACACGCTCAAAATCGAATGTGGCAAATGTTGCACCAGCTGTCCAGCACACATCCCTCTCTTGCTCGAGTGGGTTTGAGCTAGTTAGATAAGAAGATGAGATTGTATAGTTTAGATTTAGGTTTGAGTCAATTAAAAATAGGTTGTCATTTGGGATTGTATCTGCAAGGTGAGGCTGTGTTTAGTTTTGCTTCTTAGGCACCGGCCGATGAATATAAGCTTTGTCATAGAATTATGTGTCATACCTTTGCCAAATTGAGGTGCTAGTGTCCGGACGCGCATGCAGCCTACCTCCGTCCGCTGATTTTCGTGCCCTGCACGTGCGTCCCGTCGCAGCACCCACGTGTTTGGAGCACTCGCCTTGCACTCGCAGCCCGCCCTATCTGCCTCGATTCGAGGTCGTTTGCCCCGCACCTGCCCCGAGCATGCCCCGTCCGCAAGACACCAGCTCGCTGCGCGCCCTGTCCACCGCCCCCAGCTCGCCATCAATGCTCGTGTCATGCCACCATCACTCCCTGCGCCCCCTAACTCTTCGAACAATATGAAAGATGTGCAACATAAAATACTCGAATGCAGCATACATATGCAACAGATAAAACATCTAGAACATACACTTCTAACATATATGTGAAACATATGCGATATCCAAATAAAACATTTACTACTTGCAACATGAAAACACTTACTGCAAATATAAGACTAAAACAGCTGAAACATTTGGAATATATTGTTGCAACATATGTGTGGAACATAAGCAACATCCAGATCAGAATGCTTGTAACATACGTCTGGAACAGATGAAACATTTTGAACAAACCTCTGAAACACTTGCAACATGCCTCTCAAACACTTGCAACATATACAACATGTGCAACATCCCCGATCTACGTTTGCAACATCCATATAAAACAATTGCAGCATACCTCTAAAACGTATGAAACACTTAAAACATATGCTTGCAACATGTGCTTTCATCGCAATATCTCCTTGGTAAGGTTGCGCATCGCGGCGGCCATAGCGTCGACAGCGGGCAGGACCTTCTGGTGGGGGACGGCGACGTCTGCAGCACCTCGACAGCACCCTAGTAGCACCTCGGCACGCGCGTGGGACGGGGCACGGTGCGCAGCAACGGGGGCACGCGCGGGGGATGGAGCGCGGCATGATGATGGAGGGGGTGCGGCGCGGGATGGAGCGTAGCGTTGGATGGGGGACCTACGCGGCGTGAGATGGGGTGCGCGACGCGAAAGACGACAGCAGTGAGCGCACGACGCAAAGCAGCACGCGATGGGCGAGAGCCATAGGGAGATATTTTTGAGAGAAGAGATGGGAGACGCAGAGAGCAAGCAAGTCTGAATCATCCGCAGCCGCTTAGGTACAACATTCTCGCTAGAGAAGATGTGATGAGATCACTATCAGTGCGAAGCAGAGATAATGGTGCAAAACAACAATATATTTTAGCACAAGAAACCAAACATCTCTCCCCCTAGCTCATCCACAGCACTTTTTTTTTGAAACCGGAAGATCTGTCCATTACGAAATAATCGATGTCAAATCTTTGACAACCAGCACCTGTGTATAAGAAGGGATACTATCCCTGATAGACACCAAGTTTGGACTTCAATCAGCCCCAAGGGCAGCTAGTCTATGAGCTACCATATTACAAGATCGTGGATTATGAGCAACATGTTTTTAGGATTAGATTGATTTGATTTGTTCAAATTATGAATGGCATGCGTCCCCTTCCTCACCATCTCCCTATATGCTTGGCTACACACGCTGGACACAGGCCCACACGTGCATGCCTCACTCAATCACGGCATTCGGCTACTATGGCCCAAACACCGTCGTGTTACTCCTCCTGGACCTGGACCTGGGCCTGTTGCTGGGCCCGGCCTGCTCGATGTAGCCGTCTTCTTCTTCAGGATTCTGACGAATCACCACCGACTCCTGAATCCTGACGAAGAAAGTCCTGAAAACATCTACCATCAATTTTTTTTCCAAGCATAATAAGATACACTAGCTAGCTAAGCTGTTGGCGCCCTTGAGTGCTAGCAATGCAGCTCCATAGGCTGCTTCAGTCTGTGGGGCCTTCCGGACCGGCACGCCGAGCACCCTCTCCCGAATGGCCGTCCACTTGTCGTTCTGCGCCCCTCCCCCTGCCGTGAACACTTCCTCCACCTATACCTGGAAATGGATTAAGATCCAAATCCAAATAAACCTATCCAGATGAAGTCCAACTAACTGAGTGCACCTATCCAATCCAAACCAAAAAGTATATCTGTAGCATCCAGTTCAATCCGATCCACTAGAGGATAATCCAAATCCAATCCAAACATCCGAATAAGCTTAGCAAGCTGCAGAGCTCCCCAATGACGAGCACGGGCACGAGCGCGAGGCGGCCCACCATCTCTTGGCTCCCCATCCCTCGGCGCTCGTTAGCTCCTTCCTCCACGACTTCGGCGGCACCATGGCCGTGGCTGCCACCAATGCTGGCCAGCGGCCTCGGCGGCAAGCGCGGCGTGGGCGACAACAGCCACCTGCACGCGGAGCCCTAGCAGCAGGACGGAGGAGGCGCCGCCGCCGCTTCGGACGACGAGGAGGGGTTCGCCGCGACGGGCGGCAGGGAGCGGAAGCGGCGGCTGAGCGTGGAGCACTAGAGCAGGTGCGCACCCTGGAGCGCAGCTTCGAGGTGGCCAACAAGCTGTTGAGCGGAGCGCAAGGCGCAACGTGCCCGCGCGCTGGCGGCATCGCGGCGCGCGGTGAAGGCGCCGCCACAAGGGAGAACAGCGGCCCGCGTTAACCAGGAAATGGGAGAGCGGGAGGAAGCTTCGTGGGAAGTTTCGCAGGCCCGTTCGGTTTGCATGCGTGCATGCACGATTGGGTGAGCGGAGGACCGACGCCTGCTGCTCCTGTCCGCTCGGGCCTGCGGGAGGGGAGGGGAGATGCCCAACGGATTTTGGATATGCAGGTCTGCGTATCCAATCCAATCCGGTGGGTTTGGGTCCTATGGCAATGGACATCCACATCCAGACATCATCTATCCATTTCTGTTCAAAACAGGTTAGATCCGTTTATACTATGGATCTTCCTAATCCGCTTCCAGGTTTACCTCCACCGCCGTCGCGCCGAGCTCCTTCAGCAGTTTGTATCCCTTGGCCTGGTTCGTCCCATAAAAATCAGAAACACAAGCACATTTCGCTTAATTAATTCAAACTCTAATGATGTGCCAAACTCAACGGAGTTTGGTTCAATTTATTCGGACCTCAATTCGCGCGATCGATTCCAGTATGCCGTGCAGGTACTCCGTGTCGCTCGCAGGGCGGGGCTGCAACCTCGGCGTCATGTTGGGGTCAGAGACCGGGAACCTCTCGCCCTTCTTCGGCAGCGGGTAGTAGTCGAGAGGGGAAGGCACGGCCGGGTCGATGCGCTCGCTCAGCGCCGCGAGCTGGTCGTCGGTGAAGAGCTGCCGGAGGACGGCTCCCCCGGTGTTGGACGCCCCGCCGACGAGCCACGTGTCGTCCAGGCGGTGGCTGTACACGCCGAACCTCGCGTCGTCCACGCGGACTCCGCTCACCAGCTTGATCGCCAGAGTTGACCCCAGCGACGTCACCTGATTACATACAGCAGTTACAGTTTAGTTCTTCGATTCGATCAAGAAAAACCAAGAACACAAGTCTATTCGTTGTTGCGTGTTTGTGACACTGCATTACTACTAGTACTCACAGCTTTTCCTGGTTCACTGCTGCGAGCTGCAAGGAACGCTGCTATGCTGTCGGTGGTTCCGGTGCACACAACACACTTCTTGGAGAGCCCTGCGTGCCAAGCAAGGCCAAGATGAAACAATTGATGCATAATTGGATTGTTGGGTCTAAAAGAATGAAAGATTATCATTAACAAATTGGAGTGTTTACCGTACTGTGAGCACACGTCGTCTTTGAGTGCAGCAATGGGAGTGCCAGGTGCTCTGACGGCAGGCAGCATGCGCGAGTACGGCTGCGACGTCAGCCAGCTCGGGTAGGCGTCGAGCTCCGGATCGTAGCCCACCTTGAGCGCGTTGTTGTAGTCGGAGACGCCGAAGCGGCCGTGCAAGAGCCAGAGGAGCCAGTCGGACTGGTGCATCAGCACCGCCGCCGCCGCCGCCGCCGAACGACCGCTGCCGCTGGAGGTCCACCACGACACGAGCTTGCAGAGCGTGGAGGAGCCGGAGCACACGGTGTGGTTGGCGGGCGCGACCGACTCCACGGCGGGCAGCGCGTCCGGGAAGCTCTCGTTGTAGAGGAACGGGCCGGCGAGAAGCTCCCCGGTGTCGATGCGGCGGCGTCGCGGACAATTAAGTCATCACAAACAGGTGACACACACATTATATCTGCCGGTTTCGATGGCCTGCGTTCGAGAAGTTGATTCACCTGCCGACGATGAGCGTGGTGGCCGAGGTCCCGTCTATGGAGACGGAGGAGATGGACCGGCGGAGGACGGGCGGGATGTCGGCGAGGAGCTGGAAGAGCGCCGCTCGCCAGGAGCTCGCCCAGTCCGCGGCGGCGCCGTCGCCGGCCTGCCTATAGAGAAACTCCGATCAAAGGATGCGTTGGCTGGCTCGTCAGGAAGGGAAATCGGACGCTCTTACAGGAGCACAGTAAGCTCGTTTCCCTTCGGAATGGATGGCCCCTCGCATGTCGATGAGGGCGTATCTTGCTCCGGAAGTTCCGAAGTCTATCCCGAGGTACAAAGCAGGCGTGCCGGCGCCATCGCCATCGCCGCCGGGATTCTGCTGGCTGAGCATGGTGATTCTTACCCTCGATGTAAGAGCGCCGCTCCGATCCCTCCGGAACCCCAGGAATCCTGAAAAACGTGTAACATTAAAGGCCTCAGATTGGATCAGCAGCAGCACAGTGACGTACAGAGCATGAGGTACCTCGTTTTGCAGGGTGGCGATAGTGAGGCAGCGGCTTTGCTGAGGGAGTGAGAGCTGACACCATGGGCGATCGATTTGGATTTGGTAATCGATGGAGGACGGAGGACGGAGGACGGAGGAGGTGAAGGCGATGTTGAAGAAGAACGTGGCAGTGCCACGGCCGGCCGGCAGGGGAAGGATAAGGAAAGGTTTGGACGGACGGAATTGCTGGGCCCGAAGACGGAGAGCATAGGGTTCTACTGGGCCGTGCTTACAGAGGGGTGTGCACTGGGCCCTGCAGAGGGGTTTTATTGGGCCGTAGCTTACAGAGGGGTTTTATTGGGCCGTAGCTGTGGCACCTACGTAGGTGTGCACTGGGCCCTGCGTGGCTGCGTGTGATGAGCAGCTGAGCAGAGGAATTTGGGGGGCGTTCGGCGGTGCCCGGGCGGCGTATCAGAGGACCCGTTCGCATTCCGTGCTCTGACCACCACCCCCAACCCCCCTTCGTCGACGACTGGGCGAGCGGCGCCGGACTTGTTCGTCGGGTTCCTTCGCCGGCGACGAGCCTCCACCAGGTGGGACCGCCGCTTCCTTTGCCCATCCCCTTCCTGCTGTGCTGAACCGAGCAACCCCAAACCCTAACTGAAGCAATTTATATCCGGATCTGACCTAACCATTCTAACAACTAGGGCCACTGGCTTCGATTTGGTATTAGAGTTTGGTTACAATGTCTCCTGCAATTTTTTGTTTGTAGACCTGCTTTTTCTGGTCTGATTGCCAAAATGGGTGTGCAGGGATTGCCGATTTCGCAGATGGGCTAATCAGAACTGCGAGATCCTCATTGCGGTCTTCGGAGGTGGATTTGCTTTCTCTACGGATCAGAGATGGACGACGACGACGGCAGCCTAGGCATTCGGAATTGGGGCTTCTACGACACTGTCAAAGGCAACCTCGGCCTGCAGCTCATGTCGTCCGTGCCACCTGACCGGGACACAAAGTCACTGCTGCCGAACGGTGCCTTCTTGCAGCACCATGGACACCACAATGCCCCGCACCAGCTCCACATGCAGCACTCGCAGCATTCCCGTGGCCCCGCCGGTGGTCGAGCCTCTGTTGGCATGCCTGCCGAGTCGCAACCCATTCACATGGACTTCTCGCGCAATGAAGCTTGGTTGCACCAGTTGCACCACCAACGTCCTCCTGAGCAGAAGGTCTTCCATTCTCGCCCTATCGGACCAGCTGGGCATGTTGGGCATCCAGGCCATGGTGGCCATCCTGCGCATGCTGGACATATTGTGCATCACCATCCTACTGGCTATGGGATGATATCAGATGCACAGCATACTCTCCAGATGATGCAACCACCGCTTGAGTCACAGCTTCAGGAGCCTCCTCCATGCAAGGAAGAGGAAGCGCCACCTCTGCTGGTTGAGGATCACTCTGTGCCTGTAGTAACTACTGGGCCACCTGTGAAAAAGAGGCAGCGGGGCCGGCAGCAGAATCGGCAGCCTAAGTCACCAAAGCCGAAGAAGCCTAAGAAGGCTGCTGTTCCACTGGAGGATGGAGCACCCAATGGGCATGCGCCCCGAAGGAGGGGACCTAAGAAGACTGTGGGGATGGTGATTAATGGTATTGAGCTGGACCTTGCCAACATACCAACACCAGTCTGCTCGTGCACCGGAGCTCCCCAGCAATGCTACCGGTGGGGTGCAGGTGGCTGGCAGTCTGCATGCTGCACAACTTCTATATCAACGTATCCACTTCCAATGAGCACAAAGCGCCGGGGCGCACGTATTTCTGGAAGGAAGATGAGCCAAGGTGCATTCAAAAAGGTGCTTGAGAAGCTGGCTGGTGAAGGGTACAACCTTGCTAATCCGATTGACTTGAAGACGTTTTGGGCTAAGCACGGCACAAATAAGTTTGTAACAATCAGGTAAAGAAAAAAGCATGCTATGTTTATCGCTTTGTAGGTTGTAGCAGGGGCGGATCCAGCGTGCTTGCTGGGGGAGCTTGAGCCCCCCTACCGCTGCTCGGAAATTGGAGCCCCCAACAATTTTATGCATGGATGAAGAAGAGAAAAAAATGGAGGAAGATGAGGAGAAAGAGAAGTGCCCCCCCTCTTCCACCCCAAATTGGTGATCCTGGATCCGCCACTGGTTGTAGAGCACTAGAGCTGAATCTGTAGGATTAGTTTGTAGCCATGTTCAGTTTCAATGACTTAATTTTCATGCCTATTTCGAGCTTCAGATGTCGACCCAATTGAAGTATGTTTGTATCCTTCACTTTCCAAAATTTAGTGTAACCATAATAGTCTCTAATTTAGGTGGCATGAAATTCATTGTATTAATTAAATCTGTGTTGAAGTAATGGCGTTATGTGGAGGTTTTGTGACTGTCTGGTGGAAGGCATTTACCAGCACCTTTTCATGGAGATGACTGTTAACTTATTAAAAAAAAAACTTGACCACCAGGGGGAGATGCTCCCCGAGCATTGCAATAAGAAGTTGTACTAGGATTTGAATGCAAACTGGTAAGGGGAGACCCCCGATCACACTGCTCTTACCGGTATAACTTGTGAGGATCTGGTTAACTGTTAACTTATTGTACGGCATATCTTTTAAGTTGTGTTTATGAAGAACTCATTATGTATTTGATGTCTTACAATTCATACTCAAGAATGGATTCAAGAAACTAAATCCTTGACCGCATCTTCATACCTCCAGTGGTCTGTGCAAAAGCAAATCTTATTATTTCTGGCCTTCTTGCTCACCGTGAAATGTTAAATATAGAACTTTGCTTTTAGTTCATGTTGTATTTTCTTGTCAATTGCTGGTTGGCATGTACTACCTCCCAGCGTAGACATAAGTCCATCTATGCTTGTCCTAAGTTGAACTTTTTTAACTTTGACCACTAATATCTAGCATCTTATATAGATTGGCAACATAAGGTTCACACTACTAGACTCACAATAACAAATACTTTCATAATCTATAACTCTTTACGTTTGAGATATATTTTTTGTAAATATTGTTAGATAAAGTTAAACAAGTTTGACTTCGGACAAGACCAGATGGAATTATATCTGCGATCTGAGGAAGTAGTATTTCTTCAGAAAGGTTATGTGGAGGTTGTGCTTAACTTTCATTATGGTATTTGGTTGCTATGGTTCCATAATCCATATGTTAGAATAAAGAGGTTAACCTTGAGCCTAGGAGGCTAGGACCATATCCTAGTGTTGTGGTTGTCAATTTGTCAAAAATGGGTGAGAAGTCATCTATTATTGCTATTGGCATTGAGATAAGTGTTTTTTCCAAAACATTTTACAACAAGAGTTCAGGTGGTGAAATCTGGTCATGAAGCTTGAATGAACGATTTGACTGGTGAAGCAGATTTCCAACAGTTTGACAAATGTATCTGAGCTTATAATGCAATATTTGAAAATTTGAAATTAGTTTGGTTCTTTGCAGGTTGTTATTTGTATATGCTTAAAGAAGAGGCTCTGTTTTAGTCGAAATGTTTATGATTTGGTTCCTGGTTTGTTGAATTGATATCTGGATCTAACAAACTAAGTAATCATCAGATTAGTTGTTTTTTTAATGGTTATTCCCTGCTGGGAAATGCAACAGGAATTAAGTTGTTTGCTTAATCTGGTTGAAGTACTGGAGTTCTAGTTTTCTTTGATAGGTAAGTTGGTATAATATCCTTAAGCTTTCTCTATTAGTTCAGAGGTTATGGGATTCGTGTGCGTTTTAAGATTTGTATTGGATAGTTTTCTAACATTTCTATGATTATGTTACTAGCTAGGGTAAACTTTAATAGTTTATGCAGATGTGGTGATTGGACCATGTTCTCTCTCTTTTAAAAAAACTCGGCCGGTAGGGGAAACACCGCCCCCACGGTGTTGTACTTAAGATAGAAACTTCAGTACCTCGGACCGAGAAACCCCCCGAACCCTGGCCCCACCCCGACACTAGGGCGGGCACCGTGGGGACCGTTACCTGGGCCGGGACACGGCCGGGGCTCCGTTGCCACCATAGGCCGGGCCGCCGTTACCAGTATCACCGTTGCCACAGGCTGGATGGGCCGCCACCGCTAGCACTTTGGCACACGGGACTAGCGAGGGGGATTTTTTAACCCTCGGGTGAAATTCGCTCCCACTGGGAGTCGAACCTGCGACCTAAGGGAGTGCAGACCATCTGATCTAGCATCCTTTGGCGTTCTCTCTTTTTCCTCAAACACGCTGGAGAGTTGTGTATCATTTCATTTTCATTAAGAAGAAAATAGAGTACAAGGGGGAGAAAACCCCAAAAGGGGATCATGTTCTCATTTGAACATATGACTTTGGTCCTTTTGAAGTTTGAGGACCTTTTGTGCTAAGCATGGCACAAACATGTTTTTAACGGTCAGGCTCCCTTAGGTTCCGTGGTTGTAGCTTTCCCTGAGTTGTTCTATATGCATAGCTTTCCCTGAGTTGTTCTATATGCATATGCACTATGCAGAAGTTTTTACAGTTTGTAGCCATTTTCAGTTTTGTGAAATTTAACTTGCATGCCTGTATCACTTAGATATCAATCTCACGGAGAGCTGTCTATCGTTCTGCTTAGAAGTTGAAGGGTAACTGAATCTCTAGCTTAGATGGCATGAAATTTAATGTGTCCAATGTTTGGTATTTCTGAATTTTTCATTTACTACATTTTACATCTTTCATTGATTTATTTTGTTGAAATACTCTTTTTTGTGCAAGCAGTGCTTATCCTCGATTCTTGTTGACCTTATGCAATCTTCTTTTACTCAAGGAAGTTAAATTCTTGATTTTTTGTACAGTGTTAATGATGTGCATGGAACTTAAATGAAGCTCTACTGTTTGTACAACCTTATTTGACTACTCTGAAAATGTTGCAGTACTTCTCTATTAACATATATGTTATTAAGCTAGCTTGTAGGAGCAATTTCTCTTTCCTGCTGAAAGAGTGCATTGGATGATGTATTTTTTTAGTGTGCTTTGTACTAAACTTCATTTATATTGTTTGGTTTTCCTGGTTATGTACGAGACTAAAGAGTTTATCCTTGAACCCAGGAATGTTTATTTGTGGGAAAAGTTAGGATTTCCGACCTATCGTCTAATTTACACGTGGGCCTTATAACCATGTGAATGATACATTAGTGCATATATATTGTGCTGCTGAAGAACAGAATGCGCCATGGGCAATATGGGCCTTATTTTGTCTCCTAACATCTGCGGACAAGAAAACATGTTTTTAGCGCCTTTATGTAATAAGCTTTTAGATGCTGAAATGTGGTTTCAGAACTTATATTAAGGTTTGACATGTAACAGGCTTGAGACTGGTAAAATATCTTAGGTCTTGATGTATTTTGAAAGTTGAACGTAGTATCTGCTGCATGTATATATAACTTACAAGCAGGGTGATTCAGGTCATCTTATTTGGATATATGTATAGCAAAACTAAACTCTGATTGTTGGGATTGTTAAAGGAATCTTTAGGACAGCAGAACCAATATAGTACCTTTTGCTTTGTCTGAATGTTGTACTTTAAGCTCCTTGTACCATTTTTTTATTTTTAATAGCCAAGTGAGCATGTTATTATACAAATAACATAAGGTTTCTATTCTAAGTAGCGATGAAAACGGTACGGATATTTTCCGACCGTATTCGAGACCGAATCTGTTTAGAGGGGTTGAAATATGTCCGTATCCGAGTCCGGATATTCAACATCTGATACTGTATCCGTATCCGAATACTCAAATCGCATATTTGTGATGTAGATATCCAATCATATCCTACCCGGCATAAGTGATACTATCTGTATTCGAATTCGAATATGAATCCGAACAGAAATACGAAAACAAATGTAATATTAGTGATATCCGTCCGTATCCGATCCGTTTTCATCACTAATTCTGAGAGGTTAGGGGAGCTCAAGTGCATTTTGATATGTGGGTATTGATTGATTCTGCATGATTTCCATGGTCTTTTTTAGTATTATATTTCACTGTTTCATTCTGTCTTAGGGCCCTTTCGAACAAAGGAATCAGGGCATTTTCATAGAAAAAACGCAAAAAACATGAAAAAGAATCCCGCATTCCAAAGATGACCTATTTCACAATTTGCATATATTTCACCATTGTATAAATTTGCAGGTCTGTTCATAGCTGCTGCATGTAGAGTGTCTATTTTCCCTATTATGATTGCATCATCTTCTTTGAACTTGCATTCATATGTGACCAACGTCTAGGTTATATTTTTGTGGTCGCCTATTTATTGCCGCATCTTGCATGTGTGGAGATAGATGGTGTCTTGATTTGCGGTTGATGTCGACTTTGCTAGTTTTCCTTGTTGATTGCAAAAAAAAAAAATTATCAATCTATAGATTTCTACATGAAGTTTGAGCACAAAGAATCCTGAGTAGTATGGGTGTGTTTGGTGACCTATATCCAGGTTTTATTAGTGTAATTTACCTGTGTTTGTTGCATGCAGAGGCCCATGGTGTTCATTGCCCTTTTGCAGTGTAGTTTAACCAATTCGGTTGCTCATAGAGCCCCTTATGCAAATTTGTAGAGTGTTTAAAGCACATCAATGCTGCATTAGCTAGTACGCTAGATTTGGTCATATTAGATAACATGGACTTGCACAAATTGACGGGCTCACAACAACAGAATCTTTTAGCCTCCACACTGAACTTAGTGGTGACCAACTAAAAACAATCTTTATTTTTGCATGTACAGGATAACCAAATACCGACATATTATGTATATTTATGTTGGTTTGGATTGTGATGGATAAGATCTAATATAGGCTAAACTAATGGCACTATACAAGAATTACTACTTTATTGTGTGTATGGTTCAATGTTATCAGGACGGTTGGTCGAGCTTGGTCGCCTTCGGAACGTCTAGGATGATTAGTCGTCGTCCAGGATGATTAATCGACCCTCGACAAGTCCCCTGGTCATCCTGACCGTCCCATATATATGGGGATTGATATATATATATATATATATATATATATATATATATATATATATATATATATATATATATATATATATATATGTATATATATATAGTTTTTCTAGGGCCTTCTCAACAAGAGATGCAACATCTGGAGCAGCCGAGGATGCTGAACTAGCAGCAGCTGAGCCTGATGCAACTGAGTGTAACACCCTAAAAATTGTATTATTCCAAAATAGCAAAATTAATTTATTTAAAGCATTTATGTGAGCATTCAAACTTAGGGAAATAATAATTTTTGCAAAATTAAAATCAAATATAAGGATAGATACATGTTGTGTTCATGCTGCTGCACTCTTATTTTTGTGATGACTGGTTTTGACAAAACCTGAAAATGATTTCAAAATTCGGTTTGAAAATAATTTGGAAAACTTGATTTGGAAAAAGATAAGAAAAATCTTTATTTCTCCTCTTTTCCTCGTATTCGGCCTGCTGGCCTAGTCAGCCCGCCAGCCCGCTCGCCTTTCCCACCCTGCCTGAAAGTCCTATGTTTGGTGTTGGCAATTAGTGACAATGTCTAAGTGCTAATCATATGCATAAGAATGTGTGTAGTAATGATGATTGGCATGAGACATGGTGAAGCATGGTGATCAAGTAATGTGATGATGAAGTGCTTACCATAATGTGGAGTTGGAACAAGGTGCAACAAGTGATGCTCAAGGCAAAGGTATCATATAGGGATTTTTATTTTGCATCCAAGACACCATAGAGGGTGTGGATGGCTTAGGATCGATAGTCATACTATAAAGAGGGGAATTTCCGGGGCTATTGATCACTTAAGTGCCACTGGATAAAGATTCATTTGCATTTGCATTTAGATCTAGTGGTGAGCTAATTTAACGCCTCAAAAATGATTGTGAAAATGCTAACACACATGCACATGGTAATATACACTTGGTGATGTAAGCACATTTCTAAAGGCGGTGGAGTTTGAGCGGTAGAGAGGGGGTTTGGGGTCCTCTCTCCCTCCCGCTGAGCTTGCGATGCGGGATTCAGCGCTTTTCGGGAAATGAAACGCCTATTTTTTCACTGTGCCAGAGGTGAAGAAATGAAGGCGAACGGAGGTCACAGAGGTGACCGGACACTGGACCGGACGCGGTCTCTGTTTAACCGGACGCGTCCGGTCAGTGCTCAATGTTTGCGCGCGTCTCGGTCTTCTGATCGGACGCGGTGGCGCGTCCGGTCATGACCAACCGGACACGTCCGGTCACGCATGGAGGCTTACTGGAAAAGACCGGACACTGGCACCGTGGCGTCCGGTTCGTCTAGCGTGTGCGGTTCGTCCGGTCTTTCTCCCTTGCTTGTTTGCCTAATCAAAGCGAGATTGAGTGATCTCAAGTGCATGTGTTTGTGAGTTTGCATCTAGTTGGCACTTGGGTGTTCATTTGCTGCGGAATTCTTGTTTCTCTTGGTGGTTGCCGCCACCTAGACAGCTTGGAGCAGCGGTGGAGGTCCGGCACGTGTTGGTGATTGTTTGTGGCCGACTCCGGTGAGCTTGTTGTGAGGGGTTGTTGTGGTTCCCCGGCGGAGCGCCGAATTCCAACTCTAGTGGATTGCTCGTGTCGGAACTTCTCACCATTTGGTAAGTTCTTGTGGCACCTTTTGAGAGGCTCGGTGTGTGATACCGATTAGCCACCGAACCACGTGGTGTAGGGGGACACAACGGGGACTAGCGTGCCGGCAAGCACGTGAACCTCGGGATAAATCATCGTGTCTTCACTTCATTGATTGTGATTGATTTGTCTTGGTGGTTTGGTTATCTTGGATATTATCTTTTGGATATTGATTGGTTGGCTCAATTCATCGCCCCTCGGTGAAATCTCTCGTATCTCTAACTTGCATTACATTTCAAGTAATTACTTGTTTGCTCTTGCTAGCTTGTTTAGTTGTCGCTCTTGCGGTTTGACTTGTGCGGTTGAGTGAAATATTTTAGAATTATCATTTGGATAGGTGGCTTGCAACACCCCATAGGCTAGGCAAAACTCGCTTCTTGCTATTTGTTATATTGATAAACTTGTTTAGCATACTTTGTAGGAATTTTTATTAGGCTATTCACCCCCTCTAGCCATAAAGACCTTTCATCGGCCCACGCGCCCTTTCCTTCCCCTCCCTCTCTTCTCATTCCTGGGCCAGCCCAAATCGAAGCCTGGCAACTGCCGGCCACTTCCTTCTCCCTCCCTTCCTCGCTGACAGTCGGGCCCTGCCCGTCAGCTCCTCCCCTTAACTCTCGAGTTCCGCGCGGTCAAGGCGGAACCGCCTCTGCCCCGCACCCACCCCTGCGTCGTGGGAGCGTCCGCGCCTAGCCTCGATAAAAGGGAGGCCAGACCCGTTGTTGCCGCCCCCTTGCTGCATTTTTCCCTCGCCACAACTCACCGAGCTGCAACCGCAGCGTCGCCGTTAGCCGGGATCCGCCGAGCGCGAGCCGCCATCCCCGCTCCGTTCCAACCGTTCCGAGGCCCTTGGTGAGCTCGCTTTCATCTCCTCTCTTCCCCAGTGCTTTTGGCTTGTCAAACCGTGGTCCAAAGGCCTCGTTTCCCATGCGCCGATGAGCTTCCCACCACCATTCATGGCCACCGTGTAAGGTCCTAGATGGCTAGAGGGGGTAAATAGCCTATAAAAAAAATTCTACAAATGACACTAAGCAAACTTGTTAGAATAACAAACGGCGTAAAGTGAGTTTTGCTTAGCCAAAGGTTGTGATGCAAGCCTCCTATCCACAAGTCTAGTAGATTATGATCTCTAGTTCACACAAGAGCTATGTCACTAATTTTACACTAGATAACAAGCTAACAACACTACTAGCAAAGCTACCACTAGAGCTACACAAGATAATCTAGTAAAAGTAAATGCAATAGAGAGGATTGTGATTCTTATATCGACGGTGGAGTGAAGATGTTGCCAATCACCAAGATGATATACAAACAATCAATATTGACAACAACACAATATGAAGACCAATCACCGGGAGACAAGAGACACAATATTTTTGTTCACCCGGTGTTCACTTGTGCACCGACAAGCTACGTCACCGGTTGTGTCGACCAACAATTAGATGGTTTCTCGGTGTGACCCATAAGTCACTTGCCCCTCAAGGCACGCCCCGCAAGGCACTGCAAGACACCACTCTCAAGTGAGGTAACTCAATGACACGCGCATTCCACTAGAGTTGCTTTTGGCGTCCCACCGAGGAAAGCACAAGAACCTCTCACAATCAACCGGAGGTGCCCAAGAACAATCACCTTCTCTTGCCAACGCCTCCAACAATCTCCAAGCCGGCTAGGAGCGGTACTCTCCAAGAGTAACAAGAGATCCACCAGCTAAACCACCCACAAGTGCCACTAGATGCCCTCAAGCTATGCAATGCACTTTGGGATCACTCAATCTCACTTTTGATTTACAATCAAGAAAGAGAGATGAGTGGGAGGAGAAGCTTTAGCTCAAAGGATGCACAAGAGTGTTAGAAATGCCAAGCCACCTTCCCAAGGGCCGGCCAACGAGTATTTATAAGCATCCCATACAAATAGAGCCGTTGCCACTCCACTGAGCGTTTTTCGGGACGACCGGACGCGCCGGTCGAAACTGACCGGACGCGCTTCACCGCGTCCGGTCACCCTGCGCCGTCCACGTGTCCCTCGAATTCAAATGCGGCTGCCAGATCTTCCAACGGTCACTGCGCGCCAACGGTCAAACACGACGACCGGACGCGCAGCTCAAACGACCGGACGCGCCGATCGCACAGCGCCTGCGCACGCGACGCATCGACCGGACGCGCTCCACGCAACGACTAGACGCGACAGTGCCAGCGTTCGGTCGGAGTCCAGTAAGCTCCCTTCGTGACCGGACGCGTCCGATCGCGTGTGACCGGACGCGTCCGATCGCGTGTGACCGGACGCGTCCGATCGCGTGTGACCGGACGCGCCGCGCGTCCACTCAGCCCTTCGCCATGCACTGTTCCTCTGGGTGCCTGACCGGACGCTCCGGTCCCGCGAGTGACCGGACGCGCCGGTTGCAAACCCTAGCCCGCGCGCCTGACTGCTGCGCTGTACTGACCGGACACGTTCGGTCAACGTGACCGCGTCCGATGCAGCGTCTGATCACCCTGGTGATCTCCGTTCACCTCCGTTTCTTTTCTGACTTCCGGCGTAGTGGAAAATAGGCATTTCATTTCCCCGAAATCGCCTGAATCCCGCGCTCGCACACTCGGTGGGAGGGAGAGAGGAACCTAAACCCCTCTCTACCCGCAAGCCACAGCGCGACCAATGCCACCTTTGCAAATGTGCCAACACCATCAAGTGTACATCTCCATGTGCTTGTGTGTTAGCTTTTTCTCAATCATTTTCAAAGGTTTTCTAGTTAGCTCACTAGGCCCTACATGCAATGCACTTCATGAATTCACCTAGTGGCACCCGTGCGTCGAATAACCAATAAGACTTCCCCTCTTAATAGTTTAGCTATCGACCATAAACCACTCACACCCTCTATGGTGTCTTGAGTGCAAAACAAAATGGCCCTATGGTTATACCTTTGCCTTGAGCCCATTTTGTTTCTCCAAATGATATGATCCACTTCATATCATCACATGACCGTCTCGATCCATCGACCTTGACTTCACTTGCTCTTCACCGTTGCATCGGTCCATCGGCGTCAAGTCTTGCTCAAGCTTCACCATCGCATGGTCCTTCGCTTCGAAGCCTCGACTTGCCCTTCACCTTCACAACCGGTCCATCGATCCAAGCCTCATCTTGGTCTTCACCATTTTGGTCATATGAGTCAATGTCATGTCTCATATTCAATGACCACCTTTATCTAAATCATCCACTTAGATACAAAGGTTAGTCCTAGGTTTCATCAATTAGCCAAAACCAAACTAGGGACTTTCACACCGCCGCGCCGGCCATGTCCTCTGACCGCGTTTTAGGCCTAGGCGGGATCACCTAGCCCTCCTCTATCTCCTGGTGCTGTCGGTTCATCAAACCGTGGCCTGTGGGCCATCTTTCTGAGTTCGCCGGCGATCTCTCACCGCCGTCCATGGCTCAGCCGCGCCGGAGTCACTGTTCCAGCGGCGGCAACTCTCTCTCTCCCTCCTCACCATTCTCAACCATCCATCGCTCAATCAACGCTCTAGATTAGAAGATACCCCTTCATGGGGATTTTTGCTAAAGAGACCCCCACCTTTCTATGAATAGAACCCACGGTCCTTGGTCCAAATTCAAATCTGAATTTCTATTTTGATTTATTTAAATTCAAAAATAGTTCCATCTATTTACAGAATTGCCACTACACTGTTTTGCTCATAAAAACTCCATTTTAGCTCTGATTTGACCCGTTCAACTTGCGTTAGGTTTGTAATTTCATAACCTATGTGTTAATGCCACTGTTAAACATGTTTGTAACATTTAATTTTCATGGTTAAATTTAATTATTTCAATTGCTTTAGGAGAGCTTGTTTAATTCATATCTTTCGTGATTTAGCTCCGATTTTCGTGATCTTCGCGTTGACGTGATCATAGCGAGACGTAGAATATTTTCATAAACTTTTTATCTTGTTTTTATACTGTTGGTGTACTATTCTAATTATAGGTTTGTTTGCTATGCATGAATGCTCCTGAAATGTGTATGTTGCTGTGTTGGTCGAGTTCAGACGGTGAGGAGTACGTTGGGAACCAGGAGCACTTCAAAAACCAGCAGGAGTGTGCTAACTAAGGCAAGTATAGCATGGGCCTACCTTGATGTCCTATTCATTATATAATCTACTCATTATGCATGTGTCTAATATTGCTTGACTATAAGGACATCCTAGCCCTTGATGACTTGTACCTTGATCCCTATGGGTTTTATTGCACATGGGTAGAATGCTAGTGCTCTATTTGAACATGATCAATACTATGACTAATGGAACAAACGGATAAACATGATGGTAATAATTGAACTATAGGATGATGGTGCAAATGATGTCGATCATGTTGCCCTAAACCCTCCGTAAGGACTTATTTGTAGGGCAAAAGCTGGAACATACAGTGCAACCGTGAGAGTCACATGGCTCTGACTTTAACTCAGTAATAGGATCTTTTCTAGCTTGTTAGAGGTTACCCGAAAGGGCGCAAGAGGGGCTTGCCACTTTGGATATAGAACTGCCTCTGTTCTGATGTGTATAGCCTACGGAAATTGTGCCATCAAAAGGGGTTCTTTATATCTGCCTGCCAAGGAAACCTTGCGGCCCTAACTTGTTAGAATAGACCTATGGAAGGCTTCATAGTGTACCCTGCCTGCTCACCTTGGGAGTGTTAGGGCTTAGGGGGTCGACGAGCCCCGGGCATATGGGCAACACGACTCACGGGTAAAGATGCACAACCTCTGCAGAGTGGTAAAACTGTTATAACAGTCGTGCTCATGGTCACGAGTGGCCCGGAAAACTCAGAATAAATGGTTACATGTTATGTTGTTAATTCATGATGATGATGATGACGATGATGATGTTATAATGATGTTCAATGACTCTATTAATTCTAGTATATGATCATGTGGGTTAAATTTGGAAGCTTAAGTATAATTTGATATTAACCAATGATAAAATGTTGACTTACTAAAATGTCAAATGCAATAAATCGTGTCTGCCTTTTGAGCCTCATGAATCCTCATGTTATGCTTGTGGAGTACAAAATGTACTCACGCTTGTTTATTTTTCAATACTTTGGAAAAATCCCGGATGAGTACCAGATTGTCAGAGATTGGAGCAGTTAGGCTTTTGATGAACCAGTCAGTTGTCCCTGTGGAGTAGAGTCTTCACCTAAAGACCGGAATTGTCTTTACGTTGTTTGCTATCTAAGGTTATATCTTTTATACTAAGTATGTTATATATTAAGCATTGTCATTTGATATTACCCTTATTTGTAGCTATATGTGAGATTTGACTTCCTGGGCTCACATATGGTGTGTATCTGGTTTTGTTCTTAAAACCAGGTGCTACACTAAGGAGGCTGGAGCAGAACTAACTTCTCCTTGAACATTGGCCTCAACCCTCAGCATGTACATTCCACATGCGCACCCGCTGGATCTGCCGATTTATGCGTCTGCAGCCGTAGTAGCCACAAGGAAGAGAGGGAGGACAACTGGAAGGGAGGGAGGAGCAGCTAGGAACCGGAAGGGAGGAGAGAAAGAGAGGGAGCTGCACACTACAGCAATGGAGGCGGCTGCTGCAGCTGGATGGGAGATGTGAGAAGAGTGTGTGTGTTCTGCTGACTTCTGAGTGAGTCAGAGGGTGAGGGAGTGAGGGGTAGGAAAGAAGAGAAACCCTAATGGGCTTGGGCCAAAACATAAGACAGCTAGCTAGGCCTAACTCTGAGATGCAGCCCACTCTCTGGCTGGACGACCACACAGCCGGGACGGCCGATTAATCGTGACTGGACGACGACTAATCGGACAACCAGGTTTCTAGACAGTTTGGCCAAGTGGAGGCCCTAGTCGAGTAACTAAGACCGTCCAGGACGATTAGTCACGACTACTAGTCATGATTAATCGGATGTCCTGATAACATTGGTACGGTTCTAGGATCACATGGGATGGGTTAGACCTGGTCTAGTTTTTTGGGTTGGGTTGGAGCCATCCCATGTTTGGTTGATAGGAATAGGTCCGATCCAGTTCCTTGTTTGGTTTGAGGACAATCGAATGTGGGATGAGGTAGCTGACGCGTGAGACCCACAGTCATCCTCTCCGCTTGTTCTCTTCTTCCTCTCTCTCTCCTCCATTGTCTCTCTCCCATGTTCGTTGTCTCTTACGCTCTTACGCTCTTCCTCTCTCCTCCATTGTCTCTCCCATGGCCGTTGCTCTTGTGCGTGCCCTGCCATCGCCACTCGCTAGGCCCCGCACGTAGCCCCGCCTCCGTGCGTAGCGTAGCTTGCCGACCTGCACCCAACCCAGTCTCCGCGCTACTCAACAGGCACCCAGCGTCGCCGCAATGCCACCTAGCCCACCTCACGCGGCTCGCCTCGCCCGCATACACACCGCATCACTGCTTCATAGCTCCGCCCGCGCCCGGTCGACACGGCCTTGCTTGCGCGTGCGGCGCCACCTCCCGCTGCCTCCTTCACACGCACAGACCGAACAGTTCCCTCCGCGCCCACGAGGCCACAAGCGTCGTTCCTTCACGCAGCCACCAGAAATGGGTTGGCCCGGTTTCTCCTATTTGGAGGGATAGGGGCAACCCGCATCTCGACAGAAATATTCCTCGCCTAGGATGACTCTAACCCAGTGGTGCCCTATGAACCAAACACCAAAAAAAAAAGGGAGGGGTCCAATCTACTCCAACCTCCTAACCAAACACATGCTAAGTTTTTTTTTTTAGGAGAACATGCTAAGTAACCTTGGCGTGGGACATGAGGGCGGTAGCAGCACCTGAACCGGAGGGGTTTTATTGGGCCGTAGTTTTTTTTTCTTTAGGACTTATTGGGCCGTCGTTGTGGCACCCTACGAATACGATGCGGAATTGCGGAGAGAGTGGGCGTTCGGCGGTGACCGGGCGGCGGATAGGAGGTCCAACGACGGCACGGCGGCGTAGCACATAGCAGAGGATCCCGTTCGCATCCCGTGCTCTGACCACCCCCAACCCCCCTTCGTCGACGACTGGGCGAGCGGCGCCTACCTTGTTCGTCGGGTCCTTCGCCGGCGACGAACATCCACCAGGTAGGACCACCCCTTCCCTTGCCCATCCGCTCCCTGCTGTGCTGAACCGAGCATCGCCAAACCCTAGCTGTAGCAATTTATATCCGGATCTGACCTAACCATTACAAATACACGCAATTATTATGCCCACTAGGTTTGATTTGATTTCTAGAGTTTGGTTACAATGTCCTGCAATTTTGTATTTTTAGACCTGCTTCTTCTGGTCTGGTCTGATTGCCAAAATGGGTGTGTAGGGATTGCCGGTTGGAGGGCCGATTCCGCAGATGGGCTGATCAGAACCGCGAATAGGTTGGGTTTTCTGCTCCTTATCGCGGTCTTTGGAGGTGGATTTGCTGTTCTGACAAATCAGAGATGGACGACGACGACGGCAGCCTAGGCATTCGGAATTGGGGCTTCTACGACACTGTGAAAGGCAACCTCGGCCTGCAGCTCATGTCATCTGTGCCACCTGACCGGGACACAAAGTCACTGCTCCCGAACGGTGCCTTCCTGCAGCACCATGGACACCACAATGCCCCACACCAGCTCCACATGCAGCACTCGCTACATTCCCGTGGTCCCGCTGGTGATCGAACCTCTGGTGGCATGCCCACTGAGTCGCAACCTATTCACATGGACTTCTCACGCAATGAAGCTTGGTTGCAGCAGTCACACCACCTCCAACGTCCCCGTGAGCAGAAGGTCCTTCATTCTCGCCCTATCGGGCCAGCTGGACATGTTGGGCATCCAGGCTATGGTGGCCATCCTGCGCATGGTGGACATATTGTGCATCACCATCCTACTGGCTATGAGATGATATCTGATGCACAGCATACTCTCCAGATGATACAACCACAGCTTGAGACACAGCTTCAGGAGCCGCCTCCATGCAAGGAAGAGGAAGCGCCACCTCCACTGGTTGAGGATCATCCTGCAGTTAGTACCGGGCCACCTGTGAAAAAGAGGCAGCGGGGCCAGCAGCAGAATCGGCAGCCTAAGTCACCAAAGCCTAAGAAGCCTAAGAAGGCCGCTGTTCCACTGGATGATGGGGTACCCAATGGGCATGTGCCACGAAGGAGGGGACCTAAGAAGACTGTGGGTATGGTGATTAATGGTATTGAGCTGGACCTTGCCAACATACCAACACCAGTCTGCTCGTGCACCGGAGCTCCCCAGCAATGCTACCGGTGGGGTGCAGGTGGCTGGCAGTCTGCATGCTGCACAACTTCTATATCAACGTATCCACTTCCAATGAGCACAAAGCGCCGGGGCGCACGTATTTCTGGAAGGAAGATGAGCCAAGGTGCATTCAAAAAGGTGCTTGAGAAGCTGGCTGGTGAAGGGTACAACCTTGCTAATCCAATTGACTTGAAGACATTTTGGGCTAAGCATGGTACAAATAAGTTTGTAACGATCAGGTAAAGAAATAGGCATGCTATGTTTATCGCTTTGTAGGTTGTAGCAGGGGCGGATCCAGTGTGGGTGCTGGGGGAGGTTGAGCCCGCTACCCCTGCTCGGAAAACGGAGCCCCCAACAATTTTATGCATGGATGAAGAAGAGAAGAAAAAAATGGAGGAAGATGAGGAGAAAGAGAAGTGCCCCCCTCCCCCCCAAATCGGTGATCCTGGATCCGCCACTGGTTGTAGAACTGTAGTTAGGTTAGGCCTGATTTATTGCTTGTATGTCTATGTGCCAATCTGCAGAATCTGTAGGATTAGTTTGTAGCCATGTTCAGTTTCAATGACTTAATTTTCATGCCTATTTCGAGCTTCAGATGTTGACCGAATTGAAGTATGTTTGTATCCTTAACTGTGCAAGTCTCTAATTTAGGCGGCATGAAATTCATTGCATTAATTAAATCTGTGTTGAAGTAATGGCATTATGTGGTTGTTTCGTGACTTTGTCTGCTGGAAGACATTTACCAGCACCTTTTCATGGAGAAAACTGTTTAACTTATTAAAATAAACTTGACCACTGGGGGGAGACGCTCCCTGGGCATTGCAATAAGTTGTAATAGGATTTGAATGCAAACTGGCAAGGGGAGACCCCCGATCACACTGCCCTTACCGGTATAACTTGTGAGAAGCTGGTTAACTGTTAACTTATTGTACGGCATTTCTTTAAGTTGTGTTTATGAAGTACTTATATTATGTATTTGATGTCTTACAATTCATACTCAAGAACGGATTCAAGAAACTAAATCCTTGACCGCATCTTCATACCTCCAGTGGTCTGTGCAAAAGCAAATATTATTATTCTTGGCCTTCTTGCTCACCGTGAAATGTTTATAGAACTTTGCTTTTAGTTCATATTGTATTTTCTTGTCAAGTGCTGGTTGGCATGTACTTCCTCCCATCGTAAACATAAGTCCATCTATGCTTGTCCTAAGTTGAACTTTTTTAACTTTGATCTCTAATATCTAGCATTTTATATAGATTGGCAACATAAGGTTCACACTACTAGATTCACAATAACAAATACTTTCATAATCTATAACTCTTTACGTTTGAGATATATTTCTGTAAATATTGCTAGATAAAGTTGAACAAGTTTGACTTAGGACAAGACCAGATGGAATTATATCTACGATCTGAGGAAGTAGTAATTATTCAGAAAGGTTGTGTGGAGGTTGTGCTTAACTTTCTTTATGGTATTTGGTTGCTATGATTCCATAATCCATATGTTAGAATAAAGAGGCTATCCTTGAGCCTAGGAGGCTAAGACCATATCTTAGTGTTGTGGTTATCAAAAATGGTTGAGAAGCCATCTATTATTGCTATTGGCATTGAGATAAGTGTCTTTTCCAAAACATTTTACAACAAGAGTTCAGGTGGTGAAATCTGATTATGAAGCTTGAATGAACGATTTAACTGGTGAAGTAGATTTCCCAACAGTATGACAAATGGATCTTTATAATGCAATATTTGAAAATTTGTAATTAGTTTGGTTCTGTGCAGGTTGTATTATTTGTATATGCTTAATGAAGAGGCTCTGTTTTAGTCGAAATGTTTATGATTTGGTTCCTGGTTTGTTGAATTGATATCTGGATGCAACAAAACTAGTAATCATCAGGTTAGTTGTTTTTTAATTGTTATCCCCGGCAGGGAAATGCAACAGGAATTAAGTTGTTTGCTTAATCTGGTTTAAGTACTGGAGTTCTAGTTTTCTTTGATAGGTAAGGTGGTATAATACATCCTTAAGCTTTCTTTTTTAGTTCAGAGCTTATGGGATTCATGTGTGTTTTAAGATCTGTATTGGATAGTTTTCTAACATTTTTGTGATTATGTTAATAGCTAGGATATACTTTAATAGTTATGTAGATGTGGTGATTGGATCATGTTCTCTCTCTTTTTCCTCAAACATGTAGGAGAGCTGTGTATCATTTCATTAAGAAGAAAAGAGAGTACAAGGGGGAGAAAACCCCAAAAGAGGATCATGTTCTCATTTGAACATATGATTTTTGTCCTTTTGAAGTTTGAGGACCTTTTGGGCTAAGCATGGCACAAACAAGTTTTTAACTGTCAGGCTGCCTTAGGTTCCGTGGTCAGCTGGCCTTATTCTATATGTATATGCACTATGCAGAAGTTTTTACATTGTAGCCATTTTCAGTTTTGTGAAATTTAACATGCACTATATCACTTAGATATCAAGATGGCAACGGATACGTACCCGACGGGTAGTGCCCACCCGTACCCGCACCCGTAAAATTTTTACCCGTCGGGTTACCCATATCCGCATGCGGGTAAAAAAATAGTTCCATACTCGTGCCCGATAGCATACCCGAAAATTACCTAAAAATATCAAATAGTCACATGCAAAAATAAATCATTCTAAGCTTCCAACAAGTTACAAACATGCTAACAAACATTATTAGCATCATTACAACAAAGGCAATCTACAAGAAATATAGTGGATGTCTCAATGAGCTAAATTCATGACTTATATGCGCTAAAATAACTGATGTTGGCTAGTTATTTTTGCGGGTATGTCTTACCCGCGGGTATATGGGTATGGGTAGTATACACCCGCACCCGTACCCGCCATACCCGATGGGTATAGGATTTTGCCCAATAACGTACCCACGGGTAAAAAATTCATCCCATACCCGCCTCTTTATCGGGTAATACCCGTCGGGTACTCGGGTTTCTTGGAGAGCTGTCCTGTGTTTGGTATTTCTGAATTTTTAAGTTGCTATATCTTATATCTTTCATTGATTTTTTTTTGTTGAAATACTCTTTTTTTTAAGCTACTGTTTATCCTTGATTCTTGTTGACCTTATGCCATCTTCTTTTACTCAAGGAAGTAAAATTCTTGATTTTGTACAGTGTTAATGATGTGCATGGAACTTGAAGGAAGTTCTACTGTTTGTGCAACCTTACTTGACTACCCTGAAAATGTTGCAGTACTTCTCTATTAATATATATGTTATTAAGTTAGCTTGTAGGAGTAATTTCTCTTTCCTGCTGAAAGAGTGCATGGGATGATGTATTATTCAGTATGCTTTGCACTAAACTTCATTTTACATTGTTTGGTTTTCCTTGTTATGTATGAGACTAAAGAGTTTATCCTTGAGGGATGTTTATTTGTGGGAAAAGTTAGGATTTCCCACCTATTTTCTCATTTACATTTGGCCCTTGTAACCATGTCAATGAGACATTAGTGCAATATCTTGTGCTGTGGAAGAATAGAATGTGCCATGGCCCATGGGCAGTGTGGGGCTTATTTTGTCTCCTAACGTCTGTGGGCAAGAAAACATGTTTTTAGGGCCTTTATGTAACAAAATTTTAGATGCTGAAATGTGGTTTCGGAACTTATATTAAGGCTTGACAAGGAAGGCTCGAGACAGTGGCAAAATATCTTGGGTCTTGATGTATTTTGAAAGTTGAACACAGTGCTGCATGCATATATACCTTACAAGCAGGGTGATTCAAGTCGTCTGATTGTTGAAGGAATCTTTAGAACAGAACCAATATAGGATCTGTTGCTTTATCTGAATGTTGTACCTTAAGCTCCTTTATCATTTTTTTGATTCTTGATATCCAAGTGAGCATGTTATTATACCAATAACATAACATATGGTTTGTATATTCTAAGAGCTATGGGAGCTCAAGTGCATTTTGATATGTGGGTATTGATTGATTATGCACGATTTGCATGGTCTTTTTTAGTATTATATTATATTCCACTGTTTCATTCTGTATTCTGAGAGCTATGGGAGCAAGTGCATTTTGATATGTGGGTATTGATTGATTGTGCACGATTTGTATGGTCTTTTTTAGTATTATATTCCACTGTTTCATTCTGTTTTAGGGACCTATGGAACAAAGGAATCTCGTCATTTTCACAGGAAAAACACAGGAGGGGGTGATCCTGCATTCCAAAGACAGCCTAATTCACAATTTGCATATATTTCACCATTGTATAAATTTGTAGGTTTGTTCACAGCTATTTGTTTAGGTTATATTTTTATGGTCACCTATTTATTTGCTGCATCTTGCATGTGTGGAGATAGATGGTTTCTTGATTGCAGTTGATTGCGACTTTGCTAACTTTCCTTGTTTGGTCAATGCTAGTAACATCAGCCTCAGTGGTGGGGGTTTTTTTATCGATTTATGTATTTCTACATGAAGTTCGAGCACGAGAAATCCGAGTAGTATGGGTGCATTTGGTCGCCTATATCCAAGCATTTGTAGTTCAATTTACCTGTGTTTGTTTCCTGTGTAGGCCTTATGCAGATTTGTAGAGTGTTTAAAGCAAATCCAATGCTACATTAGCTAGTACGCTAGATTTGGTTGTATTAGGTAATGTAGACTTGCACAAATTGATGGGGCTCACAAAAGAAGAATTTTCTAGCCTCTACAGCTATACTGAATATGGAGGTGATCAACCAAAAACAGTCTTAATTTTTTCAGGAATGCTTCTTTCCGAGCGCAGGATTTCATTCAACAGCATGCACAGGCTGATCCATCGTCCATTCACAATTGGACCGCTCCCACTTGCCCGCGCCCGACCGTGCCTGAGCTGACGAAGAAGATGACGGCGGCTAGGGTTCCGGTGGCGGCGGCGGCGGCGGTTCAGTGCCCTCTCTCTCTCTCTCTCTCTCTCTCTCTCTCTCTCTCTCTGACTCTCCCTCTCTTCTTGCCCAACTTCGGCGGACTTAGAAGGGATCGGGGAAGGCAGGTCGGCTAGACGGTGGGGACGGCGGGAGGGCAGTGTTAGGGTTTCGGCGATGTAGGAGGTGGCCAGGCTAGGTCGGGGTAGGGGGGCCCATGTCCATGGCGGCGCCAGGAGGGTGGGGGAGGGGGACAAGGAGGTCGCCACGGAGCTCCGGTGAGACCCTAACACGCCGCGGCGAGGCGGTGGGCGGCGGGGTGGTGGGCGTCCATCGCAGAAAAAGAGGAGAACGTCGGATCTAGAGGGGGTCGAGGGCAGCAGCGAAGGCGACGTAGACGTCACCGGAGCCGAACGGGGTGAGGAGGCTGCAGGGGAGCATAGGAGGAAGAAGGGGATGCGCACGGGGAAGGAGAAGGCATGCGGATGGAGTTGTGTGCGCCTGCGCACACGGGCCGTATCAGTTTCCTACTTTATTTTTGCATGTACCGGATAATCAAACACAACATATTGTGCATATTTATGTTGGTTTGGATTACGATGCATAAGATCTAATATAGGCTAAACTAATGGCATTGTATATATAAGAATTACTACTTTAGGTACCCGCTTGCAACTGTTACTCTCGCCAACGCTTTTATCAAATCTGTCCTAGCCTCAATACCCATCTACTACATGTCCATCATTCTTTTCTTTAAATCCTTTGTTGAGAAAATCAACTCCATCATCCGACATTTCTGGTCAGCAGGTATCCAGGATCACTACCCTAGCTCCCCTATTGCTTTCCCCTCTTGTGACATCTGTCAGCCAAAAAATAGTGATCTGGGTATCAAAGACCTGCACGCCGTAAACAAAAGCCTTATCCTACATGCTTCCCGGAATATTGCCACACAAAAAAAAAGTTTCTTACTGATATCCTTAAAGCCAAATATTATGCGAACAATTCTTCTGGAAGGCAAAAGCATCAGGACCAAAATCGAAATTCTGGTCACCCATCCTGCAGGTCAAAGACATCCTCCATGGCAATTGCATAATACAAATCCACAAAGGAAACACTTGCATCTGGTCCCAACCATGGTGTCATATTTAGTCAAACATCCATGACCATCTCAAGCTTCCAATCCTACAAAACCCATTGCCCAAAGTGGTTGCTGACCTTTGGCACAGCAACACCCAAAACTGGAATATAGAGATCTTGCTAACACTTTCAGCCACGACGCGACAAATGCTATTTTGCAGGTTCCCACTATTTGCAGCCAGGAAAATAACATTCTCAGATGAAAACCGGCCACCAAAGGAACTTGCACAACAAAAGAGGCATATTTGTTTCCTAAGTTCGCAACTGCAGGTACAGCCACCAATAACGGCCAACACAAATTAAAGTTCTGCCACCATGCATCCAAACATTCACATGGAGGATATCAAAGTGGCACTAGCCATTGGAGATCGAGCTGGATGGTACTCAACGCATATTGGTAAGCATAGCAACGCTATTTTAGCGGTCAGTTTGAAAATGATGCCCATCTTTTCTTCTCTTGCGACTACGCTCGAGCTGTCTGGTTTGTAGGCTTCCAGCCAGCCCCCCACTTCGCACTTCACTTCAACCAAACTTATTTGATGATCTGTTCCAAAAATTTTAACAATTATGTGGTATATCTGGAAGGCTAGAAATGATGCAGATTCAGCAACAAAACCTGGTTCTGGTCAATATGGCAAATACACAATGCAGTGGCAGCAGATACGCTCATATGCACACTGCCAGTCTAATCTAAAATACAGATGACGAACAGATCACAAGGACGATCACACTGCCACAAGGACTGCAACGCACCAGGGATCAGTCTCCACCAAGCCTTAAAGTACACACCACTTTAAATCAAATTAGTGCAGGTGATGAACGGATTACACCCAGGAGCACACAAACACAGCACTCAATAAGACCCCAGCTCCAACCTGATGCTAGGATCGATGTGCCACCAGCAGGAACTCAACAGCTACCACGCCAACAACCACACATATTGCAAGGTACTGATCTTTCACATGCAGGAACAAGGACGCAAAATTAAACACAAGAGTACCAACACCTCATGCAGGAGGGTAGGGCTCCAGGGTCACAATCACAATCACAATACCAGCCCTACTAAAGGTACCAAGATGCTTCACAGATCACAGATGCATCTACACTACCATATCGATCACCATCCCTAGCTGTGGCATCAACAGTTGCTTCTTTGCTCAACCTACATAACACAAATTATCTAACTGACTATCAGTCTCTGGTATCATTCTTCAACAGCAATGATTTATCCTCACCACCGGATTGGAGGATAAAAGCATTCACATAACAGTTCATCCACACAAACAGAGGCAATCAATTCAAGATATACAAGATTGGAATATTACTAAATCACACGGCACACTCTTTAGCCAAGCAAGCGCATGCATCTATGACTTCTAATTCATCTCTGTACTCTATTTACTGTTCCAATCCGGCTCATGCCAAACAATGTCCCCTTAGGGAAACACTCTACTCTGTATCTTCTTGAAATAAAATGCGGTTGCGGTCCTTGAAAAAAAAAACTCTGGTCTACCTTGACCGAGTTTTGCACCCATGCTAGCCTCTAGGTGCACCACGACGCAAACATATATTTTGAGACACCAGATTCTGATGGTTTCACATGGCCTTTTTTCCAACGTACATGAACTAAGCCTTTTAACAGGTGTCTAATGTGGACCTAAATAGTATGTCTCGTATGTAATTCATTGCTCTTCCTATGTCAATAATTGCATTTAAGTGACATCTACTTTGGTTTCCCTGCTTCCCAAAAGAAGTTGAAAAACTAAACATATTTGACACAACAAATTGTGAAACGATTGCTCCGTGTTATTAAAATTCACACATATTAGCTTCACAAAGAAGCTTAAATATAAGGATGACCTTCAAATATCATAGGCAATGTTTGTGTTTGACTTCTGGAACTTCCAAGCAGGGACGGATCTAACACCCGGTCGGTCAGCTCGAGTCCCCACTACCATCGTCGCCGGATGTATGGAGCCCTTCGTAAGTGATAGGATATATAGGACAGATTGGTGCCACAACCCTGTATTCTGCCTCGGCACTCGACTGTGACATAGTGGTCTATCGCTCTGACGACTAGGACATGAGGTCTTCACCAAGCAAAACACGGTAGCCTGAAGTGGAGCATCGAGAGTATGGAGAGTATGGACAGCTAGCCCAATCAGCATCAGTACACCGTCAAGGAGTCGACAGGCCCATTGCTGATGTGGAGACCAGCCGACAGCGTCCCCTTCACATACCGTCTACACACTATGTGTGTGCACGTGCGCGTGTAAGTCACCCAACCCAAAGGAGTGTGAGGTGTTTCCCCAAAATTCTACACTAAACCTCATCTACTAATATAGTCACTGTAGCTTAGGAGAAGCTAAATATAAAAATAAGAGGAATCCCTCCTAGGATATGTTTTTAGATCCGCCATATTGTCTCATTTTTAGGATTATAGTATGTTATATAAAAAAATTTCTCATGCTACTGACTCCGGATATAAACAAACCAAAGGCCATTAGTAACATAATTACTACAATGAACAATAGATTGACACTGACTAGGACATCGTGGATTTTCCTTTTGCTTCAGCACAGATTGCAGAGGACCGCACGTAGTGCGGGTGGCAAGAGCCGGTGGCTGGCTCCTTGCCCACTAGAGTTCGAGTCTCAGACTCAACCGGTGTCTCACCGGGGGTTTTCCCCCAAATTTCTCTGCAGGTATCCTCAGGCGTCTATGGACCACAAGGGGAGACGACGCGCCCGTCGCTAGCGAAGCTCGTGACTTCGTGAATGTCTTGTAGACGTATATTGTGGGTAGTATAGGTTGTAGGTCTAGCGTACATCCTAGTGGTGTGTGTTGTCTGTGTGGTGTGTGTTTGGTTGTACGTTTAGATTCTACAATTTATACTACCAGATCTGAGGAATAAAAAAAACACAGACTGCACAGTTATATGGGAATTGCTATTTGTTAGGTGCCTGGCTTTTTTGTTTCTCTTAGGCAATGACCACAGCCATAGCCATTGGATGAGAAACAGATATTCCAAATTAGATCATGCATTGTTCATCTTCTTCCTCTCGCCAGCCGCAGACCTCTGCCACCGTATCAGCAAGCGGCTCCCCTACCATGCCTATCATTTGCCACTACTGACCGCCAAAGACCCGGCCAGCAGCTTCCCTAGTGTGGCCACGCCGTCCACCAACCACTGGTCCACCACCGCCGGGTTGACTCTGCCCTCCCCTAATCCCAATCCCGCGAACTCACGGTCGACCCCTCACCGGCACTTGCCCTCCGGTTGTCCTACCCCGCCCCCTCCAGCTGTCCTACCCCGCCCCCTCGATCTCCCCCACCGCCTCGCTCGCCGTCGGCCAACCCGCCACCACCGCCTATCCAGTCAGTCACCCCCGGGCCCCTCCCTTCCTAAGGCATCCAGGGATCCCTGAAAACCAGCCACCACCACGTCCACTGTCACGCCGGAGAGAAGACGTGCACGTGGGGAGGAGGAAGACGCGTGCACTGTCGCCTAAGCGTCGCTAAACAATCAGGCGGCTGAAATATAGGAAGCGTGCAGTTATATAGGCCGGGAAAGCTGATGTAATTTACAGCAATCTTTACTATGAAAGTTCCTCGTTTCAATACAACGAAGAAAATAAATCAGCATATATTTCATATAACCAGGCAGTGACTGAAACACAAACGAAGTAATACGTATAATCCTAGGTATAACACGTTTACACAGAGTAGAATGGTAACCCTGTCACAAATATGACAATTGTCTTTCGCTGTACATCAGACTATGCCGAAGGTTGATCAGGCTGGGGAGCAGTAGAGCTGCTGCCGTTCTTGCGGGACATGCTGAAAGGCCCTGTCACAGTCCTGCCCATGAACTTCCCGGCTTTACCAAGGCCACTGCCGACAGCACCAATACCTGAACCAACGAGGCCAATGCCAGCACCAATGCCAGTGCCCACAAGTCCAACACCGGAACCAACTAGTGATGCAGCACCGCCAACAGCATCCATTGTGCTACCAATTACCCCAGCCTCCTTCAGCCGCTTCCTCTCCTCTATGGCTTGCTTTTCCATCTCTAGGGCTTCCAGCTGCTCTTCCTTTGTAAAGGGGTGATACTTTACCTGAAGGGTTGAAAAATAATATATTAGCACCATCAAATTGATCATGGAATTTACTCTTAATTTTTCCAGTCAAATAATATTTCTCAAGCTGGCAGTCCACGAAACTACATTTTGTTCCAACCATGACTTAAGAAAACAATTCATTATGCCATAACATGTACTCAGTGCAACAAAGAAGCAAACTGAAGAACCGAATTAAGAGAACTAGTCAATGGCATTTTTTCAGTCTACACGACTATACCCAAGTTGAAAGTTACTTATGTGGTGGCCAAAACAATTGGCCTCTTGATTGGAAGTACTCCCTATGTCTAACTATATTTATGACATCAAATATTTATGACATCAAATAAGTATCATTAGATTTGTCATGAGATATATTTTCATAATATACTTATTTGACATCATAAACATTAATATTTTTACCTATATATCTGGTCAAACTTTAGACACTAACCAAGAATGCACCTAGAATTGCATTCTTTCTAGGACGGAAGTAATGACTTGGTACTCCAAGGTGTACTTTGACTATATATATGCAAAACCCACCTAGAATTGCATTCTTTCTAGGACGGAAGTAGTGACTTGGTACTCCAAGTTGTACTTTGACAATATATATGCAAAACCCACCTAGAATTGCATTATTTCTGGGACGGAGGTAGCGACTTGTACTCTAAGTTGTACTTTGACTATATATATGAAGTCAAGTCCAACCCACCCCCACCCCCACCCCCCAAAAAAAAGGGGGGGTGTTGAGGTGTTCCCCTAATTATCTACAGTATTAGTGTTATGTGAAGACAAGACATCTTAGATGGATGCAAAAGGATCCAAAGGTCTAAGCTAAGGAGGAGGCCCAGCTTTGGGCAATGGCTGGGGTGTGAGGGATCTCCTTGTCGGCCCTTCCAGGTCATTTGTATTTGTAAGAAAAAAGGTGCGTATGTAATTTTGTCATCCTATGGGTGAGTGTAACCATGATTCTTTACCCATTTTTTTCCTTCTTTAATATAACAATACACAGCTCTCCTGCGTGTTAAAAAAAACGGCCTGACAGAAATAGACAGAACCCTACTGTATTCAGCACAGCACCCACGCAAGGACATGCCGCAGAAGATGAGTGACAGGAGGTATGAAGTAGTCAGGAGTGAGCATGAATCTGCCTGCTGCTGTTGGCTAGCGCTGGACCACTGGTGCAGTCAAGCCATCAAGGAACAAATTGAGCCCCCTTGTCACCATTATGATTATTGCAAGGAGGAGTGCAGAGGCTGTGGCGGACAGAAGGCAGATAGGAGGGGGGATAGCTGGAGTCTTGGGGCAGCCAGCCAGCCATCACCAGCATGTTGTTGGGAGTTAGGGCTGGGGTCAGGAGCACATGAGGCTGAGGCCTGTGGTGTTCTGTAGGAGATCCGCCAAAGACAAGCAGTATGTAAAATGCGCACTGCCCATGAAGATCTGAATGGCTCACTCACAAGTCATAACCTAGAGTATGCTTCACATGGATTTTTCTTAACCATATGTGAGTATGTGGCAGAATGTACTAATAGACTAAGAAATACCAAGTTGGAAAAGCAATGTTATTAGGTAAACAGAAAAGGAACATGCGCATGTAGCAAATATGTATTTCTTATTCACAAGTCCTCTAGAATCTCTAGCTTCAAGGAATCAAGGCTATAGGCTACTCAGGTTAAAGATGTAACAATACGTAGAAACCCACACTAACCTTAAGATGCAATGTGCCTCTATCCTTGGTGTCCCTATTTTTAATTGGATCCACTGAATGTAGCAGCTTCAGAGTGACTTCTTGGGTGATCTCAGGTTCAAGAGTGTTCACTGCTAGTTTTGCCACACCCAGCCTCTTGTCTTGCTGAAGGTTGTCTTCGTCGTAAACCTGTGAAATCCACCACAAATATTGACAACAAAATAAGCCTGGTTGAATTGGTCTCTCATATTGGAGCAGTATCAAACATTAAGAATTTATACAAGGATGTACGAATTCTGTTTTGTACAAAGGTCTAAGCCATTTCTTGAAAGTCTCAATGTATATTTTGTTTAGCCCTTTTTATTCATCAGTTTGAACATGCTAGTAACAATACATTAGTCTAACATAATGCTGCTGGGTGAGGATTAATTAAGAACAATTTCAAGCTTAACTTAGCAATGTAAAATAGAACTGAGCCCTCAAGGTTCTCACAAATTCAAGGGCAAATCCAATTATTTCTCATCATCTGTGTAGATATTATGTTATTTTGGGTATCTGTGTAGTTCAACAGAATCCAAAACACAGCTGGGTGCTCTGAATGTCCCATCTGTCTAGTACAGAAGGAATGGGCACCAAAGGTTGAAAAAACTTTATTTTAAAACAATGAACGAGCTGGGGCCAGTTTCTAGCTGGTTCTAGAATTCTTGGCAGTTCAGGGATTCCACCCAACATAAATCACTTTCCAACCAATGAGCACTAACCATTCTTGAGAACTGCAATACTGCATAACTAACCTGATAGACAGCTGCTGGAGCTTACTGAAGTATGAACTTCTAAGTAACAATACATTCTACGAATTTGCTGTTCAATGGATCTATGTATAGTCTACTGATCTGTCCCTACAGATTTCAAGCTGAGCATAATCTGTTGGTTCATAACCTCAATAATCACAGGGACTGGGGTCGAAGTCGCGTTCCACGACCATGGGACGTCGTCCCAAATTGAGGATCGGGGTCGAACAGGGTCAATGTCCTGTTTCTTTCCTGGGTCATCGTTCCTTTGTAGTAGGAATATACCAGGTCGAACAGGGTCAATGTCCTGTTTCTTCCTGGGTCATCGTTCCTTTGTAGTAGGAATATACCATGGATCGATGGGCTGTGTTGGAAAGCCTTAGCCAGGAAGGGAAAATGATGGAACTTCATGTTGCTGCGATGTAGGAAGCAGCCGATGTTGAAGAAGACTGCCATAAAATTGGGGAGCAGGAGCACCCACCATAAATTAATCTGCCCCCGGCAGAACTGTGAGCAGAAAAGAGAAGAGGAGACCATGGGGGATCGATTTTACTAGTGCCTGGTGCGTGGAGTTGGCTGAAGGTGGTCAATATGTGGCCAGCAGGCTAGGTTGTCTGAAGGTGAGCGAAGGCGAGGAAGAAAGCTACGAGGGAGAAGGTGGCTGTGAGCAACTTGTGGGAGTAGACATGCTAGGATTTAGTTGCTAGTGGGCTGACTGGGCCAAATGGGCAAGCATATGCAGCACAGTTTAATGTTTCTTGTTGTTTTTCGTTTTTATTATTTGTATTGTTGTTCTCTAACTAATTATAGTTGGCATATTAAAACTCATCGACCTAGATTAGTTGGGGTCACTCGACCTGAATTGCCCCTTCGACCCATGTTTTTAGACACCCTCAACCCTCGATCCCGACCCGTGATCCAGTCGACCCAGATTTCTGGTGACTATGCCTCAAACACTGGAATTTATCCACACATGTCAAATAGATGGTTGGATAATTTCCATCCAAGAAAGATTAATTTGAATTCTTGATACAGATTCAACTCTGAACATAACCATAAATTTGACTCCCTGGTATCCAATATCCAAGTTTAGTTTTGGACCCCTTGTACGTGGACATCCACATCCAAAGCAAATCCAATCCAACATGATCCAAGAACAAAAAGTCAGAAAGGGGAACAAGGCGGTCTATGATGAACTATAATCAGCCCACCACCAGAAAATTCAATTAAAAAATCATTTCTTTCTCAAAAGTCTCACAGGCAACTGACCTCAAACCAGGACTTTTGGCTTTGATACCATGTTAATTCGAACACACCAACAGCCTAAAGCAAGAGCTTAAGCCACTGGAGGAAAGTTGGAAAATCTATTTATACTTGAGCTGTTACTAATGGCTAACACAGATGACCCCTCAACTTTCATTTGTGGGCCCAAGGTTTTTTCTGTAAGACCCAGCAAGGATAGGCTGCAGTTCTTGGTAAATCAGAAAGTGGATCCCACATAGTTCAGCTTGGGACAGCCTACCTTGTTTTCCCATTTAGCCACCCAATCCTGGCCCACTAATCCTACCTCATTGGAATATTAAGCAGAATACCTTGACTCCCAGAGCCAGTGGTGAACATTTGCATCCATTGAGTTTTTTTTTTTCTCTGCAGGTATATCTTGGTGAACAGAGAAGATTTTCCTTGGTCGATTACAAAGTTTGGGACAGAAGAAACTCAATTTCAGTCAAGGGATCGCTAATATATATGGTCCTAAGCAACTCTGCAAGGATCAGACTAAGACTCCTAGGATGTCATGGGGCCTTCAGCTAGGGGGCCAGGAGCTGATAGGATTAATTAGAGGGATTGGATCAATTTGAGATAGGATTAATTAGATATAGGCTTGGATATGATTTGTTAGGATTTGATTGGGCCTTCCTTAGGTAGTCAGGAATCCTCTCTATATAAAGGGAGGTGATGTGTTGAGGAAGAGGACAATGAAGAACTAATCCCATGTACCCCTCCAAGCTGATTTTGCCCAGCTATCTTCCTGGCAATGGTCATTGTGCATAACATCTGGTATCATGAGTCAGGGATCTTTTCCCATGGGTTCTGCTGCTGATGGTCCATCACCATCATTTGACGACCCAATTGCCACCTTCGTTGAAGGTTCCCGCCCTCTCGCTGAGGAGCTGGATTGCTTGACAGTGATGTTCATTCACCTCCATGCTCAAATGGAGAAGACGGAGCATGAACACCACGCAGCGGTGCGGCTACAGGCACACCACAAGGGCGATGCAAGCAGCAATCAACCCAGCGACTTCAATGATCCCAGTCCTCGCATCACTAATTCACTAGATATCGCCACCACGCTGGTCAGCAACATCACTGCCCAGACAGCCCTCACAATTCACGAAGGACGTCACAGCAGGTTCCTTTACCTGATCAAAGTGCCATCCCTGCTTCTGTTGGAGTTCCCCTTGTACGGCGCCCGGAGTTCCAATGCACACTTCCCCCTCAGAGGGTCTAGGCAACCACACAACACTGGGCTGTACTAGGATGGACATCCTGCACATGCTATGCATGGACCTGGGCCGTATATGTCCACACAAATGCATGAACACATTTGCATTTCTATGGGATTCATGAGAAAGGGATACCACGTACGTGCATCCAGACTTGCTCAATAACATTTTACCACTTATATGAGTTGCAAATAACATGAAGCGGAGATGTAAAGGCTTCGTCCAGCGTGTATAGATTGGCACCTGCATGAGCATGTCAGGTTAGGTGCCAAGGGTGAGTTTGGTTCAAGCCCTCACCTAGAAAGTTCCACCAGGCAGCTGCATTCGACCCTAGACGTTAGAAATCAAAAGCTGGCGCAGGTGTATTTTCCAGGCTGGAAACCAAACACACCCCAAGTGCAGAGTGCCACCATGATCTCCACTGTAGCTCGAAGATGAGCTGTTTCCCAAGGGTGTGGGAGTGTTATGGGGAGTCAGCTTGGGGCCAGGGCCCCATAGGATTAAATAGAGGGATTGGATCAATTATAGAGATGGATTAGATTTGACCAATGACATATGGGGTTGGATATGATTTTGTTATGTTTTGATTGGGCCTTCCAAAGGTAGTCAGGAATCCTCTCTATATAAAGGGAGGCAATGTGCCAAGGAAGAAGGCGATGAAGAAGAACTAATCCCAAGTCCCCCAATACTCTCGTCTCCCTCCAAACCGACTTTGCCCGGCTATCTTCCTGGCTATGGTTATCCCCTAATGAACTACATTTCATAACATAGGATGACACATTCATGTGTTCATGTAACATAATCTAATGTAAGGGGATCTTCGTGAGTCTAGTGGATTGAAAAAAGGTATTGTTTCAAAGACATATCGATCTTATTCTTGCATATTTTTAAGCTCCATGGTGCACTAATCCTTTTTTATGAAGATATTTTTTCCTTGATGCAAGTGACGTTTCCAACAGAGGAACAAGGCAAAAATATATGTATAGAATTACCTCAAAAATGACAGATTGGGTTTCTTTGTCTTCGACAATCAGATCAAATGTTTCATTCCATTCCGGATTCAGGTCGTCATCTATGACTTTTGTTTTGACCTTAAACATTGGCCGCACGTACAATTTCACATAAGGGTCTGATTTACCGATCATCTCCTTATTTCTCAAAGAAGTTGCTTTTACCACAGTAACAGAAAGTCTTCCCTGAGGTTTAAGCTCCAAGTCACTAGGGAGAAAGAAAAGGTAAGCTAAGTCATCAGTGCCAAATGGGATCTGATATCAGAATGTATAAAAACATTTTTCCCAGCGACATACAGAAACAAAAATTATCATTAGCCCTTAAGCTAGCAAGAGATACCTCTGGGATACTTAAAATCATTCATAAATTGCTAAAATAATTTGTATCTAATTGCAATTGTAGTATTAAATGTCTAGTTAAGGATTGACTGCATGGATCTCTTTCACAACATGATGTATGCATCCAGCACATCTCTCAAATATTAAGCAAAATAAAAATGGTGTAAAAAATAGATATTGGACAAGGACAACAATAACAAAAACCCACAATTTATAAATAAAAGGACTAATCAGCAAAAGTAAGTTGAGGCTTTGTTGAGCTATTATTTTAAACAGCTGAAGGGCACATTCTAAGATGGTAAGTAAAGAGAAAATAATATGTTAAAGGAAAACCCACCTTGTATCAACATTGACACCAAGTTTAACAACATGCCTGTGTGGCCACAAGAGCATATCAGAAACAATTGAATTGACAGTGTCCTAATCAAAGGGAAAAGAACCATGGTTACATTTATATATAGTTGCTGGTAGGACTAGAATGTTCAAAATACTGTCTAGCCATCATACATCAATCATGTCAGAAAGTCCAGGAACTGCAGTTAGGCTTCCTCCAATGGCCTTCAGGGTGTACTGAATTTTTGGTTCTGGCTGGAGCACAAAGAACCCAATTAAAAGAAACAAATGGGAAACGCTCTCTTGATAGTTGAAATTGCTCGACTCTGGAAACGTACGTCATAGAACATTTCTAAAAAGTTTACATTATCAAACTCATCAACAGACATCTCAAAACATTTCAAAGAAATAGTGTTCTTTTTATCTGATTCTATATGGTTTCTGAGAGATACATGATTCAATTTTCCTAAATTGCCCCCCATCCTATTTTAATTTAGGCTACACTTTATGAGACTTAATATAGTTTTTCATTGGTCACTCAGGTTAAATATGGGTATTGGGTAGTTCAGGAGACAAATAAACATAATGATGTAATGTTGAATTTCATGCACCAATCAGTATATGAAATAGCTAAAGCTATTCAGGAAAGGTTGACAGCAATTAACTTCAATGCAAACATAGACTCAAAGTAAATCACAATTTTTTCCATCAAAATTTGTTTGCCAAGTCTCAAATTCAGGAGCTTTGGCTCTCAAAGCATATTGAGTTTCATTCACCAACCAGTTTTCTCAAAATCTTGACTGTTGAGGAAGGTGGGAAATATAGTTCATTTGGTGGCAAGGGATGTAAATTTTAAAAAGGCAACATGGTAAGTGTACTTGAAATCTAAAACGTCAGATAAGAAAAGGAAGCAGTACTGGGTAGTGGGTACTAGATACTTGCATCGGCAAGGAGAGCCACAACAACAGCAGAAATGCAAGGGATGTCTTCAGACAGTTGAAATATAACACGTATGACAGTATAGACCTCAAGATCCTTGAGCTGCAAGATGGTTGGGTAAAAATATAAGGACTTATAATCAAGAACAGTTGTCTTCCCAAATTATCGTGTGGCAAAGAAAACCTGAATAGGCAGTGATGCAACTACAGCATCAACAGCTAGGATTATGCTTGGATTACCACCCCAACGGAAATCTATATCCATGATGATTTGGCCAGGTTGAAGATTTTGAATACGAATACCTTAACAAATCACAACAAACAAACAAAACCCATCATATTTTTAAGTCATCCTTATGTAGTCCTGCATCAAGATTCAAAACGATATAAATGCAATTATATACATAATTTATATCTGCTTGTCATAAATAATATGTAAATCATAAACTCACTTAAACATGGAAGTTCTATACTATCCCACAAGTTGACTTCAGGAAAAAGGACAAGTTGACATGTTTTATTAATTTATAAGCAATTTCAGCCAATCATTAATTCCACAGAAAGTAATGGCAGTTACGACCAAAAAAAATCATGCCTTGATTTCCAAATATTTACATGTGCAAAGTCAATCTTGTGTATAATATTCAGCATTCACTGTAGAGTACGAGTAACAAACCATGTTATTTAAGTATATTATCTCCACAGTATAACTAAATGCATGTTCCAATCTTCAATTCTAAGAGATAGTATGCACCAAAGAATAAACACAAATTAATAGAACTGAACATGCAACGTATAGACAGGAAACCTTCTATCTTTGGTGACACATTTCCAAGAGAAAATTTTCTGAACTTTAAAGATTTTATTCCTGGAGGCCGGTAATCATCTAGCAGTGGTTCAACGGATTCCTTAACCACTATTGTTGCAGCCTGAAATTAAATGAAAAGTAAGCTCAGCACATATGGCTTATGAACAGTAGTGCTACACAAAGATTGCAGCAAAACAGACAGCTAGGCATGTCTTAACAAAGATGGAAATGCAAACAGCTGACACTATCTATGCTTGATGGAAACTGTAGTTATAATGTACAATTCAAAATTTTATAAATGTGGGACAGCTTAACCTATCTAGAAAAGTTAGAAAGCCATATTGTACTATTAAAAAAGACTTCATTTTTCAGTGAATCCAGAAAACTAGGAATCAGATAGGTTCGGTATGAATCAATTTCTAACCCAATCGCCATTGCGGCCTTTACAAATGATCGGTTAACAGTATAGATTAAAGGAAATGTCATGTACATGATCATTCAGATGTCCTGATGCTTATTTTCAAGTCCAGCGAAGGTTTCACTAATCTAAGATGTGAACATTCAATACCAATAAAATGGAAGACTCCAAAAGCCAAAAACTTATTTATTTTTCATGCTCAGAATTTCTGGTCTCAACACATTGACAAAATTAATTCAAGAGGTCAGCTACATAGAAAAATAACATGATCAACAAAATAAAAAAATAATAAGGAATATGATGAGACATACCAATTAGGAAATCAACAATATGAAACATCATACAAGGAATGAAGAACACTACAATGGTATATCATATGGATGATTATTACTAGAAAATATTAACAATAAGCAAAGTACTTTGCACAACTGTATAACTAAGATTAAGACTGAAGACTCAAGTAACTTTAAACTTACATCTACAACAAAAGGCCAAAGTTTGCTTAGATGCTTGTTCAGCCATTTAACCTGCAGCAAACAAATTCGGCAGGTCCGATGAGGTACAGAATATGTTCAGAGGCAGGGTCATAATCTCTCAATTTTATGTACAGAATGTTTTGTAGAAAAAGGAAAAGAACTAGTACAAACTCTTTGCACCACCAAGATATCCTATACATAGATAAAGTCAAACCAATCATCATAGTTATTTACAGTGTGAGGAAAGCTAATAGACTAATAATATCTAAATATACAAATTCAATATTTGTTACTTTTGTAGTTCTGTGATGATTTAAGAGGTGATGCATAAAAAATTTCACCCTTCAACTTCCCCACTTAGTGGAAAATGCCTATATGTGTTGTGTTGGTTCACTAAAGAAATGTTCTAGTTCTTAGCAATTGACGACCAAACCTGTGTTCAGTAGTCAAAGAGAATAAATCATGGAACAACATAAACTAATAATTAGCTTGTATCGCTCTTCCAACTTCCATGGTTACTCTCATAAGAGTTTTGGAAAGAACCTCCCATGAAGGCAGGAAACTAGCGACGGTCGATAGGTTTACCCTTTTAATGTCTTTTATTTATGAATTATAAGCAATCACTTTATGAAAGGAAACATGAAGCAGATATGTTAGCTGAATGTTCAAGACCAAAGTCTTTTGATCAATCACGTAATGTCATGTATACACTAAGCTGCGAAGGTGTCAAGGTTAAAACTAGGGAAGGAAAATCAAAGAAAGCATACCCCTGCATATCTACCCAAAAACAAAACTTGATGGGCCAGCTTAGGCTAGCCACAAGCTTTATCCTTGCCCACTACTCCATCCATCCCACTGACAGCCTACATCCAGTAGCTGAGCGCATATGGATGCATATGGAGCCTGCATCAACTCTTCTCATCGCTCTGACCACTGGGGCTCTTAATCATGGTCAACCAGTTAGCCACTACTGTGCAGATACACAAGTACATGACTCGTCAATGCATGCCTACCATGTCTGCAGTTTCATGGCCATGTTTCAGTGCTTACAGTATCATTAAAAAAAAATGTTTACAAAAGTTACATGGTCAGGTACAAACTGGCCAGGCCATTAATGTATATGCAAAGAGCTTCTATCAGCCAAGTTCACATATCTAAAGATGCGCAATAATATTGGGAGAGAATGTTTTGGGAAGATATAAAAAGTGTTGATGGTGCAGTTATTTTCTTCCCATATAACTAAAGTTCGCAGCAGATGTAGGACATTTGATTTTTTAATGAGCATGCCATATTTTCCTAATATTTCTGTATCATTATGGATGATGCACAACTTTCATATCAACTATGCATTTTCGTTATACCTTTTCGTATACCTCGGTTGATAGAATTTGGCAGTTACTATTATGCAATTAGATTTAACCCAAAGTACTTGGACTCTGTGTTTCACCATTGGCTATGCTGACAGTGCCCCATCCCCATTACAGAATCACAGCACCAGTAGGCAGTAGCTGCTGAACCTACAATGGATGTGCATCAAATTGACAGCAGCCATAAATAGCCCCAAGGTGCTCAAACTAGCCCTAGTTGCTGCTGTGCTGCAACATATTGCTACCCTAAAGCATCAATTGCACTCACCTCAAGCCCTCCCGAACTCAATATCACCTGTGATCAGGTCAACTACAAACTAAGCCTTGGATACCCCCCCATCCACACAACCAATTTGATATATATATTTTTTTAGCATTATCGATGAGTTAGGCATACTTGTCTCCACTTGTGGTAAATTAAGCAAGGGTCTAGGCTGTAAGAGACTCGCTTTGTGAGACCCCAACTTCTGTTAAGCTAGATATTCATTCCAACAACTACAATTAACTTCCCACAATTTAACCACTTGTGAATCCAGGAGTGAGGTCACAAACACGAGACGACAGACACGAAACACCACACCAGAATGGCTGAACTGAAGGCAATGGGTGCGGACAATTTGGTAGTGGAAGTGCTGCCAACCTGCTCAAACTGCGGGAAGGATATCCACTCCGGGAAGCTATCACCGCACAGCTTCCTGAGGTCGTCCCTGGTGAGAGCCCCGAGCACCTTGATATCCGCAGCCTGCAGCACGGAAGAGAGAGACACACACACACACACAACGAAAACTCAAATCCCGCAAAAACCAAGCCTCACAGCTACTACTCCTGAACTGAACGATCCAACTCCACGGAGTAGCGAGAACGGGGACGAGGCACATTCCCGTCCCTCGTCGGCGGCGGCGCAACCCTAACCAAACCAACTCACCTTGGCGATGCGCTTCGTGCTGCGCCGGCGCATGACGCGGCTCCAGCCGGCCATGAGGGCGACGCCGACCATGACCCCCATCACCATCCCGGATATCAGCCCCATCCTGGCCGCCGCCGCTGCCGCCGGCCAACTTCGCTTCGCCTAGAGGACACCTCGGATCCCCCTAGCTCATGGAGCGAACGGCGACTGAGATCTGGGCGACGCGAAGAGGCGATGGGGGAAAGGGGGCGGCAGGCTGCGCTCTCGGCTCGCGTGCGTTTGCGTTTCCGCTCGGTCTGTGGCTGGGAAGGAGTGAATTGATTGCTTGGTTAGTGGGGGTGATTAACGAGGAGGGTGGTGAGAGGAATGAGCTGCGCTGGAGCGCGGAGCGGAGCGGGGCACGGCAGTCGGCAAGGGGGTCAACTCGATCTTGAGGAAGGGAAAATGAGTTGATTAGGACAAAAAGCAAAGTCGGCAGCGGCGAAGGGGCACGGGCACGCCGTGTCGTGTCCGCGGATGGGGATCCGGAAGGGCCACGTGAGCTGGATCTTTTGCTTTTTGTTTTACTTAGCGAGTACTCTCTCCTCCTAAATCAATTTTAAAAGTTATATAAAATTAAGTATTTTTATGTTTAACCATATTTGTAGGAAAAGCATAAATATTTATGATGTATCAAATGATACTAATTGAGTTTCATAAATTTTGACACTGTATTCTATAAAATTGGCCAAACTTAAACTACTTTACTTAAGACAATTCTAGAAATTGGTTTATTGATGAATGGAGGGAGTATATTTGTGTGCACATTATAATAATGAGATAAAAATGCTACCCAATATTCATGGTGAACAAGAACATGAATGTTACATCTTATATATCTATTTATATTTTATTCTTAATTCAAAAGCTATAATTTATTATGATAATCATGACATCCATAATAGAGTTAATACTAGCAATAATATAACAATGTCCTGTTAAACATCTATCAAATTAAAATACAATTTTGATAGGTCTTTTCTCCCATGTAAAACATAAAAATATTTACTCATAAACGTATCAAAACTTTAGTTTTCATACTTTTCATACATTGTTACAATTAAATATCAAGTTCTATGACTTCCTTTGAGAATCTATAAGAATATGTAATTTTAAGTTTGATTCTAGTCGACAAGAAGTTAGTTATCGATATGTCAAGTATTGGACTATGCGCTGATGATTATGACAAGAGATCTCTATTTTTCATGCGGCATCCCTTAGCGGGGATTGCACTGGTTCATGTATACAACCTTGAGACGTATTTATTTAGCTTGTACTAGACAAAAAATTGCTTAAAATTTTAGTTTAGGGTTTGATTAGTTGTACCATCGACTGAACCATGTTCTCATAAGATAAGTTTTGTTTTTAGTCAAATGCATCAACAACTTTGTAGTAGAAATATTTATTTAGAGAAAGGGTTAGGGGTTGAAAGGCCCATGATTTTTTCTTTTACTCTTTTCTTTTTATATTTATGAGAAACATAAACAAAAATCAAAAGGAAAAAGTCTAATTGACCCCCCCAACTATAGAGGGTGGTCTAGTTTACACCCCGGACTATGAAATGGTCTAATTTACCCCCTGAACTTTGCAAAACCGGCCAAATCACCCCCTCGAGCGGTTTTGGGCGGTGGTTTTGCTACAGTGTCAGCGGTTTTGCTACAGTAACAGTGTTTTGTCTTTTTCTTTTTATTTATTTCGTCTGAATCTTTGAAAAATCATAGTAAATCACAGAAAAATCATAAAATGGAAAATCCAATTTTGTTGGACTCCACATGAGTAGATCTACACAGTGACTATATAATATAGTATGCTTTAATACAAAGTTTTTGCTGTAAATTTTGGTCTATTTTTTTCTGTAATTAATTTGAATAATTCATACAACAAAAACTTTGTACTAAAGCATACTATATTATATATTCACTGTGTAGATCTACTCATGTGGAGTCCAACAAAATTGGATTTTCTATTTTATAATTTTTCTGTGATTTACTATGATTTTTCAAAGATTCAGACGAAATAAATAAAAAAGAAAAGACAAAACTACTGTTACTGTAGCAAACCCGCTGACACTGTAGCAAAACCACTGCCCAAAACCGCTCGAGGGGGTGATTTGACCGGTTTTGCAAAGTTCAAGGGGTAAATTAAACCATTTCATAGTTTGGGGTGTAAACTAGACCACCCCCTATAGTTGGGGTCAATTAGACTTTTTCCAAAATCAAAAGAAATAAGAACAAATGGTGTGGGCGGAATAGAAGAAGAAACAAAGAGGAAAAAATACCTCCTGAGAAAAAAAAAGGAAATGAAAATATCCCAAGTATACGGGCGGTTGGAAAACAAACACAAAAACCAAACAAGAAACAAAAAAGGATATGAAGAAACTTGTTCTGCTTTAATATTAGGACAAAAAAAGGAAATGAAATTGCCCTAAGCGTACGGACAAGTGGAAAGCAAACACAAAAACCATATAGAAAAAAAAAGAAATGAAAACACCATAGTCCCTCTATCTCTTTTTTTTTTTTTGAGAGGACTCTATCTCTATGGTTAGCCGTTAGTTAGCCCCAGGGGCGGAGCCCAATGAAAAGGAAACTGGCCTTCTGCCCCCTTGGCCCGATAGAAATTTGCAAGGCCCAGACTAGGAATCTCAGCTCCAGTAGCGAAGCCAGCAGGCCCAGAGGCCGACGCTCATCACGCGTTGGTTCGCAGCTTACGACCGTCGTGCAGAGCCCACCCTTGCTACAGGTTTGTTATTTTTTTCTAAAAAATAAAAAAATCTCCCCCTACAATTTCTTTCACCCTCCGTCATTGGTTACCCCATGTGTATTACCATGTAAGAGTGTCTCTAATGGTATCTAAAAAAGTTGAAAAAGTATTTGGCTCCCTGCCACACTTCCCAACCTAAAAGCGGTGGGCCACAGATGAAAAGTTGTTGCTTGGTTTAGCTTTTAGTCTTTCACATGTGTTAGCCACAAGGTTTTCTAGTTGAAAAACACGCCATGGTTGTGGTGCCAATTTCTAACGCCACATCTTAGACCGTCGCACTGCACGTGACAGCGTGTGGCTAGCAACCAAACGCACTACGAGTCCTAAAAAATTGATATCGAAGCCTTTCTAAAAACTATGGAGTACAAAAAAAAAATACACTCGATAGTTTTCTTTTATTTGTTTCTAAAAAACATATGCATCATCGTCTGTCTGTACATATCGAGCTGTTGATTATGAATGAAATAAGTTATAAGTCGCGGCCCATCCTCGACACCTAAGCTCATACTCAAAACCTTTAAAATGTGATATTCATTGTCTGCTCTCTCTCTCTCTCCTAGTATTCTCGGGTCCGAAGATACTGGCAGAAGATCCAATTCCGATGAACCTAGAAGCCGCGTTAGTCGGGCCGTGGTCGGCCATTCCGACATCATAACTTACGCTCGGATCTCTAAAATAAAATCACCATTGCCTACTCTACCTTTTAGTATTCTTGGAGTGAAAAATAGTAGATAGACATCAACATTCCAATAAACCTTCAGGTGGAGAGTGGCGATGGACGATATCAGCAATGGAGAGCTGCGACGAAAAAATGAAGTATCGGACATCAGTATATTTTCGCGTGAATGTGTCCATTTCTAAGCATACATAAATTGACAACGAACCGTTAGAGTGCGTTTTTCTTGATCACCATAAATAAAATAAATAAAAATTAAGAGTAGATTTACTAAAACGGTTGGAGATGCTCTACGAGGCAAAAGAGAGGCCTGAGCCAGGACGTTGAACGGTCGAGAAGCTCTGTGTGGCGCACGACCACTCCCACCTCTCCTCTCTCACTGTAGCAGCTGGAGCACTCGGAGCTCATTTTTTTTTCTTCAGTTGCTGCGGTGACGTCAGTGGGTGTCAGTGAGAGAGAAAGATGGGAGAGAGAAAAATGGATTACGAATAGTGCGTTGACGGTGACATGCTACAGTATTTCACAGTGAGGCCTCGTTCAGATGCCTGAATCGGGGTGGCAAAGTTTGCACAGTGCCACCCCCGAACACTGTAGTATTTTTGTATTTTTGTGGTAATAATTGTCCAAATCTTGATTAATTAGGCTTAAAATGTTCGTCTCGCAAAGTACAACAAAACTATGCAATTAGTTTTAAATTTTATCTACATTTAGTACTCCATGCATGTGCCGGCATTTTGATGTGATGGGGAATCTTCTTTTTGTATAGTGTAATTTGGGGGTGAATTTTGGAATCTAAACAAGGCCTGAGGGGTGTTTAGTTCCGAAAAAGGCTTAAAATGTTCGTCTCGCAAAGTACAACAAAACTATGCAATTAGTTTTAAATTTTATCTACATTTAGTACTCCATGCATGTGCCGGTATTTTGATGTGATGGGGAATCTTCTTTTTGTATAGTGTAATTTGGGGGTGAATTTTGGAATCTAAACAAGGCCTGAGGGGTGTTTAGTTCCGAAAAAATTTCAACCCATCACATCGAATGTTTGGACATACATGAAGTATTAAATGTAGACAGAAAAAAAACTAATTGCACGGTTTGGTTGGAAATCACGAGACGAATCTTTTAAGCCTAATTAGTCCATGACTAGCAAATATGTCCGTACGTTGTAACGGGACGTACATCTTATGTGGTCCAATTAAAAACTACTACCTCTGTCCGTCAAAGGATATAAATCTACTCCCTCCGTTTCGAAAAACATGTAAATCTCATTTTTCAAAGCTAGATTTGTAAAAATGAAAAATTACGCATGTGCCCCTCCTTTGTCTTTTTCACATGCCAGCAGATGTGGGGTTGAACCTTCGAGACAGGGGCAGATTCGCGATTCTTCGAATATGTTATTTTTTCCCAGGTGCAGGTGGATGGAAGGCTACGTGGCCAATCACGGATAGATGGATGGACCGGGTTGTACGGTAGGGTGGCCTTTCCAATTGCATGCGGTGGTTTTTCTTTTTGCCGTTGCTAATTTTTTTTATTCGGTGGACCTAGTAAAAAACTGATGACAACTTATAATTCCATGTTTTTGAGACAAGATTTGAATGCTAGATTTACATGTTTTTAGAGACGGAGGGAGTACGTTTCCAAGGCAAAGTTAGCAGACATGAAACATGACGCATATGCCCCTAGTTCAACTACAGGATGCAGTGCATGCATTGAATCGATAGCTTTCTTTACTTGTTTATTGCACACGCATCACAAACACAACCATACAATTTTCTCTAGCACTGTGACAAGTACAGCAAGTCCCTATCACATAATGACAAATAAACAAGAGCGACAGCAACTAGAGTCACCTCCAAAGGCCTGGCACACGCTAATTCGCATTCTTTTGCGGACAACACGCGCATGCTACATTTGCATCCTTAAACGGACAGAGGGAGTATCTCTATTTTATCTACATCTCTCCTATTTTATATGACATATATGCACGACTTCGATACAGTTTTAAGGTAACCTGAATAGCTGGGAATCCTAATTTAAATATATATATATATCTATTCTAATTAACCTGAATAGAAATCCTAATTCAAATAGAAAAGAATAAAAATAAGACAATTTTTTTCCTGAATAGGAGTCCTAATTCAAATAGAAAATAATTAAAATAAGACATATCTTTCCTTAATATTAAACCACACAAAGAATTATGATTCACATGACCTAGACTCTTTTACATGATTTTCTCTCTGTCATGTCCGTATACACTTCTTGATTTTCTTTTTCTGTGTTCTACTTGATTTTTGTCCCTCACCGTGTTCCTTTTTTTTACTTCTTTTTCCTTTCCAATTTTTCTTTCACGTACTCCTATTCTTGCGGACGACCCAATACATTTTAGAATCGGACTTCGTATCGTGCTATAAGCTATTCTAATTTGTATGAGCACGGGTTATTATATATATAAGTCAGGCGGAAGAAACTCTCTGTTGCCCGGTAGTTAGAAGAAGACGGACAAAAAAAAATGGATGGGCCAAAAAAATGGGCTGAAATTTTGCCTCTTTATTATTAGGTATAGATTAGCCTTAAGTGCTACAGTACACACATGTGCTAATGACAGCTTAATTAGGCTTTCGTGGTTTCCAGACGAGTTATGTAATTAGTTTTTTAATTAATATCCGAAAACTCATTCCAACATCGCATGAAACATCCGATATTACATCTAAATATTTTCTTTCACAAACTAAACAAGGTCTGAATCCGGAGGCACCCTTAGGCCTGGTTTAGTTCTCAAAAATTTTTACCTCCACCCATCACATCGAATGTTTAGACATTTGCATAGAGTACTAAACGTAGACGAAAAAAACTAATTGCACAATTCTCGGGGAAATCGCGAGACGAATCTTTTAAGTCTAATTAGTCCATAGAAAACCTTAAGTGCTACAGTAACCAACATGTACTAATAACGAAGTAATTAGTATTATTAGATTCGTCTCATAGTTTTTTAATAGGTTCTGTAATTTGTTTTTCTATCGGTATCTAAATTCTTTCCCGACATTTTTCTAACATAACACCCATAAAATTTTTTTCACGAGCTAAACGCAGCCTTGGTGAGCACGAGCATCACTTGTGGTGTGCTGCGTGCCGCCCAATACGACAGACAGGCACGTCAATCAATCGGGCATATGTTTAGATACTCAAATTCACTTTTAAATTCTACTGTGTAAAAAGAAGATTCCCCATTACATCAAAATATCGACACATATATAGAGTACTAAATGTAGATGAAATCAAAAACTAATTGCACAGTTTTGTTGTACTTTGCGAAACAAATATTTTAAGTCTAATTAATTAATATTTGGACAATTATTACCAAATAAAAACAAAAATGCTACAGTGTGACGGGACATTTACTGTGTAAAGTTTGGATCCCAAATTTGAGATCTAAATAAGGCCATGGAATCGAATAAGGTCATGTTTGGTTCATAAATGTTAAAGTTTAACTCCTATCACATTAATATTATGATAAATACATAAAGTACTAAATATAAATTAATTATATATATGTCGGCACAAATTATAAGTAATTTACTAGACGAATTTATTAAACCTAATTAGTCTAAAATTAAAAAAAATTATCAAATAAGACGAAAATAATACGGTGTTCATTAACTTTAAGGCCTCTGACCTGCCCTAAAGATAAAAAGCAGTCCGAAAGCGGGAGGGAGGCGGGCCCCACCCCCATCCCCACACTAACCTGCTCTGCTCCGCCGAATACATTCTCCGCCGCGGCGCCGCCCATACAGCGGAAACGGACACTCGACAGACTGACTTGTGGGGTCCGCAGAGAGGTGGCCCCACCGGCCAGTGAGGACCGACGTACGACAGGCACCGCGGAATCTGAGTGCGCCGCTCGCCTGGGCCCCCATATTTATACGGCCGCGGCGAGGAACCCAAAACCCTCCCAAAAGCCACCCGCACACAGCAGAGAGGAATCCGGCCATCCGGGAGAGGACAGAGCAGCCCTAATCTCAAGGCCGCTCGTTGCTGCGAACCCCCTCCTCCCGCAGCCGCCGCCAGCCGCACACCCACCTAGCACCGAGCTCCTCGGGCTTTCGCTCGGCGCGCGCAGGGTTTCGGGATGGAGGCCGAGGCGGCGGCCAAGAGGGCGCGGGAGAGCGGGGAGGACGCCGCCGCGGCGGCGGGGGCCGAGGCGGCGGCCGCCGGGGCCGGCGAGCAGGCGGGGATCTCCGCCGTCATCCCGGGATGGTTCTCCGAGATTAGCCCCATGTGGCCTGGTGCGTCCCGCTCCTCTGCACCTTGTTTTCCTTCCTCTGCTGTGCTGCCGCATCGTGATGCTCCCCTGTTCTGTTCTGTTGAGCACACACACTCTTCCTTCGGATATTCTTCTTTCGTCACTGCTTATTCTTCTTTCATCAACACCGCTGGTCATGCAAATCACGTGTGCTTGCCCTTGCTCATGGGTGGATTTTGGTGTCTAAATAAATGGTAGGTGAGGCGCACTCTTTGAAGGTGGAGAAGGTGCTGTTCCAAGGGAAATCAGACTACCAAAATGTGATGGTTTTTCAGGTAATTGTTATTGTCACTACCCTTTTGCTTGCACTCAAGCCACCTGCAATTCGTCAGTGGGACTTGATTCTGTGCCTCTCTGTTTTGCTTTGTAGTCGTCTACGTATGGGAAGGTGCTCGTTCTCGATGGAGTTATTCAGGTGACAGAGAGGGATGAGTGTGCGTACCAAGAGATGATTACTCACCTGCCCCTTTGCTCCATCAAAGACCCCAAGAAGGTATATGGCATGACCCCTTTTTGCTGTTGGTACCTGGCCTTTATGAACTTCTTTGTTTGACTAATACACAATTATGAAATAAGCAGAATACACCTCTTCATTTATTTTTATGGCAAAAAAAGTTGAATCAAAACCGCAATTATTAGCTTATCACATGACTGTTGATACAATTTTGAAATACTTTACTGGTGCTTCTCGCATCATGGCTAAGGATCATCATGTACATGAAGCAGTCCATTTTTAGGTATTGAAAGGTCTACTCTGATGCTATTTGCATCAACATCTTTAAGAATAGGTCATTGGATACTTCATACAGTTCTAGCTTATAATTAGTTAGAGCTTGTAATGCCTGGAAAAGTCTGTAGTAAAAATTTGTTAGAAAGTATATGTATTGCCATGTTTATTAACAAGGTAAATTTAGGTATTTGTACTTTTCAAAATGGTGAATATGTATAGTTTCTAAAATGTATTGGATGTAATGATATATTGTTTCATGATACACAGGTGTTGGTTATTGGAGGGGGTGACGGTGGTGTTCTGCGTGAGGTTTCACGGCATTCCTCTGTGGAACAAATTGACATCTGTGAAATTGACAAGATGGTTGTAGATGTAAGATCTCTCTTCCTGCATGTGCACAATACTATGCAGTGACCGCTGATATTATTATTTAGTAACTAATGCATTTCAGTGGTTGTGGGTTAAGGGCTTTTAGATGTTTTAGAGCATTTGCTTTCTGTTAGATTTGTCTGAACACCAATAGTTTGGTTTACGTGTCTTTATCTACCTTCAAATTTAGGTCTGCAATTGATTTTACTGATATTACTTGATTTTTCGACTGTCATGTTAGCTGCTCCTGCTATGCCTTTTTCAATTTTTTAAATTCATTCATTTCCATATTTTGATACTACATTTTGTGCTATTTTTCTCTGACCTCGAAGTTCTAGGAGCAGCTAAGTGAAATAATACTATTTCTAATTGTATCTTTTGTCTTGTGGGGTTGTGTTTCGCTTGGTATTGCTACCCTGCTACAATTCTAGCTATGTAGGTGTTCTTTGTTTCATGATTATTGCCGGTTTGATGAACTATTGTCTGTTGTAGATGCAGTCTTCTTCCTAGATTTAGCAAATTTCTTAAAGCAATTTTGTTAACGTACTTCAGCTTGCTTGGAACTAAAATGTAGGTGTCCTTTTCAATGGTTTGTCTCTTTTGTTACTTATTTTTAATTGTCTGTTCCATTGTGCAGGTCTCCAAGCAATTTTTCCCTCATCTAGCTGTTGGATTTGAAGACCCTCGTGTGTCATTACACATTGGAGATGGTTAGTAGCATGTTATATTCTCTGCTTGTCAAGATTTGTTTTGCTTTGCATACTACTCAATCCGTTCCAAATTATAAGACGTTTTGTCTTTTCTAGATACGTAGCTTTTGATATGCACATAGATACACACTATGTCTAGATACATGCTAAAAGCAATGTATCTAGAAAAGCCAAAACGTCTTATAATTTGGAATGGAGGGAGTATTTGTTTGGGAGGCAACATCTGAGCCTTATTTGTCCCTGATTCAAATGTAGCTTGAATTTTATTACAATCAATACATAGGATATACAACTTCTGGTTTCAACACTTCAATTTGTGTTGATATCATTAGTTGGATTTGTGTCTCATCCATGTTAATTCTTGTTGGAATTTTGAATGCATATTATTCTATATTTATTTATTTGTTTTGAATACATAATTCTATATTTGTTTATTATTTGGTCCATAACTAAATTGGCATATGCTACATTTTGAAGTTCCCCTGACAGCACCTGGGCCTGGCCCCTGCTTTTTATTTCCATGGTTCCAGCTTGATATCCGTGCATAGTTTTAGTCATGTCGTTTCTTTCCGATTCTTTTGATAGTTAATATTGAATTTTTAATGGCCCACTTAATATTTATGTGCTGTTTAAAGTCTCTGTTCTGTTAATGCAGGGGTCGCCTTTTTGAAAAATGCTCCAGAGGGTACTTATGATGCAGTAATTGTGGATTCATCTGATCCGATAGGTAACTGTTGTTAATCGTGTGTTTTGTACCTATGGCTCTGTCATTAATGTTTTATCAACATCTGCTTGCATAACCAGGTCCTGCTCAGGAGCTTTTTGAGAAGCCTTTCTTCCAGTCGGTGGCCAGAGCTTTGCGTCCGGGTGGAGTTGTATGCACCCAGGCAGAGAGCATATGGCTACATATGCACATCATTGAAGATATTGTTGTCAATTGTCGTCAAGTTTTCAAAGGCTCGGTTAACTATGCTTGGACAACAGTACCTACATACCCTAGGTATGCACAGCTAATCCTGTGTACGCGATTTTGCCAGTTTCCCCCTTTTTCCATTTGGTTAACATGCTTCCATTGCAGCGGAGTTATTGGGTTCATGCTTTGCTCCACCGAAGGGCCTGCTGTTGATTTCCAGCACCCTGTTTTCAACATTGAGGAGGATGAACATTCTACGAAAGCAAAAGGGCCCCTTAAGTTCTACAACTCAGAGGTGTGTATTTTTGCTGATTTCACTGGCTTTGCATGAGAACTCCTCGAGCTATTTCCTGATTCTATTCTGTATTTTCAGATCCACACGGCATCATTCTGTTTGCCCTCTTTTGCAAAGAGGGTAATCGAGTCAAAGGCGAACTAGACGTGAGGATATTTCACCAAGTCCGTTCGATTGGGCTAAGTACCTTAGGCGCAACACAGAATTTGTTGTAGTGTGAAAAGGGATGGCTCCCTTTTCTCCCCCTTTGATGAATAAGCACAGGAGATGAGATGCAACAGTGATCGGAGCTGTCGGTCTATACGATTCTGTTACTTGTATGTCTCTGCCTGGTGCAGCTATGAAAACGTTTTGCAATAGCTGTTTTCGGCAGTCCTCAGATCAGGTTGAGTTTTGGGCATCATTGATTCTGTTCCTGCTTCGATACCAGGGATGGGATATATAAGAAATAAAACTGTGTAATGATTGTTGCCATCGCATCTTTTTAAAACTGGTTCAGCTACCTGCTCACTCTTTTGGAACAGTGTGTCTAGGCTCGAAGACCAGTCGATCTGATTTCCTTGGAGCATGATTTGTGGTTTTAGGATGGTGTTGCTGAAGACCCACCTGACAATGGCTATTCTTTTTTTCATTCTATTTCCCCGCTACCTCTCTCTCCTTGACCTCCCGTTCTCCAGTGTGGGCTCCTATATTTTTTTTATGGATTTTGATGGATTGGGGAATGAGAATGAGTTGCTGGTGCTCCTATATTTTTGATGGATTGGGGAATGAGAATGAGTTGCTCTCCTTTTTTTTTAATGGATTTCGATGACTGAGGAATGAGAGGCGTGAGTTGATTGGGGAATGAGAATGGGTTGCTCTCCTTTTTTTAAGGATTTTGATTGACTGAGGAATGAGGCATGAATTGCTCTCCCCTTTCTTTGATGGATTGAGGATGTGGGGGCATGTTTTTTTACATGCAATCTCTATTATCACTGGTTATTGAGAAAATTATCATTTATTCTCAATTTGTTGAAGATGATCTTAGTTCCAATGACAGACTAAAGAATGCATTTGACGTTGTGAGTTGTGACCAAAGGTAAGTAGTGTAGTTTATTTGTTTGTCTAGATTTCAAGAATGAGAGAAGAGCTTGGCAAAGGATATTCGGAACCCTATGTATGTTGCTATAGGATGACTAAAAATTTGCTGTGCACGAGGTTTCAATTGGATGCTGGACTGGGCTCGTACACAAGTTCCTGAGGGTAAAGTTTTATTTAACTTTACCGAAAGATGAGAGGGAGAGAGCGGTATTTCCTCAGAAGTTGCTTTTTTATATTATTTTTTTTCCTATGTATCCAGATATAACGTACATTTATATACAGAGTAAAATCTATGTAGCAAAAAAAAATTAACGGCAGTGCTAGCGCTCGGACAACTGGACGGGCGTCTACGCGCTGCACTCTGTTTCGTGCACTTCACATAGGCCGCGCCGCCCAAGCGACACGAGGGGAAGGGGGCGGCGCCTCTGATTCGGAAGGACCTAGCCACGGCGTCATATGGATGCCCTGCCGGCGTCGGGATGAGGACACACCGAGATAATGCAGCAGAAGGTGAGGAGAGATGCAACACTCAATCTGCTTTTGAAACATCCAAATACAACAGTTTCAACATTAGTCTGAAGGTAGATGAAACATTTGAAACATGCTTCTTAAACACTTGAAAAAAAACCTGACAACCATTGCAATCATACGCAATATCCGGATAAAACACATGCAACGTATGTGTGAAACATATGCAACATTTAGATAAACACACTTACAACATGTATCGGGAAAACACAGATGAGACATTGGTAACAGACCTTTGCAACATACATGTATCACCGTTGCAACATATATAACATCCTGATCTACTTTTGCAACATCCATCTGAAACACTTGTAATATACTTCTGAAACATTTGAAACACTCAAAACATACGCCTGCAACATACACTTTCAGCAAAACATGGCAGTCAGGCAGGCGAAGCACGGCACAGCGGGATCCCGGGTGTGTGGTCGCGGTGGAGGAGGATGGTAGCGGGCGGGCGGCTATGCGGCCCCCGGCGATAGGGCGCACGCGGTGGAGGCGGCAGCAACAGTTAGGTGATGCGGCCTCACGCGGCGAGCACGCTGCGACGGTGGAGAGGAAGGCAGGTGGGAGGCATAGTAAAGAGGGAGGTGTGCGGGAGCTACGGTGAAGCCAGTCACGGAGCGGATGCATGAGTTTTTTTTTTGTCTGCAGTGACTAAAGGGGAGCGGAGGGAGTAAACAGAAATGACAGTTTCTAGATGTCGGGTCCACCAGGGACGTCCGACGCAGACGGACGTGTGACTTGCAGCATTACCGAAAAATCAAAGCAGCCTATATAACTTAGAAGTATCTAAGACGACGAGGCATATGCATCAAAACAATTATGGACGTGAAGCCCAATTTGACGGTTCACGGTCGTGAAACGGTTTGCTGCTTGAGGGTGTACTCATGTGATCTGAAGACCAATTTCAATGGCTATAAAGCTTTGTTTGGATGTATGTATATCAACTTCAATCCACATATGCTGAAGTGGAATGGAATGATACTTAGTTTAATTCCACTTCAATTATTTTTTTTCGAGAAAAATTTTACTTCAATTAACTTCGACACATTTAGATTGAGACGAATACATGTGCATCCAAACAAGGTCTAATTGATCAATTTCGATGGGTGCCTATACGCATTGAGTAGCTGAACAGATGGGGGAAAACCTGCAGGCGCCTGATGGCACTATCCTAATCTGCTCGGGCCCAGATGTCAGCCAAAGTGACGGAATTTGGGATCCCGGATGAAAGCGAAAGGAGAGCCTCCCACCAAAGCAACGAAATCCTTGTGGACCAGACAGACAGCACGGGAATGGCGTGGAGTTGTTTGTGGCCAACTCAGCGTGCAAAGGTAGGTGCCTCTACGAACTACCAGACTTCTCTAGACGGATTTCCCTCCAAATTCCAAAAGCCGCACAGCACCCGCCGGCGTGCGCACGAACGCACGTCACCTCCATCGCAGAGCAAGCAGCCAGCCGCCGCGGCGTGACCGTGAAGAGCGGGAGCCCTGCACTGCATGAGGAGCTGGGCGAGGGCGGCGCTGCTGGGCGCGGTGGGCGCCGCGGAGCTGCTCGTCAGCGCGGTCGTCCACCTGGGCTACGCCTTCTACATCTTCGGCACCGCCGTCATCGCCGACGTCTCGGCCTCCCTCGTGAAGAAGGCCCTGATGGCCGCCGGCGGCGGCGGCGTGGCCAAGGGCGTCGCCGTCGAGGGCGAGGACGAGGCCGCCGCGGTGCTCGACGGGGCCGTGCCGCCCATCGTGCTGGTGCACGGCATCTTCGGCTTCGGCAAAGGCGTGCGTACTTTTCATTCATTTTGCTCCGACGGATGCTCTGCTCTGCTTTCGATTCGTTCGTCGTCTCCGGTCACAGACTAGTCACAGACTCACAGGTAGGAAGTTCGTGTGCATGCATTGCAGAGGCTGGGCGGGCTGTCGTACTTCGCCGGCGCGGAGAAGAAGGACGACCGGGTGCTGGTGCCGGACCTGGGCTCGCTCACCAGCGTCCACGACAGGGCCCGGGAGCTCTTCTACTACCTGAAAGGCGGGCAGGTGGACTACGGCGAGGAGCACAGCCGGGCGTGCGGGCACTCCCGGTTCGGCCGCACCTACGCGCGAGGCCACTACCCGGTGTGGGACGAGGAGCACCCGGTGCACCTGGTGGGCCACTCGGCCGGCGCGCAGGTGATCCGCCTGCTGCAGCAGATGCTCCACGACGGGGAGTTCGAGGGCCACGCCGACACCTCGGAGCGCTGGGTGCTGAGCGTCACCTCCCTCTCCGGCGCGCTCAACGGCACCACGCGCGCCTACATCGACGGGATGCGCGCCGACGCCGACGACAAGGACGGCTGGCGGTCGCTGCGCCCCGTGTGCCTCCTCCAGATCTGCCGCGTCGGCAGCGTGCTCTACCACTGGCTGGACCTCCCCTGGCTCAAGCGCTACTACGACTTCGGCTTCGACCACTTCGGCATGTCGCGGCGCCTCGTCGGCGCCGCGGGGCTCGCGGACCTCCTCCTCGGCGGCAACGGCAACGGCAAGCGAGGGCCCTTCGCCACGGGGGACTGGATCCTGCCGGACCTCACCATCCAGGGCGCCGCCAGGATCAACGCCCGGGTGCGCACGTTCCCGGGCACCTTCTACTTCAGCTACGCCAGTCGCCGCACGGCCAGGGCGCCGGGCGGCGGCGGCGCCACCGTGCCGTCCGGGGTGACGACGATCCACCCGCTGCTCTTCGTCCGCGTCCTGCAGATGTGCCGCTGGCGCTACCCCGCCGGCGTCGCCCACCCGCCGTACCCGGGGTACAGGGACGAGGACTGGGAGGACAACGATGGCGCGCTCAACACCTTCTCCATGACCCACCCCAGGATCCCCGTCGAGCATCCCAGCGTCCAGGTGGAGAACGACGAGGATTGCCACCCGCTGCGCCCGGGGATCTGGTACTACAAGATCGTGGAGGCGGACCACATGGCGTTCGTCATCAACCGGCGGCGAGGAGGCGTGCAGTTCGACCTCGTCTACGACAGCATCTTCCACAACTGCCGGAAGCATGTCTTCCGGACTGCCCCGCCGCCGACGCTTCCCGATCAGAGTCAGAGCTGATTCCACACCAGCATCTCGTTCGCCTCTCCACGTCCACGTGAGGCCGTACATGATAATATATCCATCCATTACTTCAGCGATTGATGGACAATGTGAATATACTCCCAGTTCTTGAATATCTGTCGTTTGCGTTTTTAAAAAACAACTTTGACTAAATATATATTAAAAAATATTAGTATTTATGGTATATAATTAGTATCGTTGTAAAGGTCTTTGAATTTAGTTTTTTAATAAATTTATTTAGAGATATAAATATTATATGTATTTTCTATAAATCAAGTTAAACTTGTGGCACGTACACCAACAACGACAGATAATAAGGGATGGAGGGAATATTGTTTTATACTACTGTAGAGGTTTTGTTCTTGCTGCCGCCTGAAATTAACGCGTCTCTGTCAGGAGAGTGAAGGGAAAGCCTGTAGCGTGTTCCATAACAGAGGAGAAGGCGGCAGAAGAGCGTGGCTAGTGGGCCGCGATTGTTGGGGTTACGTGTGTGAGTGCTGGCCTGCGCGCCAGGTCGGTTGGGCCCAAGGCCTTGTATAAAGAAGTAAAAAAGTAGGCATACACATGTTAGTTGCAAGTGCATCAAAAAAAATAGTTTATTGTAATTAAGTTATGTTATATCCAAAGTTGCAAAAATAAAAAGAATTTTCATATCTAATAGATCATGCATGTATCAATTAAATCTAAAAAAATCTTCATATCTAAAAATTTTCTTATTTCACCTATTACCTCCTAGAAAGTAACACATGATTCTAACCGTCTAACTTAATTAAATGAATGACTCACAGTTATTTGAGAGTATGATTGTAGATGTTATAAAATTCTACCTTCCATGCTGTACATGGTCGTCTCCAGATGTAGCTGCAAATGCTCCGATTGATGTTTTACTCCAATGCACGTCAGTAAATTAAGTGCAACCAAGACCACCACCCTCCCATAAAAGCTGGATCGAGTTGGCAATGGCAAGGGAAAAAAAATGAACACGGAGATTATGAAAGTGGAAGAAAAACTAGCCAGGATAAACACATCTACACAAACCGTTCCAACATATTTAAACCCGCTGTTTTTTCATACTCCAAATCATCAACTTCTTGTTTCTACAGGAGATAATCAGCTTAGCTTATCTTGGTAAGGACAGCATCAGACAAAAATGGCACCTTTACAAATAACAAATGTCAAAAAACATTCTAAAATAATACCACTAACAGGTAAACAGAATAGTAAGATCTAGCAACCAACCTCTAGACATCTCACAAAATTCCTTTGTAGGTTTTTCCATCATCCTCCGATCAAATATTTGAATAAAACACGAAAGAAAAAAGAATTATGTGAGTTTTTATGTGCTTGTTGGAATATCTATGATCAAGGCTATATTTTTCAAAATAAATGAGTTTTAACTGTTCAGTTGTAATATTTCAATTTTCATGTATGATTTACGAGTTGTTGGGGGGTAAGTGTCAAGAGGTCTGAGGACCTCATTATAATTTGTAAATTAAAGGGGTAGGGAGGAAGAGTGCCTCTTCGCACCTCCCTTATAAATAGAGCCCAAGGGCCAAGGGCAAGGGGGTTCGCCCTCATTCCTCAAACTCTAATTTTAAACTTTTCTCTCACCTCCTTCTTCGTGTGCGAGACTAGTTACCCCTAGCGTAACCTTCACCTCGGTGAAGTTACAAGCGAAAGCGAAGGTCTAGATTCCAACATGAGTGAACTCGAAATGCAACATATTAGTGTTTAGAATAGTTTAGTCACATATTGTACACATGTATACCAACTATCCATTCTCATATAATTAAGAACACAAAATGGTGTTGACACATTATTTGTTTATAATCCAAACAAGTGAAAAGCTAAATTTGGATACAAATATACTAACACAATATCTAAATAAAAATACAAAAGTCCAAAAACTTTATTCTCTATCAAAGATTGGCTACATGTATACTATCTACCAGAACACAATATCTTTATTCCCTATCAAATAAAAATTAAACACAACTTGATACAGAAAAGATGTTGTAATTCACCCTCCTAGCTTAATTCCAATCCTCGACAATATGAAACAATCCGCGGTGTTCAATAGAGACATTGTGTTCGATGATCAAACACCACGCCATCTGAGGTGTTCGACGAGCCAGCGACTACTAGATTGTCGTTGGTGGTGTCTAGGTGTGATAGCCCCTCCTGGGAAAAGTAATTGTCGATCAGCTCGAACCCTGACTTCCACCTGCCATTCCTGAAATCCTCCATGTCCTTGCGGAAATGAACGATAGTGTCCTTGCGGAAATGAACGATAGTGGGGAGATGTGGAGTGTAAGGGGAGGGAAGTCGCTAGGCGAGAGCATGTACTGAAAGTTGGGAGCACCATGCGTAGTGACCCCTTTTGAGATAAGTAATCGTGGATCAGTTCGAACCCCGACTTCCACCCACCATTGTTGGAATTCTCTACGTCCCTGCGAAAATAAACGGTAGTGGTGGGAGACGGAGTGTAAGGAGATATAGGCGACAGCATGTACCGAATGTTAGGTGGCGGATCCCAAACAAACACCGCACCATCAAGGGCGAAGCCTAGTTACGGGTTGTGGGTGCACATGCACCACCATAATTTTTGTTTTCCAGTTGTAATACTTATGTTTTGACCTTATATGCACCCCAAAGTTCAATGGACTACAACCCCACAGCCAGTAGCATAGCCCGCATGCTTAATTTGATTGAGGAAATCCTACGAGGATCGATTGTTCTGGTAACCGCCGCTGCATTACTGCATTGTTCTGCATTATCGACTCCCATGTCGTTCCATCTTCTACTGTTCTGCGGCACTCTTGTGCCTCTCTCTTACCCATCTAGTGTCCTGCTTCTCACAAAATTAACAATCACTGTCACCCAAAGCATGGCTCCGCAGGCCACAACTACGACCGCCATTGTCCTTGACTGCCTCAGCGGCATGCAGTACCAGCACGGTCCACTCACGCTGATTCACCTTCCCCTTTTGCTTCTTCATTCATAGTCCACAAGTGATCTGTGTGACGCCATCACCCAAGAAGCATCAAAGGATTTAATTAATGTATAAGACCAGATATTTTGTGCTTCTTTTTTCTCTTTCTCAACTACTGATTTTTATCTACAAATTAAAGTCACACTGTATTATTACATATTGTAGGATCTACCAAGTCACTAATTGTGGATGCAAATTAGTTCAAAATAGTTGAAATCGGCTAGCTAGTTGGCTTACAATTAGTTGTAGGCTTGGGTAACAAATTGGTCTACCTATTAGCCCTTTGTTTGAATTGGCTTGGACTGAAAACTAGCTAGATAACAATTCACCCTATGCATCCAAACAAGCCATTAGTCTAAGAGATTCTTTTTATGATTTTAATTTATAGAACTTGATGGTTGCAGCAAAGATTTGTCAACACATTTTTGACCCTCGGGATTTGAGGGACCTTAGCCACCAACTTGGCCCTCTACATATCTAATATTATGTGAGAGATGATATGCTCTCTAACCGACAAACTGTTTGCAGAGTTTTTTTGGAGATTAATAGAGATTACAAACAGTTGCTTTCTTTTAGGTAGTCTAGTCGAGGATATTTTACTTGAGGTCAAGTGATGTATTTTGCCTATGTTAATATTACCTATCTTGATAAATTCTTGTATAAATGTAGTCGCACCCCCCTCAATTTTACTCTAGCTTCGCCACTGCGCACCATCAGAAGTGTTCGATGAGCCAGCGGCCAACAGATTGTCGTTGGTGATGTCTTGGCGCGGTGGCTTCCGCCGCCCCTATGGGGAGAAGTAATCGCCGATCAACTCGAACCCTGAATTCTACCTGCCATTGCTAGAATGCTACCGGGTGAGGGAGAAGAAACTGTGCCTGCGAGTCGACCGCACGTACTGCAACTAGCCCTATAAGACTCAAATCGCGATGGCCCCACTCTCGAGGCTGCTGGTGATGAGGCCGACAGAGGGGGACCACGATGGCCATCCCGTGTCCGTGGGCTTGGCAATGGAAAGGCGACATCGATGTCACGAAGCCCAATACCAGGGCAATGGCGTCGGGCGATGCGCCGGCTGCGAGGAAGGGGAGGTCATCGGCGAATGCTAGCACGGAGGTTGGCGCTCGCTTGGACGACACGAGCGCGATGGCCGCCTTGGTGGGCGGGGTTGTCGAAGGGGCGACGGTTTTGTTTTGGATGCCTCCTCGGATTCGGGGCATGGGCAAAGAGACCAAATATTGTTTGGTTCCCTGCTAGGCCCAAGCTGGCAGCCGCAAATTTCTTTTTTTTTGTTTTTTGTTTTTTCTCTCGTTAGTCGCAACACATGATTCATGGTTGTGGTGTTGGGTGTTTGTTTTTTCTCTCGTTAGTCGCGGCACATGATTCATGGTTGTGGTGTTGGGCGTTGGCAGTGTTCCGAGACCGTAGCGACCCAACACAAGACTGGTGTGGTATGGTGCCACTTGTCATAGTTTTTTTCTATAAATGTTCTTTCATTTATTCAGTTAAGAACGTAGTAAGAAAAGTTTCTCCAAGAATTATTCTAAAAATCTGAAGTGTTTGTATCACCTCACACTTACCAGCAAGATTGATTTTGACAACTAAAAGTACAAGAACGGAGAATAGATTGTCTAGCATGTTTAGCTAGTATAGTCTATACGCCTTCTTGTTTGATTATATCTTCATATCTTGTAATCTTGTGATTTAGTTGGCTAGGAATCTGAGTTGTTTATGATCTTCGCAATTATGAATCTATTCATATAATGTTCATGCTTCTTGTTAGGGCCTGTTTGGTTCGCCCTGTTAAACTTTAACATGTATTGATCATAGGGTGTTTGGATACTAATAATGGATTAATTAGACTTAATAGATTCGTCTCGTAAATTAATCTCAATCTGTGCAATTAGTTCCGTAATTAGTCTATGTTTAACACTTCATGCATGTGTCCAAACATTCGATGTGATAGGTGTTAAAAAAAACAAGGGAAACCAAACACCCCCTTAGGTTTTCATCCTTTAAAGTGTTTACAAGCAGCGCGTAGTCTGAAAAAATTATGCACCTTTGTTGTTGTAGAGTTGTCATCACCTAGGAGACAATTGAGTAACTAGAGTTTCTGCTTCAAGAGTGCTCGCATGTTCTGCCTGAGCCTTGATTAGGAGAGCCTGCAATTTAGGTATGTGGATGCCCAGTTCAGCAAGAATAGGGTCTCAAAGATATGTTCTGGTTGATTGGTCGAATTAAAGCATCTACATGGCAGTTGATTGCATGCAGGGGATGTTCTTGTTTAGCCATGGTGGATGGTTGTTCACCCAAATTCTAAGTTTGAGCAGTGGTCTTTGGGTCCTCTATGCATCAGTCATTACCTGCAAAAACTTTCCCCCTGTTCGGCTGAGCTTATCAGCACGGCTTATCAGCCGTGGAACAATGTTTTTCTCTCACAGCAAATCAGCCACAGCCAGCTTATAAGCCAAAAAACAGCCTGCCGAACAGGGCATTTAAGTTTTGTACCTTGTGTTTTAGCTGTACCTGCGTGGTGCACCTTGCCATACAGTCTGCGTCTCTTGTTTGAATCTTTGTTCATTTCTTATTCTTCAAGTAAACACAAAGTAATAAGTAACGTTTGAAACAGTTCATCTGAAATGTGGGGGTGAAGTATGCAAGAGACATAATCTTGTACCCTTTTTGTGGGTATGTGGGAAGGAGATTAGTCCTTGTAGGGTGGACATGTAGCAAACCAAACAGCTTTTGCAAAATCACACCTTGCACAGTTTTTACTTATATGGATAGAGTATGGTGATGCCCTTGTTTCTAATATTAGGGCTTGCGTGCCTTATTAGCAATCCTCAAACGAAAGTTTTAACTCTTGCCAAAAAAAAGTCGTGTGTTTCCATATCTTATATGAATTTGAGTGACCTATGGAGATGATAATATTCTCTATCTTTCATGTGTTAAAATGATGGGTTGCTTTCATAAAGAATAATATTTATAAGTTTCTTTGGTGGTGCATTGTGGTATGATTCCTGAGCTCTGATGGGAGACCGTAGAATATGATTCCTGCCTTTTAAAAGGACTCTAATCGTGAACACGTATTGTAGCACTGCACTACTGCTAGTAGCATACTGGAGTACCTGCTGAGCTGAAAATGCTCCGACCATGGAAGATGGACCGTAGACTGTAATATGCGTGCGTGGCAATAACTCCTGTTGCATACACGTGCTAACTGCTGAGACTTGGGACGGTTTAGATGCATTCTAAATTCTAAATTTTTACTTTTTTATCTCATTACATCGAATCTTTAGACACAAGCATGGAGTATTAAATATAGATAAAAATAATAATTAATTGCACCTTTTTGATTGTAAATCACGAGACGAATCTTTTGAGCCAAATTAGTTCATAGTTGGACACTAATTGCTAAATATAAACGAAAGTGCTACAGTAGCTAAATTCAAAAAAAAATTTACATCTAAACAAGACCTCGGTGAAAATGCTCACAGAATGTGCAGGAGAACCTGGTTTCCCACTCGAGAAATTCGAAACAGCTGCAGCTGCGGTCGCGCGGGGCAGCTAGACCAGGCGCGCCGCGCGCGCCCAAAAACCGGCAGCCGGACTGCCGCCTGCACGCCACGCGAATGTGGTCGGGGCAGGCCTTCAAGTTTGGTACTGGTCCCCACGTGACAGACCGAGACCGGCATGCCGCCGCCAAGGCCCAGTCCATCTCGCGTGGCGCGGCCCCAGCGTAGTTCGTGTTGATGAACATGCCAATTGCCAAGGGGCTGTTTAGTTGTAAAAATTTTAACGAAACGCTACTGTAGCAGTTTCGTTATTATTTGGCAAATATTGTCTAATCATGGTCTAATTAGGTTTAAAAGATTTGTCTCGTCCATTTCGTCTAAACTGTGTAATTAGTTTTATTTTTTATCTATATTTAATACTTCATGCATGCGTTCAAAGATTTGATGTGACGGGGAATCTGAAAAATTTGGTAAAATTTTTGGCATCTAAACGGTGCCCAAGTGAAAAAAGCTCACAGCGTTCTTGTGATTCCCTTTATTGAAGTCTTAGGCCTTGTTTACTTACCCGAATCGGCAGCTCCCGAGTTTACACAGTATGACACTGTATCACTGTAGCACTTTTATTTTTATTTGCTAATAATTGTCCAAATATTGATTAATTAGGCTCAAAATGTTCGTCTCGCAAAGTACAACAAAACTGTGCAATTAGTTTTTGATTTTATCTACATTTAGTACTCCATGCATATGGCGGTATTTTGATGTGATGGTGAATCTTTTTTTTGCATAGTGAAATTTAGAGATTAATGTAGGTATCTAAACAAGGCCTTAAAAGCAAAGGGGTTTACTACCGCCCACTGGATTTGCTTTCACATATGGTGCGGCCTAACTGTACAATCATGATCGAGCTGAAGCTGATGAGCAAGTGCGGATACGATCCAAGTCAAAACGATGCTACTATCCTATCGTGTATCTCAAGCCCTGTTGGGAACCGAGGAATAAAAAAACAAAAAATATATAAAAACAGAGAAAAACATATAAAATTAGATTGCAAAACAGAAGAATAAAAAATAGAAAAAAAAAGATGAAAAGTGGTGTTTGGAATGCAGGGATCCATGAGATAGGAATCTAATAATATATGAACCTTAAATATTAGTATCTTTTTTATATAAATTTGGTCAAAATTATATATTTTCTGATATTTTCAGTTTATACTCCTTCCGTTCCAAATTATAAGTCGCTTTGACTTTTTTGATTCATCCATTTTGCTATGTTTCTAGACAGATGTACCAAAAAAGTCAAAACGACTTATAATGTGGAACGGAGGGAGTAGAATTATATATCCTTCACTGATGCAATAGACGAGACAAAACGATGGTTCCGTAAAAATAGAACAATTCATGTAAACAAAGAGAAATTCAGAGCACCATATCACACAACCGAAAATCACTGGTATTTTTTTTCTTCGTGATCCTCACTCTTCAATGTACTCCCTCCATTTCAGATTATAATACGTTTTGTTTTTCTAGATATATAAATTTTGCTATGTACTTTGATATATAATGTATCTAAATACATAGCAAGAACAATGTATGTAGAAAAGCCCGAACATCTTATAATTTGGAATGGAGGGAATACTTCCTCTTGCAAGAGTGGCATCCTTATCTTGCCATCAATTGAATACTTTTAGTTTCCTATTTGCTTCGCTGAAAAGCCAGGCTGAAAAGTATTGTTGGCTGATTTATTATGAGAAAAAAACAGTGTGCCATGGCTAATAAGCCAGGCTGATAAGTTCAAGCATTCAAGTCTTTTTTTTCATGAACCGCCTTCTGCCTCTCAGCATTCGAGTCTTTTCCAGGTGCCATAGAAAACTGGGACACTCATTTTTTTGCACAACATGATATCTATAAATCTCTCACCGTCTCCCTAACCATATTCTGTTCTCATTATCACTAATACTACACCTGCTCATTCTTTCTTACAATCCACTCTCACAGTTGTCAAATATTCATGACACCAATGGTGCCATTATCGACTCATCGTCCCACCATCTCCACTACCAACCAACAACAACAAGCCATGAACTCGCTCCATGACAGCTGAAGGTGGCCTCTGCTATAACCCTAATCCAAACTTTAAACTATCTGATACACTATACCTCATCTCAACGGCTCAATGTGTACATGGTGACAACATCGGGTCACATGATGGGTAACAAGTCAGTGGCTTCGAGTCTTTTTTCATTTCTCTAAATTAATTTAACTGAAAGAAATTCAATGTGTGTAGGGAGTCACTGTGCCTAATCTTGGGTCGCCGGGTTTTTTTGCGAACATCTTAGGTCAACGGTTTATGCGTGTTGATCTTGATGCCTAGAATATCCTCTGGTGTGCCTATACATAGATGTCTGGGCAATAACCTTAATTTGGAAGCAAGGAGGAGCTAAACCCAGGAGGGAAAACCTCTCATAGATAACTAAATGTCTTGTTCAAATGACAACCCTAGAAAAAGTCTGGGATTCTAAGGGGATTTGAGTTTCCAAACTAGCCCCAAGAGATATCTAAGTGAGTTTGTTACAAGCTTGCAACAAATAGATTATATTCAAAGCTTACCGGTTGTCGTTGGAGTGGAGCTTGCCAAAGTTTAGCCACTTGGTGGTGGTGTTAGTTGGTGACCAACGACGTGCTTGTATCATGGGAGTTCTTTGTTCTCCTTTCTCTGTTTGTGGTTGTCCACCGCTCCATCGCGTGTGTTGTTGACTTTGTTCTGTTGTAAGCGTGTGTACACTATTGTAACCTCTTTGAGCGGTAGTTTATACTATCGCTCCAATGCAATTTATTAAGGTGGGGAACACCCCCTGTTTAACTTATCAAAAAAATCTACAATAGTACAACCAAATCTCTCAGTCACAAGTCATAGGTCATTACTCAATTACTTATCAAACACATGCACACATAAATTGTTTAACAGTGCCCTTAAATCACAACTTACTCAAGTTAAGATTATGCTTGAAGTTGTCCAATTGTTGAACTATTAGAGCTTTTGTGAATCCATCGACCACTTAATCTCCTAAAGCACAAAATTAGTTTCCAATAATTTCCTCTCTCTCTCTCTCTCACACACAAAATGATAGTCTCTTTGACAAAAAAGGATGGATGACAGATACTTTGCACCAATAGTATCACACCACAGTTGAGCTGAAGAAGGGCTATGAACTTATAATTCCTATAGCAAATGTCTGTACCCCACTTAATTTTTGCAATAGCTTGGCTATAGCTTTATACTCTGCTTCGGTCGACTTGGATACAATGGCCTGCTTTTGAGTTGTCCAAGAAATAATATTAGTTTAATTGATTGATGTTGTGTTTCTGTTTCTAATTTTATCAAATTAAATTGGACCGGGTTAGGTGTACACGATGTACTCCCTCCGTTCCAAAATGTCTGTCACTTTCGCTTCCTGAGAAACAACTTTGAAAAAAATATTAAAAAAAATTAATATTTATAGTACATAATTAATATCATTAGAAAGATCTTTAAGTCTAGTTTTTTAACAAATTGATTTGGGGATACAAATGTTACACATATTTTCTGCAAATCGAGTCAAACGTGCAGCACGAAAACCGAAAACGACAAACATTTTGAAACGGAGGGAGTAGGTTATTGTGAAACCGAAAAGGTTTTGGTTCACTTTGTTTGATGTTGTGTTTTTTTCTAATTTTGTCAATACTATTCTACATATTTGCAAAAAATACCAAAATTCGCATCTAGACTAGGAAAGTTCTATTAGATTTAATTATGTGCTTGGTATGGAGACATAGTGGGATGGGACGGTCCCATCCCAATTTGTAGGGGTGGGATGATTTTGTTTCATGTTTGGTTGAGATGGATGTAATGTCCATATTTAGTGTTATGTTTGGGACACTAAAAAGTGAGATTAAGCATCCGACCCATGGGGCCCACCTGTTGGCCTTTTTTTCCTTTTTCCCTTCCTTTCTTCTTCATTTCCTCGTCGTTTCTTCTTCCTCCCATTTGTTCGCGACGTACTCTGCATGGAGGGTGGCACCCGCACTCCGTGGCTCCTACAGCTGGCGCTCGCCCCTCTGTGCTGCTACCGGCACTCGTGGCTAGCCCGCTCCTCCACCCTCACCTCCGTGGGCTAGGGCTTGCCCCTCCACCCTCGCCTCCACGACCAGGGCCTCTCCCTCTATCCTCCCCTCTGCGTCAGTGACACCTGCCCCTCCACTCTGACCTCGGTTCGTGTGCTTACACGTCTGCTCCGTTGCATCCCGCACGGATGGGAACACAGGTGGATCCGCTCGTTTGTCGTTTCGAAGGGACGAGGTCGTCTCATATCTTGAAGCAACACTCTCCTCCAAGAATGACCCTATTTCATGTCTCTGAACTAGATGTTTGCAAAAGTGGGATCGACCCATACCGTTCACCGCCATCCCTCAAGTCAAACACATGCTGCATAAGAAATATGTTTCGATCACAATAAAAATTTTCTGAAATGGAACCATCCCCTTTATGTTCGTTATTAAATTAATCTTTATTAGAAATAACTTACCAAGCAAAACTCCTTAGTTTGACAAGGACCCTGAAGGGAGTTTTCTCGTGATATGGTATAGACCAAGGTACCCAGGTGCAAAAACTTGCCGGGCATTTGAATTTCACGGCCGTTGGAGCTCGTCTCGCCGGGCCCCCACGAGCTTTCCCCCAATTCAAAATCGCGGATCGCAACCGCAACGACACAAAAGCCAAAAGCATCATCCCCTGACTGTCTGCGTTTAAAAGGCCACCGCTTTCCCCAAATCGAGGTTGCCTGCCGTCACTCACCTCGGCTCAGCTCAGCCCAGCAGCTCCCTCCACCAAGCGCCCGTGAGGTGCCACGACCGCAGCGAGTGACCATGGTTGAGGTGCTGATGGTGCCCAGCTCCAACGGCTGCGGCGAGGGTGGTGGTGGTGGTGCGGGAAGCGAGGGGAAGGCGGAGGACGGGCAGCAGCAGGCGCAGGGACAGGGGCAGGGGCAGGGGCAGGTGCTGGCGCTGGTGCTGGCCGCGCTCCGCAAGTCGGTGGTGCTGCCGTGCCAGATGGCGGACGCCGACGACCCAGCGGGGGCGGCCTGGGGGATGGAGATCGGCTGGCCCACCGACGTCCGCCACGTCGCGCACGTCACCTTCGACCGCCTCCACGGATTCCTCGGCCTCCCCGTCGAGTTCGAGCTGGAGATCCCCGGCCAGGTCCCCAGCGCCAGGTCGGTTCGGGTCTGGGAACCCCCAGCTCTGCTCTCTCCACTCCTCTCCTGTGCCCAGCTGAGGCTGATGCCCGGATGCTCTGTCCCGAGCCCGATTATTGATGTTTTCTTTTGAATTCGTGCAGCGCCAGCGTGTTCGGGGTGTCGCCGGAGTCGATGCAGTGTGGCTATGACGAGAAGGGGAACTCGGTGCCCAAGATCCTTCTGCTCATGCAAGAGAGGCTGTACGCGCAGGATGGCCTCAAGGTAGGAGTATTTCGGTTGTTCAAGCCATTCAGTTTGGGGTTTTGGGAGTTGTAAATTGTGTCCGAGCGCAGTCGAATTCAACCACTTAAATTACTTCTGCGATTTCAGGCAGAGGGGATCTTCCGGATCACCCCTGAGAACAGCCAGGAGGAGCATGTCAGGGAGCAGCTCAACAGCGGCATCGTGCCTGACGACATCGACGTGCATTGCCTTGCTAGTTTGATCAAGGTATTTGGCAATGCCATGCCAGTGTGGCTGAGCAGGAACTGAGAACTGATGCACTAGCATTTAAATTCTATCATTTATTTGAATTAACGTGTAAATCAAACAATCAAGGATCATCAGTAGAGATTTACCCTAGGAATTAGCAAGCACTTGTGCCTCAATACTCTCAAACTTCTCTTAAAGAGGAATGCTGAAACAAACGCTGTTTGATAATGTCCTGCCAAGTTGGAAGGACATGAACAAACGCTGTTTGATAATATTGTGATAGTCTCCAGACATGGAACAAGATTCTGCATCTTATAACGCTTAGTGTTCTAGGATAGTAGTGTTAATCTCAAAGAATGATCATTCAAGCATTATCCAGTTCAAGAAGGCAACTTAACTTTTCTATACAAAAGAGGGATATATATTGAGTCATTGACACAATATAAGCCATACTTGTTCAGTCCTGTTAGTCTTCAACTGGAAGGAGCCAAACTGAATTCGTTAGGTGTTAGTATTGAAATTTGTCTCCTGAAATGCTATTGTATTACAAATGCACACTACTTATACAATCCTTGATCAAAGATTTCAAATACTATGTGAGTTGCTGTTGATTTTTTTTCCATTGAAAAAAATATTTATTCTAAACTTTCAAAAAATTACTCAGTATGTTGTGATTAAGTGGTAGACCACGCCCCCAATTGAAATTGCATACATGTTGAGTGTATCAAGACCCATATGGCACATGAGGTCCTCTATGTATTGTGAGCTCCACTAATGGAGTGTAGTACAGATTGAATGTTAGGTATGAACTGAGATGCTATAACCCTTAAGTTAACTGTTAACCTTTGATTGTTCAGAACTTCAGAAGATGAAGTTTGGGTTCTTCAGATATAATGTATGCTTGTTATCGGATAAAAATGGATTTGATGTATGATTCTTGTCAGTTTAGTTCAACCCTGTACATCAAGATTCGTTGTCCACAGAATTTTTGTTTGCATTTTTTTCCTCTTTTTTTCCATTGCACCTGCCTTGAAATAAACAATACATGTCTGTATGGTAATAATTTTAGGATTAAGTCCACTTTTTGGCCCCTTAACTATTGGGTTCATCTAAGTGAACGGTTTTAGCAGGTGGGGTACCTGCATTAGACGGTTTTGTAGTTGAGGGTCAAAATTAGACGAACCTAATAGTTGAGGGGCCAAAAGTGGACTTAATCCATAATTTTAATATACTTGATTGTGTCATTAGAACACGACACTGTAGTAAATGCTGAACCATGAATAGAGCAATGTCGTTGAACCTCCTTTAATCTGATCTTTTACATTATGTAATGTCCATGTGAATCAGACCTGGTTCAGAGAACTCCCTGAGGGTGTGCTTGACAGGCTCTCACCTGAGCAAGTCCTTCACTGCAACACCGAGGAGCAATGCATTGAGCTCGTGAAGCTTCTTCCAGCAACCCAGGCTGCACTTCTTCATTGGGTCGTTGAGCTCATGGCTGATGTTGTTGAGGAAGAGGAGTCAAATAAGATGAATGCAAGAAATGTTGCCATGGTTTTTGCACCCAATATGACACAGGTATTTCCTTCTTGTCAAGCCGTCTAACACATCAACCTTGTTTGCTGACAATGACACGTGTGCTAACAAGAAAATTGAAATTTCCCTCCAATCAGATGTCCGATCCTCTGACAGCTCTGATGCATGCTGTTCAAGTCATGAATTTGCTCAAAACCTTGATTCTCAAAACACTTCGGGAACGTGAGGATGATGATGCAGGAGCCTATTCGTCATTTTCATCTTCGTCATCTTTATCTGATGAACTTGAGGAGGAGGATGGCCATGACCAACAGGATGGTGAAAATGACAGTGGCAGTGAGAACTATAATTGCAGTGCTACCGAAAGACCAAAAGATATTGACAAGGCCGCTGCACTAAGAGTAGACAATGAGCAGCTGATTGGGGTGTCCAGGAGGCACACATCAACCGATTGTCATTTGCCTTACGTTAGATTCAGTAACGACAATGAAGACGTATCACTGGATGATATTGAGGAATGCTTCTTAAGAAGGCTAGAATGGAAATCAGTGAGGGAAAGTGTTGATGAAGGCGACAGTAGAAACTCTCCTCCCTCAGAGAAAGAGGCAGAGTGGCTTAGCTCCTCTGAGAACATAACAGAAGGTAGTAGCACAATTGGCGAAGAAAGAGGCAGAACAAGCAATGCCACTGATGTAAGTATCAATGAGCTGAGGCAAACCGAAATCAGAACTGAAATGACGAGTGCAGAGGTAAGAAGTGCTGCAAATGGGGAGCTTATTCTTTGCTCGTAAGCAAATCCGCACAAGGGCGCAGATTTCAGTTTGGTTGTCATCCTTGTAAGGGTATGTCATATGTGAAGGTTGTAAGCCAATCGTTCTTGGCAGTCCTTCATCAGTCCTGTAAAATTCTTTGCACGCTCTACTGTATGAGCTGCGTAGTTGAGTACTCCCTCCATCCCAAATTATAAGACGTTTGACTTTTTTGACACCAAGTTTGACCACTCGTCTTATTCAAAAATTTGTGCAAAATATCAATTCTTTTATCGTGGTTTGGTATATTAATAAAAGTTCCTCAAGAATAACTTAAATTTGACTATGTTTGTGCAAATTTTTTGAATAAGACGAATGGTCAAACTTGGGATCAAAAAAGTCAAACGTCTTATAATTTGGGATGGAGGGAGTAATTGTGTTGTTTTAATTGGAGCTGAAACAACCAGTTTCTAGCTAGTTGGACCTCTAGTCAGATGAACTCTTGCAACTGGAAGCATGTGAAACTAGATTTGCTCGTATTATGTGATTCTTGAGTCTTGACCATATATATCTCCTTTTTCCCGATGTCTTCTTTGAAATTTAAATTGGCACAGCTAGATTTGCACTTAAAACCAGAACCAAATTAGTCTTCAGTCCCTGCACATGATGTATGAGCGATGCAAATATCAACAATTCTTTTCTTTTTTTTGCCCGAAACTATGGGGCAAAAGCCTTAGTGAAATTGATTTTATAAATAGAGAAGAGTTTATGCACAAGAGTCTAAAAGGAAACTGTAATATAATATACAAAAACCAAGATTACAAAAGGTCAGGCCACTCATAGATATGAGAATGAGGTTCTTAGGTAGAGTTGCTCATCATTGTAATATTGTAAAACATTGGGGGCACAACACATTTCACAAGTACTCTATAAGTCTCCAAATAAAACAACTTCTAGAGTTGTCATGACTGATTTTTTAAGGAAAAAAAGCAAAAAAATATTTATTACACCAAATAAGAACACTATGAAAATATACTCTATGATGTATCTAATTACACTATTTTGATGTCGTATATTATTTTAATGGCATAAATCTTGATGCTCTTTTTTTTCTAATTCGGTCAAACTTAAAAAACTTTGACTTCAAAATGGTCCGGCCTTGGCAGCGTTCATCAAGAGTTCACAGCTACTCTAATGACAAACATTAATCAGGTCATTTATTCCCTTGATAAACCGTTTTGGTTGTGGCTTCTCTAAAACGGCTCCGACTTCTCTGTTTTTCACCGAAAAATGATTCATCCGGCAAAACGTATGGAGGAGCCAGAGCCGGAGTCCGGGAGGAGCCCTGCCAAACATGCCCTTACTCTTCTAACCCACCGTCCAAAAGTGAATCCTACTATAATCCACCGTAGAAAATACGACTTTATTTGGTAGATGCTTGTGATTTGACAATCTGAAAATGTATGCTTCTGTGGTGTGGTGTGGTCAAATTAAATGCAGTGGCTCCAATCAAGAGACCAGCGGCACCAACCAATCAGATCACAAACACGCGACGCAACGTGGCTATCACTATCCTATGATCCAGCCTGCAAGAATTAGTATTATCATATTAAATTAAACAAAGAAGACGCTGTAGTGCCGTACATGTTTAGCGAGTACTAGAAAATTCCTGGGGAGATGGATTCGAGTAGAAATGGATTCAAAACAAGGACGCATGTTAACTTGATCCTTCCATGTTCGTGGTGGTGGTGTGCTGGGGCACTCCTCCATTCCTGCAAGCAATGCAGGTGAGATGGAACAGAAGAGAGAGAGCAGAGGAAGCCAGGATTGGCACTCCAGAGTCCAGACCATGGCCATTCCATTTCATGGCCAGTACAGGCGGCAAGCAGCAAAGCAAATTCTGAATCTGTTTTATGGAGTAGTAACTGTAACAATGAAATCAATCCAAAGAAGAAGAGGACATGCAGGAACCAACCAATCAAGAGTATACTCCTATGTTGATAAGCACTGTATTAAGCAGGCACAGGTAGGGGCAGGGCATGAATCCATCTCCCTCCCCTTAACTTCACAAAAAATTGTCAAATTCCATAGCTCTAGTACTTGTAAACGGCACGGCAGCCGGCAGCAGCGGTAGTAGCGGTGGGCAGTCGGGGTCGGGCGGATCCGGCGCGTCAGCCTCAGCCGCGGCAGCGGGTGATGCGGGAGCAGCCGCGGTGGTAGGGGTTGGCCTGCGCGCCGGGGCGGCAGTTGTAGTAGCTGGCGCCGCGGCGGGAGCAGGGCACGTTGCCCCGCCGGAGAGCGCGGTAGCTGATGTACCCGCCGCCGTAGAGCGCGCGGCGGTGGGACTCGGCGGAGGCGGACGCCCCCAGGTCCAGGGCGGACTCCTCGGCGAGGCACTCGCCCACCGTGCCGCCGCGGCACTCCCTCCGGCCCCGGGCCCCCGAGGAGAGGAAGCCCAGGTCCAGGTCCAGGTCCAGGCCCAGGTGGCCCCCGCCGGCGGACGCCGCCACGGCCAGCAGCAGGAGGAGGGCCAGCGCGAGCCTAGCCATGGCGTGTGCAGGCGGCGGCGGCGGCGCGGAAGGCGCGTTGGGGAACGGGGGAGAGGAGGGAGGGAGGCAGCGAGCCCGTGAACTGTCCTGTTACTCGTGAGAGAAACGGAGAGGGAGGCGCAGGCAGACAGAAATAAAAGGAAGGAGAGAGAACGGAACGCGGCGCCGAGGGAGCGGACGGACGGACGCGGTGTGCTGCGGCGGCGGCACAACTGGGCACAGCTCATCGCCAAGTGCTGCTCCTGCCAAACGAGGCCACGATGGATGATGGTGCTAGTCAAAGGACGGTGGCGGTGAGAACTATAATTGCAGCGCTAACGAAAGCCGTACTCCCTCCGCCTAAAAAAGAATGATATTTTTTACTTTCAGACATCGTGTTTAATCGTTTATCTTAGGTCTTGTTTAGTTAGTAAAAAGTTAGAATTTTTCTAATTGTAGCACTTTCGTTTGTATTTGACAATTAGTGTCTAATTATAAACTAACTAGGCTCAAAAGATTTGTCTTGTGATTTATGCAATTAATTATTTTTTATCTATATTTAATGCTTCATGCATACGTGCAAAAGTTGATGTGATGGAGAGAGAGTGAAAAAATTCAACTTTAGCCTTGGATCTAAACAAGGCCTTATTTAAAAATTTTGTATAAATTATAAAATAAATAAATCATTATTAAAGTATCTCTAATGATAAAATAAGTCATAACAAAATAGATGGTATTTAAACAAAAAAATTTAAATAAAACGAATGGTCAAACAAGATGTATGAAAGTAAAAAACGACACTTTTTTTTGGGACGGAGGGAGTACACAATGAACAACTAATTGGTCACATCAACCAATTGTCATTTGCCTCACATTAGATACAGTAACGACCATGAAGAGTTTAGACGCTCTTGCTTCCTTAAAAAGATAAATTTGACTAATTTTATATAAAACAATATTAATATTTATGATACATAATTAATGTCATTAGATAGATCGTTAAATCTATTTTCATACTAAATTTATTTAGAGATACTACAAAATGTGGGGGAGAACACGGCAGGTTCCGTGGGACGGTTCTGTTATTCAGTTACAGGAAAGCAGTTCACCCGTTATACACGTCCACAACTGGGCCACGCACTTGGGCCAAGCCCACTACCAGTTCCTTAACACAAGTGTTGCAAAAGGGGAGCTGATTCTTTACTCATAAGCAACCCTCACAACGGTGCAGAATTCAGTTTGGTTATCATCGCCTTGTAAGGGTATGTGAAGTTGTGTAAGCCAATCGCTCTTGGCAATCCTTTAGTCCTTGTAATATTCTTTGCAGGCTCTACTACATGAAATGTTTAGTTGAGTAGTTTTGTTGTTCAATTGAAGCTGAAAACAGCCAGTTTCTAGCTAGTTGGACCTTGGTAAAAGTATTCCAGTGACCTTTGTCAAAAAGGTTTCAAACCAAATCAGCTGTACTCTTGCAACTGAAACATGTGAAACTAGATTTGCACGTATAATGTGCCTCTTGAGTCTTGACCATATATCTCTCTTTTTTTATGATGTGTATTCATTGAAATTTAAAATTGGCCCAACTAGATTTGCACTTAAAACCAGAACCAAATTATTCTTCAGTCCCTGCACACGATGAATGAGCGATACAAACATCAACAATTCATGATTGCATATGGACGATGCATAAACACGTGTTTTTTTACCGGAAACTATGTATGAGGCAAAAGCCTTAGTGAAATCAATTTTATAAATAGAAGATAGATTAAGTACGACAGTCTAAAAAGAAACTACAATAATATATAGAAACCAAGATTACAAAAGGTCAAACCACTCATAGATATGAGAATGTTGTTCTTAGGTAGAGTTAATCATCATGGGACTATTATAAAACATTGCACGTGGGGTACACATTTCACAAGTACTCTATCTGTCTGCAAATAAATCGACTTCTGTAGTTGTCTTAAGTCAACTTTTTTTTAAGTTTAACTGGATTTTTAAAAAAGGCACCAGTATTTATGTTGTATCTAGTGACACTGATTTGATGCCATAAATCTTGCTCTTTTTTTCTAATTTGGTCAAACCTAAAAAACTTTAACTTAAGATAACTCTAGAAACTATTTTATTTGAGGACAAAGAAAGTATAATGCATAGGATGTGTATAGGGTGTGGAGGTTAAATCGAAGCTAGGGTTGTTGAAAGTCATATGTTTGGTGTTGGTAATTAGTGACAATGCCTAAGTACTAATCCTATGCCTAAGTTGTATGTAGCATATGAGGATTAGTACATTCCAAGGTTGGTGGCAAGATGGACATGGTGATCATGATGGCCACACTTGGATTTGGACGCGACCCTACGTGATCAAGGCAAAGGTATATGCTTAAGGGTTGTATTTTAGTAACCAAGACACCTAGTGGGTGTGGTTACATTATAGGATAGATAGCCGTACTATAAAGAGGGGAATGACGCGGCTATTGAACTCCTAAGTGCCTCTAGGTGTGCATTTCATGATCATATGCATTTGGATAGAACTAATAACGCCTCGAAAAATGATTGTGAAAATGCTAACACACTCACACTTGACGAGATCACATGGTGGTGTTAGCACATTTGCGATGGCGTTGGAGTTTAAGCGGTAGAGAGGGTTTGGGGTCCTCTCTCCCTCCCGCCGAGCGTGCGAGCGCGGGATTCAGGCGATTTCGGGGAAATGAAATGCCTATTTTCTACTACGCCGGAAGTCGGAAATCAAACGAAAATCAAACGGAGGCGAACGGAGGTCACAATGGTGACCGGACGCTGCACCGGACGCGGTCACTGTTTGACCGGACGCGTCCGGTCAGTGTCCAGTGTCTGCGCGGTTTTCAGTTGTTTGATCGGACGCGAGGCGCGTCCGGTCACAGGCGACCGGACGCGTCCGGTCGTCCAGGGAGCTTACTGGACTCCGACCGGACGCGGGCACTGTGATAATAATAGCTCTAGTGATGATAATAGCTCTAGTGATGATGAGAGGACCACTCGGCGAGCCATTGCAAGCATCGCCCTCTCCAACAAGCCATCAATCTTCGACACTACATCGACATGCCTTATGGCCAAGCCTACCAAGGTAAAATATGATGATAGTGATGATGATTCTTGTGCTAGTGATGGTTGTAGGAGTAATGATGAGGAGGATGAGGACTACTCCAAGGATGATCTATTGGGCATAATAGATCAAATGAGCAAGGGCTACAAGAGGACAACCAAGAAGTGCAAAATCTTGGAGCAAGAGCTCATTGCCAAGAGCAATGAAAATGATGCCTTGATGGAAGAGCTTGTTGCTCTCAAAAAGAGTAAGGAGTGCAAAGGAATTGAACAAGAGCTTAAAGCTCTTAGGAAATCCTTTGATGAGCTAGAGGCCTCTCGTGAGTGTCTAAAGGAAGACCACGAGGACCTTGAAGTTGCTCACACTAGGCTTAAGGAAGCCCACTCCTCTCTACTTGAGCTCATCAAGGAGAAGGACCTCAAGTTGGAGAAGCTCATGAAGGAAGCTAAGGAGGAGCAAGTGATTGTTACTTGTGATATTGGACTAACATGTGATATTATTGATGATTCTTTATTTGTTGGTTCTACTAATGCTTCATGTAGCTCATCATCATCCACCACAACCAACTCTACCTCTACTACTAGTGATTCATCACTTGTGGTTGAGAATGAGACTCTCAAGAGAGAGGTGGATGATCTCACCCGCGCATTAGGCAATGCCTATGGTGGGGATGCCCGCTTGCTAAAATGCTTGGGTAGCCAAAGGTTCTCTCTTAACAAAGAGGGTTTGGGCTATACTCCCAAGAAAGGCAAGGCGGCCTTTGCTACTCCAAAGCTTCGCTTTGTGAAGAGCAATGGTCGTTATTGCAATAGATGCAAGCAAGTTGGGCATCTAGAGATTAATTGTAATAAAATGAACAAGAACAACAAGTTTCATGCTAAAATGGATTACATTCCTTTTGATTCTTGTTATGTGCTTACCAAGGGTGAGAAAGGTGTGCATGCTAGGTTTGTTGGTACACCAATTGTGGGTCCAAAGAAGAAGGCCATTTGGGTACCAAAGAGCTTAGTTACTAACCTCCAAGGACCCAAACAAGTATGGGTACCTAAGAAACATTAATTTATTTTGTAGGTAAATTATAAGGCCGGAGGAAGGCATTGGGTGCTTGATAGTGGGTGCTCTCAACATATGACCGGTGATTCAAGAATGTTCAACTCTCTCAAATCAAATGATAGTGGCATTGATAGTATCACATTTGGTGACAATAGCAAGGGTGATGTGAAGGCTCTTGGAAGGATTGCAATCTCAAATGATCATAGCATTTCCAATGTGCTCCTAGTTGAAAAGTTGAACTTCAATCTTCTCTCGGTTGCTCAATTGTGTGATCTTGGTTTCAAGTGCATATTTGGTGTTGATGATGTGGAGATAGTTAGTGTTGATGGCTCTAATTTGATCTTCAAGGGTTTTAGATATGAGAATCTATACTTGGTTGATTTCAATGCTAGTGACACTCAACTCTCAACATGTTTGCTCACCAAATCAAGTATGGGTTGGTTATGGCATAGAAGACTTGGTCATGTTGGCATGAAGCAATTGAACAAGTTAGTGAAGCATGACTTAGTTAGAGGCTTGAAGGATGTCACATTTGAGAAAGATAAGCTATGTAGTGCATGTCAAGCCGGAAAGCAAGTAGGCAACACTCATCCATTGAAAAGCATTATGAGTACTTCCAAGGCATTTGAGTTGTTGCACATGGATTTATTTGGGCCAACTACATACACAAGCATTGGTGGCAACAAGTATGGGTTTGTGATTGTGGATGATTTCACTAGATACACATGGGTATTCTTTCTTGGGGATAAGAGTGATGTATTTGACATATTCAAGAAGTTTATCAAGAGAGTGCAAAATGAATTTGAGACCACAATCAAGAAAGTGAGAAGTGACTATGGAAGTGAGTTTAGAAATACAAGAATTGATGAGCTATGTGATGAGCTTGGAATCAAACATCAATTTTCGGCCAAGTATACACCTCAATCAAATGGCTTAGTTGAGAGGAAGAATAGAACCTTGATTGATATGGCAAGATCAATGTTAAATGAGTATAATGTGAGTCATTCATTTTGGGCCGAAGCAATCAACACGGCTTGCTTCTATAGCAACCGCCTCTATTGCCACAAGTTCTTAGAGAAGACACCATATGAGATCTTAAATGGAAGAAAGCCCAACATTGCATACTTTCGGGTATTTGGTTGCAAATGCTACATCTTGAAGAAGGGCACTAGATTGAGCAAGTTTGAGAAGAAATGTGATGAAGGATTCTTACTTGGTTACTCCACTACTAGCAAAGCTTATAGAGTTTGGAATTTGGCTAGTGGTTTACTTGAGGAAGTTTATGATGTTGAGTTTGATGAAACAAATGGCTCTCAAGATGAGGAAAATAACTTGGATGATGTGAGAGGAACTCAATTGACCAATGCTATGAAAGAAATGGATATTGGTGATATTAGGCCAAAGCAAGTGATTGATGTGGATGACAACAAAGATCAAGTGCTCCAAAGTCCAATTACACAAGCTAGTGGGTCTCTAATGCAAAATCAAGCTAGTACATCATCTCAAGTGCAACAAGATCAACAAGTGGCTAGTTCATCATCTCCAACTTATGATCAACATCAACATCCAAGCAATCAAGTCCAAGTGCTTCAACCAACTAACATTGCAAGAGATCATCCATTGGATTCCATCATTGGTGACATACAAAGGGGAGTTCAAACTAGATCAAGATTGGCATCATTTTGTGCTCACTCTTCTTTTGTGTCAATAGAAGAACCCAAGGACATTGATAAAGCATTGAGAGATCCGGATTGGGTAAATGCAATGCATGAAGAGCTCAACAACTTCAAGAGAAATGAAGTATGGGAACTAGTTGAGAGACCTAAGGATCACAATGTCATTGGAACTAGATGGGTCTTTCGCAACAAGCAAGATCAAGATGGAATAGTAGTAAGGAACAAAGCAAGACTAGTGGCTCAAGGTTACACACAAATAGAGGGTCTTGACTTTGGTGAAACTTATGCCCCGGTTGCAAGATTGGAAGCAATTAGGATCTTACTTGCCTATGCTTGTGCTCACAATATCAAGCTATATCAAATAGATGTGAAGAGTGCATTTCTCAACGGGTACATTCAAGAGGAGGTGTATGTGGAGCAACCTCCCGGTTTTGAAGATGACAAGAAACCCAATCATGTCTACAAGTTGAGAAAAGCTTTGTATGGATTGAAGCAAGCACCTAGAGCATGGTATGAAAGATTGAGGGACTTCTTGCTATCCAAAGGTTTTGTCATGGGCAAAGTGGATACTACTCTCTTTACCAAGAAGATTGGGAAATACTTGTTTGTGTTGCAAATATATGTTGATGATATCATATTTGGTTCAACCAATCAAGATTATTGTCATGAGTTTGGGAAAATGATGGCAAAGGAATTTGAAATGTCAATGATCGGTGAACTTAGTTTCTTTCTTGGACTTCAAATCAAACAAATGAAGGAAGGAACATTTGTGAGCCAAACCAAGTACATCAAAGATATGCTCAAGAAGTTTGGTATGGAAGATGCAAAGGGCATTACAACCCCAATGGGCACTAGTGGAAGTTTGGATAGTGACAAGAGTGGCAACATGGTGGATCAAAAGCTATATAGATCAATGATTGGTAGCCTACTCTATGTGACGGCATCAAGGCCCGATGTGATGTTTAGTGTATGTATGAGTGCAAGATTTCAAGCCTCACCAAGAGAAAGTCATTTGAAGGCAACAAAGAGAATATTGAGGTATTTGAAGCATACACAAGATGTTGGATTATGGTATCCCAAAGGTGCAAGCTTTGAGCTAGTTGGATATTCGGATTCCGACTATGCCGGTGACAAAGTGGAGAGAAAGAGCACTTCCGGGACTTGTCAATTGTTGGGAAGATCACTTGTCTCATGGTCATCCAAGAAGCAAAATAGTATTGCACTATCTACCGCCGAAGCCGAATACATCGCCGCGGGTAGTTGTTGTGCACAAATCTTGTGGATGAAGGCAACATTGAAGGATTTTGGAATCAATTTCAAGAATGTGCCATTGCTATGTGACAATGAAAGTGCCGTGAAGCTAACCAACAATCCGATTCAACATCAAAGAACAAAGCATATTGATGTTCGTCATCATTTTATTAGAGATCATCAACAAAAGGGTGACATTGCTATTGAGAGTGTGGGCACCGAAGATCAATTAGCCGATCTATTCACCAAGCCACTTGATGAGAAGAGATTTCACAAGCTAAAGAATGAGTTGAACATACTTGACTTCTCCAACATGAGTTGATGCACCTCCATGTTATGACATGCCTCTCCTTCGAGCCCCAAGGTACAATTGGTTGACATGTCATACATTCTATGCTAAGGACTTGCTTAGTGCATCTAGTCATAATTTACTTGTTCTAGGCTCATTCATGAAAATCAAATGGATTTGAAGTTTATATGGTGCCACTATTGTTTCCATGACTTGTATGATCTAGTGGTAGCATATAACTTGTTTGCGAGCTTGTGATCCTAAGTGTTTAATCTAGATCACTTGTCTAAATATTTGCTTCAACATGGTGCATGATAACCCTTCTAGTGAGGTGTGAAGAAGCTTGCCCTTGGATCAAACCGAAGCATTTTATTTATGCAAGCAATCTAGGTTGAATCACAAACTTGATCCTCACCCCATAATTCAACATGATAATCTATCTAAAGTTAGTCCCTTGTGGTCATTGGTGCCAAAGGGGGAGAAAATGTTGTTCACAAAGATAGATTCTAAAAGAGGAGAAATTGATAAAAGAAATGCATAGAAAATGTTGTTCACAAAGATAGATTCTAAAAGAGGAGAAATTGATAAAAGAAGAGGATCAACTAAAATTTTGAGCACACAAGTAGGGGGAGCAAGCTCTTAAACATGAATGTTGCATTTTCATGTGCACTTCATATGTATGATGCATAGTTATGCATTTCTTTTTCTCCGATACATTGCTTGTGTGGTGTTTTGCTAGTATACAATTGAATGGTGTATTGAAGTACTAGCATGAATAGGAAGTAGTTAGATTTCTCTTGCTTCATGTTTTTCAAAGTGGTACTAGAGCCTTGCTTATAATGTTGATCTCACAAGGTTTCTAGTTTTGTTTGTGCTTTTCCAAGTGATATCTAACTACACAAGGTGCTAAGATGATGTTTATCGCTACTCCGATGGTATCACGCTTCAAAGGTCTATAATCTAAAACACTTAGCACCTATTGATAGTCAATGCTCCTATATTTTCCTATCTAAACATGTATGCTTCCTAAATCCAAACATATAGCATACATGTAGGGGGAGCCATTGCTATCAATTTGAATTCATGATCACTTGTCCATACTTCTTACACATGGTAATATACTTGGACAATGTGACATGGGTTCAATCAAAATTTTATCATAATATCTTTGTGAAAGGGTTGTCACCAATTACCAACAAGGGGGAGATTGAAAGTCCTATGTTTGGTGTTGGTAATTAGTGACAATGCCTAAGTACTAATCCTATGCCTAAGTTGTATGTAGCATATGAGGATTAGTACATTCCAAGGTTGGTGGCAAGATGGACATGGTGATCATGATGGCCACACTTGGATTTGGACGCGACCCTACGTGATCAAGGCAAAGGTATATGCTTAAGGGTTGTATTTTAGTAACCAAGACACCTAGTGGGTGTGGTTACATTATAGGATAGATAGCCGTACTATAAAGAGGGGAATGACGCGGCTATTGAACTCCTAAGTGCCTCTAGGTGTGCATTTCATGATCATATGCATTTGGATAGAACTAATAACGCCTCGAAAAATGATTGTGAAAATGCTAACACACTCACACTTGACGAGATCACATGGTGGTGTTAGCACATTTGCGATGGCGTTGGAGTTTAAGCGGTAGAGAGGGTTTGGGGTCCTCTCTCCCTCCCGCCGAGCGTGCGAGCGCGGGATTCAGGCGATTTCGGGGAAATGAAATGCCTATTTTCTACTACGCCGGAAGTCGGAAATCAAACGAAAATCAAACAGAGGCGAACGGAGGTCACAATGGTGACCGGACGCTGCACCGGACGCGGTCACTGTTTGACCGGACGCGTCCGGTCAGTGTCCAGTGTCTGCGCGGTTTTCAGTTGTTTGATCGGACGCGAGGCGCGTCCGGTCACAGGCGACCGGACGCGTCTGGTCGTCCAGGGAGCTTACTGGACTCCGACCGGACGCGGGCACTGTGGCGTCCGGTCAGTTCTTCAGCGCGTCCGGTCGATGGTTCGTTTTGCGCGACTCAGTGTTGACCGGCGCGTCCGGTCAGTCACGGGACCGGCGCGTCCAGTCGTGACCAGCGCGTCCGGTCAGTCGGACCAGCGCGTCCGGTCAGCGCGATTTCAGCTGGATCTCGTTCCTAACGGCTATATTCGAAGGGGTACGTCTATAAATACTCGTTGGCCGGCTTAAGGCTCTTACTCTTGGACATTTGACATACTTGTGAGCACTTTGAGCTAAGCAACTCCCCTCCCACTCATCTCTCTTGCTTGTTTGCATATTCGAAGTGAGATTGAGTGATCCAAGTGCATTTGCATTGTGAGATTGCATCTAGTTGGCACTTGGTGGTTGATTTGCTGCGGGATTCTTGTTTCTCTTGGTGGTTGCCGCCACCTAGACGGCTTGGAGCAGCTTGGAGGCGTTGGTAAGAGTTGGTGTTTGTTCTTGGCCACCTCCGGTGATTGTAAGGGGTTTGTGCCTACCTCGGCGGAGTGCCAAAGGCAACATTAGTGGATTGCTCGTGTCATTTGCAACCTTTAGCCATTTGGTAGGTTCTTGTGGCGCCTTTTGAGAGGCTCGGTGTGAGACCGATTAGCCACCGAACCACGTGGTAAAAAGGGACACAACGGGGACTAGCGTGCCGGCAAGCACGTGAACCTCGGGATAAATCTTCGTGTCATCACTTTCATATTGTGATTGATTGATCCCGGTATTCGGTTATCTTGGTATTCTTTGTTGATCATATTGGTTGGCTCAATACTTCGCCCCTCGGTGAAACTCTCCTAACTCATCTTTGCATTACTTTCTTAGTTATCTTTGCTAGCTAGTTAGCTTTGCTAGAGTAGCTCTTTTGTGTAGCTTGCTAGTTGTAGTTGTAGTTACCTTCTCGGCTTGACTTGTGCGGTTGAGTGCCATTATACTAGAATTGTGAATTGGATAGGTGGCTTGCAAACACCCCGTAGGCTAAGCAAAACTCGCATCTCGCTATTTGTTGTATTGATAAACTTGTTTAGCTTGTCATTGTAGAAAATTTTAAAAGGCTATTCACCCCCCCTCTAGCCATCAGGACCTTTCAGTTGTGCATTCTATATATTCCTTATGTTTTATGCTAGTAATTAATGGTTAAATCCTTAAATGTGTAATGTCTTGGTGACCTACTCATTTGTTATAGGAAGAGGCATGTATAAAACCTAGAAAGCTTAAGTAACCAACCTATTTTAACATTTGTCTTAGTCTGGAGCAAAATCAATGTGATCTTTTTTCAAATTACCAATTTGGCGACAATGTTGTTTGTTGCCAAGAGAGACGAGTCAACTAGATTATTTTTCTTTTTTTTAACTCAGCTCACAGGAAAGACCACCCACAATATTGCACTTAAGAAAAAGCTTCTTTCATGTGGGCCAAGTAAAACCCCAAGGCTGGCTGCCCTAGAACACATGCTGCGGGAGTGAATTTAAACAGACAATGTATGAAAAACAACAAGGTCAAGTTAGGGCTAGCTGGGGATAAATGGACTTAAGCGTCTTGATTAGTGTAATAACTGAAGGATATAATATTACAGGACCATCCGTGGCAATAGCATGTTAGGGGGTGCTTGGCCCTTTGCCCCCTCCCTCCGCCTCTATCCTCCTCCCCCGCCCCCGAAAAAGAAGAGAGAAGTATCATATATGTCCTAAAAGCATCCTCATAAGTTTTTTTTTTAAAAAAAACAACTCCCTATTTTGATCTTTTAATAAAACAAAGTCTCCTCCAACAGTTCGATAAAAAGAGCTCTTTGAAAATAAAAAGTTACCAAACATTCTGTCCAACCCGTAAGTTTACGCAGTCGGGAGAAACTCTTTATTCGCTCCTCATCCATTGTTTTTTCTCGATGGATTAGAGGAAATTGAGCATATGAGTAAATTAAGAAAATAAAGGGTTTCAGGTGAGAAAACGGTAAGAAGCAAAGGAACTATTAAAAAAGGTTTGGTTGGTTAGAAGTAATTTCGGGCTCCCAAGCACGATTGTTTTGGAAGCTAATATAGGAAACTATTGGAGAGGGAAATAAATTGAGGTTGCTATTCATTTTGCTGACTCGCTAAACTTATTGGATTAGCAATTTAATTATAAGAAACACCTGGAGTTGCTGGGGAGGTTAAATAACCAACCTGGCTTATAGTTCTACTAGGATTTTGGAGCAAAACAATCAAATTCTTCCATAGCGTCCGTCTAGCAAAGAGGTTAGTTGTTGCCAAAGACGTGAGTTCCGAATCAACTGGACCTTTTTGTTTTACAAGTGATAAAAGAATGTCACATGTAAATTAAGAATACTTCTAAATAATTTGGAGCCTCTAGATCCATTAGCTCTTGTAGTAACTTAAGGGTTGTTCGGTAGAGCTTCTTGGAGTGGCTTTTCTATGAGAATCACTTCTCGTTGAGCTAAACAGCAAAAATCTAAATAGATTTTAGTGGGGATAGATAAGAATCGCTTCTCTATTTACACTAGGAGGTAGGAGCTAAAAAACCTCCCCATTCAATCTCCACTAGGATCACTTTCCACCTACCCTCACTAGAATCACTCCATCGAGAATCAAAGAGCCATAGATCTGCCAAACAAGTCAAACTAATAAGCCAACTAATATGTAAGCACAAGCTATTGATTATATCATTAGCTGGCCAAATTCAGCAGATATATTGCCAAAATACTATTTTGCCCTTCCACCTCTTCCTTCTCTAGCTTTGTTAATCGTCTCTAGACAAAACAATGACAAGGCATTAGACATTTTCAATATTTCAACCATATACAACCCGCTTAATAACTAAATAGCTGGTGTTAATTGTGATATGTTAATAACCAAATAAATTTTTGGAGGATCGTCTGCTTGGTAAAGAGGTTAGCTGTTGCCAAAGTTGTAAGAGCGGAAACAACTGGATTTTTGATTTTGAAGGTGACCAAAAAATGTAACACATTCAAACTAAAAAGAATTCAAATAACTAAAACCCTGTTTGGATCCACTATTCTGATAATAGTTTACTATGGATCCAAACAGGTTCAACTAATAAGGTAGCTAAGAGCATCTCCAAGCGACTCTCCATATTCTTTCTAAATGCTAGGAGTAGAGATTTTGGTGAAAAACTACCTTCCAATAGCTTTTCTAAATGGTCATCCAAATATAACCATCTTCTATTTTGGATTTTCCGCTAGCCAAAAATAGAAGATGAGAATGACTCTCCAGGGTGCGCATGAAATATAGAAAAACTGTTGGAGAGTGAAAAGATATAGAAAACGATTTTTATACAAATAACTCTTTAAATGATGATTTAGAGAGTGAAATTTAGAAAGGCTTTTGAAAATGCTTTAATAGTTACATGTCTAGCTAACGATTATCTCCTTAGCTAGCCAAATCTAACTAATAGACTGCCAAAATACTATTCGTTCCACTGTTCTCAACTTCACCAACCCTCTCTAAACAAAACAAAGGCATGAGCATAGCCCACCTAATATAATCTATTAGCCAACTAAATACTGGGCTCCAATTTAGCTATAATATCAAATGACTTTTGAAGTAAATCAATACTCAAATTATAAGACACTTATTTTTTCTAGATACGTTATATTTGCTATATCTAGAAAAGCTAAAACATTTTATAATTTAAAACGGATTTAGTATTAACGTTTTTTCCCCTCTTTGCCCGTTGTTGTGAAAGGGAGGCAAGACGTGTGGCCGTGTGGAAGGCGAAACAACCGGGCTTTTCGTTTTGGAGGGAAGTTGCGCGCCACCTGATTTCCCTCCCACACGGCCACACCAAAACCCTCCCCCCACCTCCCCAGTCCCCATATCTGCTTCAAACGCGGCGAGAGATCGGAGGCCAAAGCGGCGCGGCGCGCGAACAAGGCTGTGGTCTCAACCCCAAGCACCGCGCGCCTCGACTCCCCGGCGGCCAGCGCCCCCTCCGCCTACCCGCCTCCCGGTCCCGGCCCGCGCGCAGCGTGGCGCGCCCGGTCTCCATCCGCCGTTGCCGCCGCCGACCGTACGGTGCGCTTCTCGGCCCCCTCCGTCCGCGTGGCCCTCCACCTCTTCTCTCCGCGAAATCGATGTCCTTTTTCTAGGTTTCCGGCGCACGCCTGCTCGGTCGCCCGACGGAATGTCGCGGCTAGAATCTTGGAACCACTAGTGTCATAGTGTGTCCCTATGTGCGCGCCGCGGCGCGGCCGCGCGGGTGCGTGCGTGTTTCCATTCTGTCGTAGCGTTCATTCCTTTTGGCTGAGACGGGAGAACATGGATGGGAACTTTTCTCTTGGTGGTGCTCGTGCGGGGCTTCACCAGAGAAGGGGCGAAGAGGGGTGGGCGTTTCTCGTAGATCCGTTTTTTAAATTGTAGGATAGGATTGGACTGGAAGGGGATGAACGCTGGCCGAAACTCGTGGGTTTGACCGTTTGAGTGATTCACACATTGCCTGTTTCCAGTGTGACATGTGTTTGGATTGCTTGCTACTCAGAGTGCTGTACTGTTTTGCCTTTGTGCAACGGGCGCATTACAAAATCAAGTTTATTACGATATATCTAAATGGAGTGTCATTTGGAAAACAAGAATAAATGTGACATTTATTTCCCATCTTTGTTTAGTTTTTTTATTTTTTATGTAATTTTTCATCAAGAGAATACCTGTAATAGCTCTTTGTTGTATTTGCCAGCACATCAATGCAAAAAAAAAAAGAATGTCTCATTGATCGTGTTTTCATTATGTTTTTGTTCTGCATACATTAGGGCATTTCTTATAATTGTGTTTTCATTGTATGGCCAGTCTACATGCAACAAGAAGCCGCCAGCATCCACTCCACCACCTGCCATCTATCACCGTCACTGTCTACTGCACGGTATGCTTCTCCATTCCCCATCATTGTAGCTATTGCTTTCTCTCTGCAGATTTTTGTAGTTCTGGATTTTTGACACACCTGCTAAATTAATATGCCGCCAGAAAATCTGGAATTCATGTGTCTTTTTTGTTGATCATACTGGATTTATTGAGAGGAGTGGCGACCTATATGGTTTGATGTCTTCTTTTGGGGAAACTATGCAGCCCTTACTCCCTTAGTGTATCTAGGCTCATGTAGATCTGTTTTGAAATCTCACTGAATTTCAAAGTGCTTTAAGGTTGTCGTACAGTGGGCAAAGTTAAGGCAATTAAGTTCTGCTGGATTCTTAGGAGTTGGATATGATCTGATGAACATTTCTTTTGTAGTTCTGGCAAGGAAAAAACCACTGTTGTGTTATGATATGCCCAATTAGTAAATGCTGGTTGACAAAGAATGCAGAGTAACTGTAGAAGTCTGCTTCTGTACACTCAAGAGCGAAATTTGCTGATTTGATGTTCCCTTTATATTAAAACACTACTGTATCCATATTTTGTTTGCAGCACAATATGTGTTTGTACTACTTGTTGTTTCTGGTGTCTGTCCCATTTACATAAACCGAAGTAATGGAACATTTATTAAAGAGATGTTATTTGGCAAACAAGAATGGATATGATATTTCATTTCCCTAATATTTTTGGGGTTTCCTTGTAAATTTCATCATAGTCGAGAATACATATCACTTGTCAGTTTGCATGTCTCACTCTCAGTGCATCAATGCAATAAAGGTCACATTAGTCCAACTATCTACACTTGCTCATTTCATTCTTTCATATATCTGCATCTTTTGTTATTAAATCTTCAAATTGATTGCTCTAGTTGGTGTTCCAAATTTCCATCTGCAATCGCTGAGATGTTAGAGGGCAAAAGCATATTGTTACCAGTGATTCTGCAAAGCATTCAAGATCTGTTCTTAGCATACTTTAGGTGTTCTGTTATAGGATTATGTATGAAAATAGAACGTTAGAATACTGGAATTACATGATTTCAGATGAAATGTAACAAGGCAGGCAAATATGAATATGTATATGCTTATGTTCTGTTTTCATAAAAGAGGCTTGGCAAAGCAGTAGGTTAAAGAGGGGACTTGTTCTCATGGCTAGTTGTTATTTTCAGGAAACAAGTAAGAAGGGATGTGCAACGAGAGTTTATATTCCACAATTATCAGAGCTGTTAAAATATGAAAGAATAATACAAAGACAAAACATAGGTCTATAAAGGATCAAGTCTCATCAATTCTCATTCCACTAGATAGTGAAATGAAGAAAAACAAAAAGAAATTGAAAAAAAAATCAACAGAATAGGACTTCACATGGCAAAGACAGGAGCTAGAACTCACATAATCCATTCTCTTTTGTTCAATAAACAAATCACAATATCAGTAGAAACAATCAACATTTTTCCGCTGTGTTTTATTGATATTCTCATTATTTACCAAAGTATACGATTTTATTCTCTAGACAAAAGGCTTAGTATTTAATTTGCAATATTTTTAAAATTATATATTTGTACTCTTTCATACCCAGTTGATATGTTCTAAAGTGCTAATATATCACACACTGGTATGAATATTCCAATTCTATGACCTAACTGATCTCTTATTGCTTATGCAGGATCTTGATGAAGACAAATGATATACTTTGCTGTTAGAATACTCCAAAAGATTAATAACCAATCCCTCTTTGGCAGTTCATCAGAATGGAGTGCAACAAGGAAGAAGCTTCAAGAGCTAAGGATTTAGCTGTGATAAAGCTGCAAGAAGCAGACTATGCTGGTGCTAAAAGGATTGCCCTCAAGGCTCAAAAGCTTTTCCCTGGCCTTGAAAATATTTCTCAGCTGTTAACTGTTTGTGAAGTTCACTGCTGTGCTGCTGTTAAGATCAATGGGGAGACTGACTGGTATGGTATCCTTCAAGTAGAAACAACTGCAGATGACATGTTACTCAAGAAACAATACCGCAAACTTGCTCTCTTACTCCATCCAGATAAGAACAAGTTTGTGGGTGCTGAAGCTGCCTTTAAGCTAATTGGAGAAGCTCACATGATACTGACAGATAAAGTAAACCGTTCGCGTCATGACTCAAAAAGGAACTCAGTTATTCCAAAATCTGCACCAAAGAAGCGTGGACGACCATCAAAGAAAACTGATTATGTTGCTAAGAGGGCCAATAAGGAGAACACTGATGCTGGGTATTCAACTTTCTGGACCATTTGCTTGACTTGTGGAACCAAATACCAGTATCCATATAGTTTGTTGATGAAAGTTCTCTGGTGCCAGATCTGCTCAAAGGGTTTCCTTGCTTATGATTTGTCTAAGAAACCTTCTGTCGGAGTGGAAGCATCTGGATTTGGGATGCAACACCAAATGTTCCCCCCAAATCAATGGACACCCTTTGCCAACCAACAACATAATTACCAGAGTGTCCCTACTCAGCAAAATCCTCTCACTGGTCATCAAGCTCCTGTCCCCAACCAGCAACAGCAACCTCGGAATGTCTCCGGTAAGCAAACTCCAGACATTATTAACCAGCAACAACGATCACAGAAATTCCCTTTCAGTTCAGGGCCAAAGAATGTGGCAAATTCTCATCCATGGGGTGGATCTGGTATGCAACAGGAAATGTGTCCTCCAAGTCAACCGACACATGTATCTGACCAAAAACTCTACTATCAATGGGCCCCTTGTCAGCAAAACCCTGTCAATGGTCATCAAACTCCTGTCACTGACCATCAACAGCAATCTCTGAAAGTTGTGGATAAGAATACTTCTGTCACTACCCAGCCACAATCTACAAAACCCCCTTTCAATTCAGGATCAAAGAATGTAGCGAGTTCTCAAGGGGCAACCTTCCTGAACAATAATGCAACTGCAAACAGTAACCTTATGGCTGAAGCTGGGGCTTGTAATAGAGAAAAGATTACAAGACCATCATTCAATGATGAAAATGGCGAAGATAGAACTAAATCACCAGTTGTGAATTCTGATAAAGTTCATCTAGTAGATGAGCAAATGAAGGGAAAGGAGGTAGCTACAGGATCCAGTCATCCTGTTGCCATAAATGGTAGCCAGGTTGCTACGAAAGATGTTCTTACTGCCGCAAGTGCAGATGAAACATCTGGGCAGCATCCTTGTATAGCAAGCCAGCAGAGAAATAATGTCATTGTTGAAGATGGGTCTGAAGGGTGTGGAAAGGTTAGCGAGCATCTTCCTGATTCTCCTGCAAAGAAAAGGATAAGAAAAGAACATTCTTCCTATACTGGTGGCAAAAGTGATCATACAACAGAAAATGAAGTTGCTGAAGCAAACAGCCAACACAAATATAGTATTCCAAGCAAAGAGAAGATGACAAATGAAAAAGAAGTGATCAGTGGCTTAAATCACGATTTGTTGCAAGGAACAAAAAGAAAACAACAAACTGCAAGTTCTGGAAGTGGAAGCGATGCTGCTGCTAGATCTGTGAACAATAGTATTCCCTGCAATGTTACAGTTTCATGTTCAGATTCAGACTTCTACGACTTTGAGAAAAACAGGGATGCAGATCTATTCACAGTTGATCAGATATGGGCAATTTATGATGATCTTGATGGCATGCCAAGATACTATGCTCGAATTAAGCAGGTTTACTCTCCAAACTTCATGTTGCAGTACACATGGCTAGAGCATGATCCTTTGTGTGATGCTGAGAAGGAATGGTCTTCTAAGGAGCTGCCTGTTGCTTGTGGAAATTTCAGAGTTGGAACAACACTCTTGACTGAAGATACCAAGATGTTTTCTCATGTTGTTTCTTGGACAAAAGGAAGGAAGAGGAACAGATATGAGATTTATCCTAAGAAAGGTGAAGTTTGGGCACTTTTCAGGGGATGGGACATCAAGTGGAGTTCAGATTCCGATGATCATAGGCATTATGATTATGATATTGTTGAAATCACCTCAGACTTTGCTACGGGTTTAGGCACTTATGTGGTTCCCTTGGTAAAGATTAAAGGTTTTGTCAGCTTATTTGTTCGATCAAGCAATGAAGCACCATTTCTGATACCTAGTGGCAACACCCTTAGTTTCTCGCACAGCATCCCTTTTCACAGGTTGGCAGAAACTGAGAGGAAACACATCCCAAATGGTGCTCTTGAGCTGGATACTGCATCACTACCTTCTGATTTGGAGAAAGCGTTTACTCCTGTGAACCTTGACAGCAGTTTTATGAGCACCGGAGATGGTAACACTGCATGTAACGTTTCATCTACTAGCTCTTGTAAAGTGCCAGTTGGAAAGACCGAACAGAGTCAGGATGGTACTGGTACAGATGTGAAGGATGAAGTTGAGAAATTGAATCAGAGTACAAAGATTGAACAAGATAATGGCTCAGAAGCTTCAGTGATTGATCATTGTGGTGATGGGTGGAATGATAGCTCTCCACCAGAATCTCCAACTAGCTTTTGTTACCCTGATACAGAGTTTTGCAACTTCACTAGTTTGAGATCATTTGACAAATTCAAGAAAGGGCAAGTTTGGGCACTGTATTGTGATACTGACAAGTTCCCAAAGTACTATGGTTTAATAAAGAGTGTCGATTCAGAAGACTGCAGAATTCACATAAAGTGGCTTGAGCACTGTCCATGTGAACAAGTGGAGAAGCGCTTGGCACAAGATGGTTTGTCTATTGGCTGTGGAATATTTGAAGTCAGCAGGCAAAGTGAAATCTATGATTGTACAGAAGTCTTCTCTCACAGTATGGAGGTGACGCTGACAGGTAAAGGGAAAAAATATGAAATCCTTCCATGTACTGGCCAGGTATGGGCTATATACAAGAACTGGAGCCGTGCATGGAGCTTCGAAGATTACAGTAGATGTGAATATTTTCTGGTTGAGGTAATGGAGATTTCTAATGTTAATATAACAGTGTCATGTCTTACTAAAGTGGAGGGGTTTAGCACAGTATTCATGCCAGAGCAGAAAGGTGAATCCAGGAGTTCCATGAGAATAGCAAGGACTGACTTGATTATGTTCTCTCATCAGATTCCTGCCTTCCGCTTGACTAATGAAAATGACAATCTTTGTGGTTACTGGGAACTTGATCCTGCATCCCTACCAGAAGTTTTGCTGGTCAGAAAAACCAAGTGAAACATTAGCGAGTTGATAGAGGAATCTGGCACTATGAAAAGTGAAGGTATGATTTTGAATAGAGCAGTTTAGCATGATTGAACATATGCCAATTCTTCAGCTATTGTTAACTATTCATTTGTTTTCTCTGCAGTGCGATGTTGACAAAGCTGTGGTACTGGATTGTTTATTTTGGTTCTTAACTGTACCTTGTGTCATGTATACAGGTTAATCCATTAGTTTGCTACCTGATGCCACTATGTTAAGCCTTTTGCTGGCTGGCTCTCGCTTTAGATTTCATCTCACCTGTTTGTCTTTGTTATTACACATCCATTGTGCGCATTTTGGTGGCTAGACCAGTTGATCGCAGCTATTGTTCGCACCTTAGCAGTGCTTACACACTAGCATTAGAATTTTGAAACTTTAACAGCATCAGCATGTATATACTATGCTCCATATCATGAATGCGTGGTTGTGCTCGCGTTTGCGTATACATTTTCGTTTATCTGCTGAACCTTGTAATTTCGTTACGTTCGCAATGAATTTCGGTTTTGACCATTGTTGGAAAAAAAAAATACTATGCTCCATATCTCATGTCTGGAAACTGAGATGGGTGTATGGAATTGACGTGCATGTCCCCGTCTTCTCCTTTTATCGTTGTGTGTGCTGCTTGTCAAGAATCCTGAAATGCCAACTTTGCAGTGCAGTTAAGCTAACCGTGCGCGCATGTTTCCTAGTAGTATAGTCCTTTTTGTGAAGATCTAGAATCATGTATTCATCATGTATTCACGTCTCTTCACGGTAAAATGTAAGACATCGAAAACGAGATAAAAAAAAATCTAGAATCATTCACCAGTTCGTCAATGGCTTGGATGCTGGCAGTGGCAGCATCAGGCCATAGCCTCCCATGTTGCGACACGCTGGCAAACAATATTCTATACACCCAGCGAAATCAGCAGCCATCTAGCAGTATTTTTCTCTCATAATAAACCAGCGAACAATACTTTCAGCCATAATAAATCAGCGAAACGAACAGGCTGTAGATAGAGATGAACGAAGAGAGTAAAATTTGCATATGTCACGTCAAGGCCTTGTTTAGATACCTAAATTCACCCCCAAATTTCACTATGAAAAAGAAAATTCTTCATCACATCAAAATACCGGCACATGTATGGAGTATTAAATATAGATGAAATAAAAAACTAATTGCACAGTTTTGTTGTACTTTACGAGACGAACATTTTAAGCCTAATTAATCAATGTTTGAACAATTATTACCAAATAAAAACAAAATTGCTACAGTGTGATGTGATGTTTACTATGCAAAGTTTGGATACGGGTATCTAAACGAGGCCCAACTCTTCCCATCGTCCAAATTAAAGGCCGAAACCAATTAAGCACTCAACCAACCCAACATCACCTCGCAGGTACTACCTGCAATCGCAATGGCTGTGGCCTCGTCGGCCGTGGACGCGGTGGCGGCTCTCTTCTCACTGATCATGGCCGTGGCGGCGCCGCTGTTCGACTCCCAGGTCGTCCTCCCGCTCAGCCTCTACCCGGCGCCGCTGGTGGACATATTCCGGTGGTTCATCGCCGAGTTCGACAACTACATCGTGGCCGACCGGCCGCCTTTCCTCCGCGGCCTCGTCTGGCTCGACCTCGCCTTCCTCTGGCCGGTCAGCGTAGCCAACCTCTACGGCATCCTCGCGCGCCGACGCTGGTCCGCCACCACCTCCCTCATGGCCGGTGTCTACATGCTCACCTACCTGGAAATATAACCATCGGAACCGTTCGGCTGCGCTGATAAACCGGCTGTTGGCTGATTCGTGGTGAGAGAAAAATACTGTTTTGGCTGGAAAAACAAGCTGAAAAAGACGGATTATAAGCCAAATGAATAGGGCCATCATCTCCCCGGGCATGCTCCCTCTATCTACACCTTCCTGTTTGATCCCAGACGCTAAAAATTAGTAATATGTTTAGATATTAATTAGGAGGACCAAAATGTAAATTAATTTCAAAACTAATTGTATAAGCACTAACTAATTGGTGGGACAAAACTATTAATCCTAATTAACATATGATTAGCACAGATAATGCTACAGTAAATATGGGCTAATTATAGACTAATTAGGATTAATAGGTTTTTTAATCAATTAGTCACCGCTTATGTGATTATTGAAATCAGTTAGTTTATGTTTGGTCCTTCTAAATACCATCCAAACATAGTGTTAATTTTTAGCGGCCGGGATCCAAATTGAAGACATTCATCATCTGAGGCCTCGTTTAGTTCGGCGAATAGGGGTGAAAAACACTGTATCAGAATTCCTGTAGCATTTCGTTTGTATTTGGTAAAAATTATCCAAATTTTGACTAACTAGGCTTAAAATGTTCGTCTCGCAAAGTACAACAAAACTGTACAATTAGTTTTTGATTTCATCAACATTTAGTACTCCATGCATTTGCCGACATTTTGATGTGACGGGGAATCTTCTTTTTGCATAGTGGAATTTGGGGGAAGAATTGGGAAACTAAACATGGCCTGAGTATGAGCGCAAAAAGCGGCCTGCAATCTGAGTATGCGTTGACTATCTTTTGCTTTCTTATAATCTGCTATAATATTTCATTTAATTTTGTTTTGTTTCAGTCTGCAATGTTTGGGGAGATGTTGGGGTCAGGGAGAGCAACGCCGAAGCTGCTGGATTGTACGTTCTGTTCCTTGTTTTTGCTATAGGGTGTGTTTAGATGGGGTGAGTTGGGGTGAAAAGTTACTGTAGCACTTTTCGTTGTTATTTGATAAAATTTGTCCAATCATGGATTAATTAGACTCAAAAGATTCGTCTCGAACTTTACAGACAAACTATGTAATTAGTTTATTTTTTTACCTACATTTAATATTTAATACATGTGTTTAAAGATTTGATGTGATGGGTGGAAGAGGAAATTTTTGGGGTTTGCATGGCAAAAGAACGCGGCCATAGCCTCAGTTGCGCGTGGCCTCTGCTCCTGCTCATCAACACAGGCTACAACGGCGTCGCCTGCACTTGCTGCTCGGAAGAAGAGGGTCTAGATCCCTGATCACGGCATGTCTGGAAGTCTTGCATTGGGTCCAAAACCTCTGAAAAATTACATAATGTTCAGAAGTTTTTACGATACGGACTGGATTTTGCTATTTGGATTATGGTCGACGTACTAAACATGTCTGGTTGGAGATGCCAAGTAGAATGAGATATGACAGTCTTTTTCTTTAAAGGTGTTTGGTTAAAAGATAAAGTAGTTGGGATGATCGTAGTAGCAAAATATTTTCCATTTATTTGGGATTAACTTGTGAAGGGCAGGCCTAGTGCAATTGGTGAGTGCCAGCTCGCCGAGTCACTAGGTCCTGAGTTCGAAGCCGTCTCTCTACAGAATTTCTGCGGAAATAAGACTTTGTTTCGATTATTTTCTTCTCCAAACCCTACTCATGTGTAAGCCTCTGGCACCCTACTCATGTGTAAGCCTCTGGCACTGAATCTGTCCTTCAGAACTCCTTTGGATGTAGGCCCCCAAAACCACGTGGATTTAAGGCCCAAAGGGGCATTCTCCCTTGCATGGCTGCACTTACCACCCCTATCTTATATCTTATATTCTTATAAAACTAAATCACACTAGTTATTTCTCTCAACATGTAAGCTATCCACCTCATTAGTCCACTATCAGATGCATTTATGGTCAACTAGCATTTGCAGTTATGATCAACACGTCAGCGAGACACATCATCCAATAACATGCATTTAGTTGTCCATATCAGCGTGCCATATCATCCACTAGCATTAACTTATAATTGTTTATGCCTTTGTATAAATAATTTTATTTCAAATCATTAGCAATTTCCGCGACAACGCGTGGGGTATGCTTCTAGCACTCTTATAAAGCTAAACATCACTAGAGATTTCTCTCAACATGCAACCTATCCACATCAACAATCCACTAGAACTTACAATTATAGCCAACTAGTATATGAACATACAAGCTATCCACCTCAACAATTCACTAGAACTTGTAATTATAGCTATCACATGCAATTATGATAGTTATCTTTTTATCCACTAACATATATTTAGTTGTCTACATAGATGTGTCAAACTATTCACAAAAATTAATTTAAGATAGTTTTATTCATATAACTATAAATATAAATAATCTAAATTATTTAGGATCCCTGCAGTAACGCGTGGGATATTCTCCTAGTCTCCTAGGAGTGAGAATCCCCGGCTACCGTTTGAAAACACAGGGATACAAATCCCGGATGACCAAAATATATTCAAAGTAATCAGAAAAACACAAAGAAGTTAGAAATGACGTTTTCTCAACCTGAAACTTAGTACCATAACCACAAATAATTTAGTACTGCTACATAATTACAATCATTTGCATAGGCTTTCAGATTTTGGAAGTAAAAACAGACATGTAGCTACATCTACTTCGAGCAAAAAAATAAACATAAAAGCGGCATCATGGCAATCTGATCTCTTAGCAGATTTGATGTATGGTACTTCATCTTGATGGTGTATCTTGTCTCTTCGGATGTCCTGCACACTCAAGCCTGCATCAACAGACATTTTGTCATCACAGAAGTTTGGAACAATGATGAAAAATATCTTCAAGACAGTTGATGGTTAAGAAGACTGACAGCTAGTGATTTTGCACATAAACTTAAATACAACATAGGTTCATTGAACATCTAGTACGACCCACAAACTACATAGATTTCCCTATGTATATGAATTAAAATAATGCTGAGCAGACCAGCATCAATTGAAACTACATAACAAATATATACAATAGTACAATCTGCACATAGGTAACTGAAAATAAGCCTGCACTTTTTCACTTGATTGTCACATTATAACAGATCAGGATTGCAAAAGACAAATCACATTCATGGACATGAAGTGTACAATGCACACAAGCTGGTCAGCTATTGTTATTCACAACAGCAACAAAAATGTTGGGTACAACAACTCACTAAACTCAATTTTCTGAAAGCTCCCAGAAAGTCACAGTCAGTTGCAGCACTAGGCACTTGCAGAAGGTCAGATCTCATAATAGACTCTACAAGACCTTAGCAAACAAGAAAAAAAAACATGTCGTGCACAACTATCAAGTGACAAACTTTCCAAGATGCTATTGAAATTTTTTACTCAATTATGTTACCTCCATCTAAATAGAATCATATGGAAGAATACTGAAAAGTAGAAAGTGCCTTGCATACATAATTACTGAAACCGGAAGTTTTTAATCAAGATGCATTCAGATTCCTATTTCTAGAAAAGGTGTAGCTTTAAAATGAATAACGGTATGTGCTACAGCTACAGCTATTACTGACTAAATTGATCTAGCCCAGCTGCAAATTCTCAGGTGATATTTTAAAATGAATAATGGTATTTCCCATTACAACTATTATATTACAACTAATATTTGGCTTCTACCATTACAAACAATTTCCCAAATTGATTATCTTTGAAATAGTTTTCTGAAGGAATATAATGTTCTGAATAGCCATTTTCTGCCAGAGAGCTACCATACTATGCTAGAATTTTTTTTTAAAGAAAATCTGAAGGAAGAAAAATATTTTCTTGTGATCACAAGCAACAGCTCACGTGACAGTCCTAGTAATGGTTCATGCCCAAAGGACGTATGGCGGCGCGCTCGGCAGAGGATGCCCCCGACGATCTCCACCTCTGTCGTCGCTTTCACCTGCTCCACCACGTATGGCGGCACGCTCGACGGCGAGAACTGATTGTTGGCTTGTTGCTGCCCCGCCGGGCCGTCTACCCCACCGGCGGCGGCACGGGCGATCAGTGACTCCTCGTGGTGGAACCGGGCATGCACATGCTGCTTAGCGATGAACGCCTCGACCGCCTGCCGAACCGCCTGCTAGAACGCCTCTTCGTCGTCCGTCACCAGCTCCACCGGCGCCGCCGCCACCGCCGACTGCCGCCTGCCGTTCTCCGACTTGGCTCGCGGCAACTCCGGCGACGCCGCCCTCATCGTGCTCGTCCGGCCTGCTGCGCCGTCGCGGGTATTCTCAGACATGGTCCGCCGCGGGGGCTGGGCCTGGGCGCGCACCGTCTTCACGTACATCGCCTCCTTGTCCTCAAACACCACCTCCTCCGGTGGCGCCTCCTCCCCGTAGAGCTCGGCCTCGGTGATCGGCGGCATCAGTGGGCCCTGGAACGCGTGTTGAGGGGCGTCGCCGTTGGAGCTCGGCGAGCCGGAAGGGTCCGCGAGCGACGGCGAGGATGAGGCTGTGTCGTGGTGGAAGAGCAGGGCGAGGGAGATGAGGATGACGTTGAAGGCGAGGAAGTAGCAGAGGCGGCGCGGTGGGGCGAGGAAGGACGTGGCGAAGCGGAGGAGGATGGAGGGGAAGTCGTAGAAGGCGAAGAGGAACACGGCCAAGATAACGAGCTGCGCCAACAGCGCCGTCCTGGCGTCGGCGGCAGCCATCGAGTCGTCGCAGCGGCCCTTTTGGTGGCGGGGGTTTGGCCGTTTGGGGAGGCGAAACAGGATGACACAGCCACACAGGACTGGACTGCACTTTATGCTTCAAGCGCTCGGGCCACTGAGCTCGCATGCCGTCAATGGCGGACGGGCTCTGTTGGCGCGCGCGGGACGGAGAGCTATTTGAACCAAATCGCGAATGTGTTTGATACCCTGGGAACGAGAAACCATTCTCTGTCGGTATTTCTCACGGAATGCTCTCAATTTTGTGGTCACGTGTCGATATTTATTTTTTTTTATAAAATAACATATTTATACCAATTATTTATTTTTATACGTACGTAGTGTACTAGCCGGACCTATGGGTATTTGTTGATGGTTCGACTTTCACTCTGTTCGTTTAAGCTATTCAGCCAAATCAGCAGCTATCCAGCAGTGTTTTTCTCTCACAATAAACCAACAAATAATACTTTTAGTCACAATAAACCAGCGAAACGAACTAACTGTGTAACAACGAGCCAGTGGTCTTGTTAATACGGTACTACCTTTATTCTAAAAAGAATACAACTATGGTTACGTCTCACGTAGAGTGGTTTATATTTGACTAAGTTTTTAGTTCATGATATTTAAATTCTAGCTCCAAATTAATTATTATAAAAATAAATTTCGTAATTAATCTAAGGTATTTGTTTGTTATCATAAATATTGATATTTTTTATCTATAATAATTAGTCAAACTTAAGGTACTAAAACATGGTACTGCACTAGAATTATATTTTTTTGGGACGGAGGAAGTATTGACTTATATTGTTAATTTTGTAAGAAATTTACGCGGGAACTTGAAATTTCTGAGAGGATTAATTTTCGAGAAAGTACGGAAGAAATGATCCCAACGGCGTTCAGTGCGACGGGGCTGAAAAAAGAACCTTTTCAAAAAAAGAAAAAGAAGAAGAAAACGTTCCACATGAGTCTGTGTCCGCTCCAGACGACCAGACCCCATTCGAACCCAAACTCCGACTCGAGTCTCAAGATCCCATCCCATTCCCGGAGCAGTCGCGGCGCAAGCCCTAGCAGATCCGCCGGCGAGCGCGCGGCGCGGGGGCAAGGGGAATGGGCGTCGTCTCGGCAGCGGCGGACGCGCTTGTCGCGGTTTTCTCCCTGACCATCGCCGTCGCGGCGCCGCTGATCGACGCGCAGTCCGTCCTCCCGCACACCCTCTACCCGGCGCCGCTCCTGGAGCTCAAGCGCTGGTACGCCGCCGAGTTCGGCGACTACATCGTGGCCCAGCCCCCCGGCTTCTTCCGCGGCCTCGTCTGCCTCGAGCTCGCCTTCCAGTGGCCGCTCGCCGTCGCCACGCTCTACGGCATCCTCACCCGCCGCCGCTGGGCCGCCACCACCTCCCTCATGGCCGGCGTCGCCACCCTCACCTCCATGGTAAAGTACTAAAGTCGTCTTTCCCCTCTCCCTTGGTCTCTTGTAGTGGAGCCACAAGTTTAGTTCATGCTTGTCTGGAATTTCGTGAAACTGGTGTCTCACCGCCGCAGCTCTGCCCCAGATCCAAAACATTACCATGGTTGATGCACAATTGTACACTTAAAGTCTGTTAAGTTGATGTGGAATCCAAACATAGTTTCTCGTGTGCTGATTGGATATGATTGGCTGGTTGTTCAAATGAAATAGTGCTGGAAAAGGTTTGGTAGACCCATGGGATTCAGAGTTACTCCATATTGTTTCGGCATATCAATTGCATTTCTTGTTGGTGGTGATTCCCAGAATGTCAAACTACTGCCAACATTTTAAATTTTGTTCTCTGAACCATGGTTCCTTTTGAGCTCAAATGTGCTATGGATATGTGACATTTATATTCAGGTTAAATCTCAACTGCAATGTTTCCGATTAAAAGATAGGAGGAAAAAAAATCATGTCACAATAGCAGACACCAAAACATTGCAAATATTAAGTACTGACTCCCTGGAGGAATGACTACCTGTTATGCTAGATGTGAGCACATTAGTTTTTCCTCTTCGAAGTAACAATGTGATCTTGTTACTGTATATTCTCTATTTAATTTTAAAATCCACTTTAATCGTTGCAGTCTGCAGTTCTTGGTGAGATGTTGGGTTCAGGCAAAGCAACACCAAAGTTGCTTCAGATGTATGCTCCTTTTGCCATTTTTTCTGTCATTGCCATTCTTCGTGGACTTTGCTCATGCTCTGGACGCACTACTGCTGGTTCATCACTTGGGCCTTCTGCCCGGAAGAAGAGGGTCTAGATCAGGTCTGTCCTCCCCACATTTCAACAATTGTTTAGTATTCTATTCCCGCATATGCTTGGAAAAGCTAGATGATCTTAGTTCAAAATTGGTCCAGGAAGCGTCGTTTGCTTATTCCGCTAGCTCTTATTTTGCTTTTTTAGCCCTTTTGACCCTTTTCTGCAAAATAAGATATAGTTTTTATATGTTTGACAGATTAATTCAACTATTTATTTAGGGATTGATGAGTACTGGCATATAAGTTTGACACCATGTTTCATTGTCAGTTTGTTTCTGAAAACCTATCCTAACCAATTCTAGACCAAGCGGATAGGTTGATCCCTCCTATAACACCACTCTGGAGTCTGTACTGTTGTTCTGTCCACATTTTCCATGTGGACAATTAGAACACTGCTCATCACTAGCATGTTTGTTTGGGGTTTTATGAGACCATATAACATTGTGTTACAGGCTGCAAATCTACAAAACCTGGCCACCAGGGCTACATATGTCACAAGCCATAAAATCTGGCATTTTTTAAGCAGCAACCATAAGCTGTAGATTTCTCTCAAATGTAATCTTGTTATTCATACTATGTCAAAGCACTCTAATTGTCACTGGGCTACTTTAGAGTTTAGAGTACAGTTTCATAGATGTCGTGTCTATGAATTTACAGCTACAAGCCTACAACAGAAAGACTATTCCTGAACCTAGAGAGGAAGACAAAGGATTGTAGTGCTATGTCTTGTTGACTACCATATAAAATAGATCCACAGGAGTTACTAAAATGAAATGTTTGGTTATATATACCACTAGTACTCTGCAAAACTGCAGATACTAAATATGCTCAAAATATTGGAGTTATGTCCAGTTTAGACCTCAACTGCAGTGTCATAGCCAAAAGAACACATAGGCTTCTCTCTACACTACATAATCAAATCACTGCAATATGCAGTATCCATTACTTTTGATGCCATCATGTTCTTGTATTGTTTTTCCTCGATTTGCTTTTTTAAAAGTTTGCCCTTGTCATTGCAGGGACACTTGGAGAATTTTTTGGTTTCAGACAGAGTGGCGCAAAGATTTTGTCCGGATCAGGTTCCTATCCCCGGTATTTAGCATATATGTTGAAAAGCCAGATAATATTAGTGGCAATTTCTCTAGGATGTTTTCAGTTCCCTGAAATGTGATATTTATCTTCCCTTTATTTTTGTTTCCCCCTTCTATTATGTCTTGCTAACTAAGACATTGTTTTGTTTATTACTTGATGAGCTGATTGGCATTGTTTCATAAATCCTTGTTCTTTGTGGTCCTAATTGCAGAAAATTCTAGGTTTTATGGCATTGGCACATTTTTTTAGATAAAGGAAGCTTTATTTCGAGATGAAATATAATCTCGTGTTTGCTGCCATTTTGTTCAGAAGGCCCATCCTTACCAACCCATTCCTTTGATGCACTCCAAAGCCGTGCTTCATTTTTCATGTCATATTTCAAGGATTTACTTTTAGGCATACTGGTCGAGATAAGCACTACAGCAGAGGAAAGTGGCAATACTTAACTTCATTGATGCTGTGCATATCATGAGTGGACCCTGAGTCCGTGACTGCTGAATTCATTAGTTATTTCTTCCGCGACCTGCTGAAACCTGAAACCAGATAGGCATCCTGTATGTGGAGAATATTGGTCGTCCAAAGAGATTTGGATGCATTAATTGTCTATTGTAGAGCTATAGTTCTATAACAGGCCCTATATTGCTTGTTTGACTAACCAAAAACAGTGGCCGATTATTTATGGTTTGCGTGATAATTTAGGTAACAGTGACTGGGATATGAATGTATGATCAGATTTCGTACTTGTACCTGATGCATGTTCATCACAGGAACCCTGTTTGAATCCATTTATCATGGACTAAACTTTAGCCCTTTAATCCTGCTGGGCTGTTTGGATCCATAAGCTAAACTTTAGTCCTCCATCAATAATGATTGATTTGCCCTTATTAAATTAACGCACCCACAGGCCACAGCCATGCATGGTGGTTTTAGCCCAGTTTTGGGCCTCTTGAGAAGCAAATGGAATACTCTTTAGATTTCTGGATTTGTCCACTTTTAGCCCACCTGTTTGGATCCCCATGGCAAAAAAAAAAAAAAGTTAAAAGTGCAGTACCAAAGTTTTGCCACCGGATCAAAAACAAGGCTAGATCCAATCCATTGCGCCATCTGTTCCATACCCACGTTCAGCCTAGTTTATTTATTTTAATTAGATTGTACGCAATTGGGTGTTCCGTTTTCCTACGCTCAATATATTTCTTCACCCTCTCCTTTAATTTATAAAGATCTTCAAACGTAGAGCATCTTACTGCCCTTTTCCCTGCATTGTTTTTTCTTCTCACCGTTACATGTTGCTCTTTCCGTTCTAAATTATAAGTTATTTTGACTTTTTTTGGTTCATTCATTTTGTTATGTATATAAACATATTATTATATTATCTATGCATAGCAAAATGGATGTATCAAAAAAAGTCAAATCTGACTTATAATTTGAAATAGAGGAAGTACAAATTAACTTTTTCTCTCTCTTGGTTACTTGAAATAATAACACTGTAGCTTAAACCACGTGAAGCACGGGGTTCATGCTAGTTCTTGAGTTTCGAGTGGAAGGTCCTGATGGCTAGAGGGAAAGTGAATAATTTATTAAAAATTTCTACAACAACACTTAAGCCAAGAGATTAAACAATTAAACAGCGAAGCGAGTGTTGCGCTAACCTACTAAAAATGCTAGCCACCTATCCACAGTTTTAGTAGCTGTGATCTCTATTTCATACAAAGGGCTAAGTCACTACTCTCTAGATTAGTGAGCTCTTAAAGACTAACTAAAGAACCTTACTAATCAAACTAACAAGACACAAGTTCTCAAAACTAGTTACACTGAAGAGCTTAGCTACACTGGGAAAGTTAATGCAAGAGAGGTAGTGAGGTTTATACCGCTGTGGCAAGAGATAATCAATCACAATGAGAATCCCAGAGACAATGATGACACAATGATTTATCTCCGATGTTCACTTGCTTGTCGGCAAGCTACGTCCTCGTTGTATTGATTCACCCACTTGGAGGTTCACGTGCTAATAGGCATCATACGTCTAATCCGCAATTGGGTGCCGCACAACCAACATAAGATGGGGATCCATAAGCTACGAGCAATCCACTAGAGTACCTTTTGGCTCTCCGCCGGGAAAAGGTCAAGAACCCCTCACAATCACCACGATTAGAGCCGGAGACAAGCACCTTCCTCCGCTTGACGATCCTCGCTGCACCAAGCCGTCTAGGTGGCGGCAACCACCAAGAGTAACAAACGAATCCCACAGCGAAACACAATCACCAAGTGCCTCTAGATGCAATCACTTAAAGCAATGTACTTGGATGCTCTCCAATCTCACCAAATGATGAATCAATTAAGTAGGATAAGTGAGAGAGGATTGGCTAGGCTCACTAGGGTATATTCTCAATAGAAATGACCAAGAATATGAGCATAAGTCGGCCAAACCACTTAAATAGGCACCCCACAAAATCGAGGTGTTAGGGTCAATTGGGGTGCTCCTCTCGCTGACCGGACGCACCGGTCTGGTCAACCAGACGCATGACCCCAACGTCCGGTCCTCGGATTTGCGCCACGTGTCCCAACGATTCAACCAGCGCCGCGTGATCCCAACAGTCACTTGCCTCCTACGCGTGCGGTAAGTGACGACCGGACGCATGCCCATAGCGACCGAATGTGGCGCCCCATCGTCTGTTCGCACACGCCCACGCCTCCAGCGCGCCGTGACCAAACACACCGCTAAGTAGACCTGACTCGCGCCCATGCCGAGTCCGGTCACTTCCAGTAAGGTTCCAGAGCCGCATTTCTGCGACCGGACGCGTTAGATCGGGGCTGACTGGACCTAGGCAAAGTCCGGTCCTCTCCAGCCCTCGCGCACTGGCCCACGTCAGCGTACGTCACTTATGACCGGACGCACCTCCTGCGCGTTCGATCACGTGTCTCCACCAGAGTCCGGTTAGGACCCGAGGCTGCGCCACTTCTGCCCTGATGAACGGACTCAACCGGCCAGGGTCCGGTCACTTCGTTACCTGAGTCCGGCGATCAAAAACTCCTTTTGATCCCAAACTTCACCACCCTTGCTCAAATGTGCTAACCACTAAGTGTATTACCTTGTGCACGTGTGTTAGCAACTTTTCACAAATATTTTCAAGGGTATTAGCATTCACTAGAATCTAAATGCATATGCAATGAGTTAGAACATCCAGTAACACTTTGATAACCGCATTTCACAACGAGTTTCACCCCTATTAATAGTACGGCTATCTATTCTAAATGTGATCATACTCACTAAGTATCTTGATCACCAAAACAAAATGGTCCTATCAAATATACCTTTGCCTTGAGTCCATTTTATTTTTCTCTTTCTTCTTTTCCAAGCTTTGAGCACTTGATCATCACTATGGCCTCCACCATCATCATGATCATCATTCACTTGCTTCACTACTTGGATTAGTACTAACATATCTCATATACACTTAGAGCCAAAGGTTAGCACTTAGGGTTTTAATTCACCAAAACCAAACTAGAGCTTTCATCAACCCATTTTGTCTCTGTATATAGGGGCGAGATCCAATTCCAAATCACCATCCCATCAACATTCTCCATCTCCAACAACCCCTTGAATGAGAAATGCAGTAGGAATACATATGTATTGCAGGAGCTGTTGTCATGCAACTCACAACTTTAAGGAATCATAAGTTATTACGAGATAATTTAAAAGACAACCATTGTACATGTTATGTATTAACTCGTTTTAAAATTATGTGACATTATATTAGACCGCATAGGAGACACCACCAATGTACTTGACCTGAGTGCACGGATCACTAGTAGAGGTAGGACCACACTCTTGGCTATTTCGGAGTAGGTTCTTTAGGACCTGTTTAGGTCTGCTCAGCTCCACTTTTTTTTAATTCTGCTTCCTTTTCTATTAAATAGGTGCAGCTCTACAAACTATGTTTTAGCAAAAAAAAAAGGTAGATTTAAGAGAGCACATAAAAGGATCTATCTCCAAAAACGACAATGTGGAGTTGCACCTTTTTAACAGATATGATATTAAAAGGATCTATCTCCGAAAACAATATGATCACTACCCTATTTCTATAAATTTAGTCAAACTTAAGAAATTTGGATCACCACAAAACATTTTTTATGGGATGCAAGACTAGTGATGAGCTCATAAGAATCATTTTTCATTTACACTATGAGTTAAGAGCTAAAAGAACTACTTTTTCATTCAATCACCAATATAATTATTTCTCGCATGCTCTTCATCATACCCTTCACTAGAATCACTTAACAAAACACAATAATGAGCAAAGTTTAAGAATCAGAAAATAGAGCTCTACTAAACTGATCCTAGTTACCTTGCATCAGCGAAACCTTGCTTGGCTTTAGTTACCTATACCTTGCTTTTAACCACTGGCCTTTAAGTCAGATCCGTCTTTAGCAAAAATATCTTTCGTGCTACTAGGACCAGAAATAATGTTTACCTCTCAGGTCAAGTCCTTGTCCATATCCTGTGACTGAAATATCTTTTCTATATAACATAGAGGGCGTGCAAGCACGCATGCACACCAAGTAGTTAATGCAAGATACACATTGTATCTTCACTGTTCTGAGGGAAGTCGAGTAGTAGTTAGGAACATCTTGAGTTGATTCTAAAACTATTTGTCGTGAGCTACAGAGGGTGTGTGTGGTTATAAAATAAAAGAGAAGGGATAGACCCAATCTAGTTTTGTAGGATGGAATGCTTCTGTCTTTGTGTTTAGATTGAGGATGGAGTTGTTCGTGCTCTCTGTTTGGTTGAAGGAATGGGTATAAAAAGGATACATTATCGTTTCTGATCCATTAGACATTTATTAAGTGAGACCCACATGTCATTCTCTATCGCCTTCTTTTTTTCTTCTCTCGCACAACAGACCAACCGTAGCAGCTCCGCCTGCAACCCTAGGCCCAGCCTCGAGCGTCCATTTGTCGGTGTCCTGACCCCATTCACAACGTCCTCACCCCTGCCGTTGTCCCTCGCCCTAGCCCCACCAGGTGCCCTGCCTGCCCAGCCCACAGGGGCCGAGCAAGGTTGCCCGCACGTGCTGGGTTGCCCAGGACGAGGCCTAGCTCGCGTCATGATCGAGCTCGCCCGTTCTCCCCTATGCAGCCTTGCTCGGACCATGTTGGGATGGATCACTCTTGCCCTCCCTGCACCACCATCCCTCCGAGGTTGGGCGAACTGGGCAGAGCATGGCCGCCAAGAGGGACGTGTAGTTGTGGCCAACAGAAGAGGAGAGGAAGAAAAGCACAAGGCAAGCAACAGAAGAGAATGGTGTCGGTAGGGGAGAGCTCATACCTCAATTTTTGAGGGACGCCTATAGACAGTATCTTAGGAGAATATTCTTTTCTAGGGACGACAGCTCCATCCCACTTCCGCGTACCGAACACTGGATGGACTTTGTCTCGCCCTTCCCTCTGACCAACCATGCCACAAATAATTTCCTTGTAGTTAAAACTTGGTCACCATTCCTAGCAAACTTGTTCGGTCCCCCTCCTCTCTCCTAACCGGCAATCATGCCGGTGGACAGAGGAGCGAGGACCCGACCCTTTTTCCCTTCGTAGTTTTAGATTAGGTTTGTGGATCCTATTGATCTAGAGTTTGGTTTTGGTGTGTCATCGACGAGGTGGTGACGATGATGATACTTTGGAATAAGGTCTCTTTGGTCTCTCTCTACCTTGACGACGTTTGACCTGGTGTCGGCGAAGGACCAATAAGAGTTTGTTCTGTCAGATTTGTTGATCTTCATATCTTGGCAGTTGGTGTGCTTATCAGAGGAAGCAGTTGGTTGTCTTTCGGTGAGGCAATCTCGACCTCTTTTTTCGTCTGTTCTACCCGGAGGTTCGGAACTTTAACACTCTATTTTGATGGTGAAAGATTGTAAGCCTGTGTTCCTTGCCGATATTCTTTCAGTGGATTTTAGATCTTGTTGTCAACAACAAGTGGTTTTTTCGGTCTTCGAAGCCATGTTTGGGAAGGGTGTTTGTAGGTGGCCCTTTTCTTGTTGTCTTTGTGGTGCGATCTTCAAGCTTCTTCAGACAGTAGACGTTCAGAAGAAGAAGATGGCCAATTTGGTTTTTGATATACCCTTATATTTTAGAGGTCATTTTGTGCCATTTTATCTATCGTTTGTACTAGGCGTTGTTTTCTTTGAAATATATCAGACGTGAAACACTTTTTTGAGTGTTTTTATCAAACAGAAAACTTGGTTACCATTACCTACGAGCTACAGAACCACGTATGTAACGGTGAATTGCAGTGGTACGTTTCTGGATAGATCGCCGACGAATTGAGCGGTTGGGAAGGTGGCCAATTCAGGATATCATCCTTTTTTTTCGCGCATATTCAAGATATCAGCTTAGCACCTCTGATCGGCAGTGAGAATTTTTTTAGTCCGATCGTGGATTAGATTTACGGCACGTGTCTATCTATATGTAGGCATTCACTCATGGAACCGCTTTATTATAGTTTTAGGGGGAGCAATTGTAAAGAATTTTTTTTCATCTCAGGTCTAACTATGACGCATGGACAGTCATTTACGATTTTTTTTCTGCTACGACAGCCCAAGTACGACGATTAATTGTGTCTTCAACGATCTGGCAAGCTGGAGCCAGAAGAGGCAGAGCTGTGAGACACTGAGACGAGCTGAGGTAGGAGCAGGGATTTTAATTATAATAAGCACTGCACTATCTTATCCCTTTAGCTTTTGTATAACATTTATAGTTGGCCATGTGTGTATCCATATACTCTCTCATTTTAAATAGTAAGTCGTTCTAGTTTTCTTAAGTACATGTTTCTTCTACAAATTGTAAGTCATTCTGGTTTTTCTAGCTTCATACTTGTATGATTTAAAATAGAGGAAGTAGCTTTTGTTACAGGCCTAAATATACATTATATTTAGATATATAGTAAAAAATATATTTTAAAAAATTTAGAACAACTATAATTTGAAATGGAGGGAGTAGTATATATACATGTTGTCCAGAGGCATACATATAGTGTATGTAAATGAATGAAAGCACTTCTTAACCCATACTCTATTGTATCCTCCCTCTAGTAGATAATGGGTTGCTCTCTTCTGTCTTGTGTGTATCGGGGGAAAAGATCCGTCCACTCAGGCAAGGGGCACAAAACATCGTCAGCATATCTGATGGGAATCACTCTGCATCACTTAACTAATCTTTGCGATGATGTGATCACATACAAAAGACGTACATTTCTCGGCTTACTTGACCCATTTGTGCTCTCACTGCACACTCGCACCTCGCAAGTTGTTCGGAGTCATATATGTGTTATCGCTGTCAACTCTATTTGCAACTCATTTGTTGGAGGCCGCTTAGACACTCGTGTGCGATTAGCTTTTTTGCAGGGGCTACTTTGATACAATAACTCGAAGATCACCTTGTGCGTTGCTGCCGGACTTAGGAATAATATTGTTGCATCAAAACATCTATGAGATATGTTTTTTTTCGGCGAAAGAAGAATTATATTAGATAATAGCCGGATACATCAAAACGTTACAAGCACTGATTACACAAATATTAAGAAACTGATTTTCATCTAAATTGTACCATCGTTGTGAATAGCTCCAGATCTCAAAATCAAACCTGTACAACGCTTTGTAGTATGGATGACCGTACAGGTAAACACTCGGCAAAAGGTCTGAGAACATATGTCTATCGAACGATGGCCAACATGGCGGAGTTTAGAAATTTCTTCTTTTTGATGTCTTCCCTCTTCTTCTTTCTGCCACTGAAGAATAAGGAAGACCGATCTGAAACTTATTCTCTCTTTCTTCATTGTGGCTAGATCTAACCACGATAAAACGGAGAAGAGACTGGACAAAATTATTCTATGGCGGCGACTCCATCTCCGCTTTGATGTCACCGTCCAGAAATAAAAGTTGTCGCCCTTATCTTCAACAGAGCCGCCATGGAGAATATGATTCCACACTTCTCTCTCGTCATCGCTAGAGAGGACGAGGAGATAAATCCTCAAAACCAAGGAACTTGGCATGGAGAGACCTAACCCTAAGGACTCGATCTATTGGAAAAATTTATTAAGAACGATGGATCCCCACTCCCTCCGATCTCCAACGATATGCCAGAAGGGGAGGGAGGAGGACCAGCGGTGGTGGAGGTGAAAACTGAAAAAATTAATGAAAGAATTAAATTAAACACTTACAGAATCTTGGATAGACTTATAGATCGAAGAATGCGATGAAAAAAACAGTATCACATGGATGCCTTGTATTTATGTTGATACGTTAAAATAGTAATTGTACTTAGTAGAAGATGATACATCACTTATTAGGAATTGATGTGGTATTTAGTGAGGTATGAAATAGACACATGAATAGCTTGCATGCATAGATGCGAAGTTGGTGAGGTTTGCTTTTTTAAGAGCATCTCCAGTAGTAGGAGAAAATCTCAATGCCAAAACTAGTTATTGGGGGAGCTATGATTTTATTTTGAGAGTTTTAAAAGGCTTCATCCCCAACAGAATGAGAAAAATCTCACCCCAGTATCTCCTTAGACATGTGGAGCCAATTTGTCATTCACACCCTTTCTTATATTTTTTTCTCTCCCCACCAGCCCTTACGTTCCCCGTGACCTCCGTCTCTCCGAGTGCCGCATCGGCGCATCCTCTTCCGCCGCCCTCCTCCGTCATCACTCCCTCCCTTCCTACGCTCCTCCCTCCCATACTGCTCCTCCTCGGCCACCTCTCCTCCCCCGCCGCCAACTCGTTTTGTTGGGCACGTCGCCAAGCCGCGCCACATCCTCTTCCGCCGCCGCCGCCGCTCTTCCTTCGCCACCCTCCGCCTTCGAGATCGCCGGTGACTTGGAAGACGCCAGGTGTGTAACAGAACCGACCAAATTATAAGAGCACAAGTACGAAAACAAGCACCGAAGCGCTCAAATTTTCAAACTTGAGCCCATATAATCCCGGTAGTCAATCGAAATCACGAAGGATTTCAAACCAAACTGCTTACAACCAGGATCGCATCATTCAACATACACATCATACGTTACATTTCACAAGTAGTTTAGAAATAAGTTAACACCACGGAGTAGCAATTATTACAAACTGAGTTTGAAAGTAGCGGAAGTCTAACACACACTGAAGTTACTTAAATACTGCCAGTTTGGATAGATCAACATCCCACAAAAGAACGAGGAAAGTACATAAAGATGATCATGCCCGTGTGATCTAGTCCTCATCCCCTGCGGGGTGAAGGCAAGTCTTGCAGAAGCCTTGGTAAAGCATATCATCTGCAACAGGAGGGAATAAACCCTGAGTACTGGAATGTACTCAGCTAGACTTACCCGTCGTAAACCAGAAATAAAGTAGACACCAAGGATTATGCAAGGCTTACACAAGAGGCTAGCTGACACCACATTTTGCATAAAGGCATAAGTAGCTGAAACTCTTTATAACCTGTACTAGCAGTTATTTTTAACATTTACCTGTCATCTATCTTAGCACCTGTACTAAGCATGCACTTGATTATCATCAAACAATTATTCATATTATTCCATAGCAGGTATAAATTGTGGCAACATTGTATCATTCACTTAACCATCTGTTTAATTAATGAGATCTACGTTGCCGCTGCTCAAGTCAAGTGCTCACTAACCGGGAGCGACGGCGATTCGAATCGAATTCCTATCCAGCTGGAGGGGTATTTCTAACACTCACCGTGCAGACCCCTGCCAGGGTCGCACAGGCCACCATTTCATGTAATTCAGGAATCGCGGGTCCGAATGATGTCGCAACCCCAAGGGCGACACTCTGCCAGGTGATAGGGACTCTAACCCCCCCTTGGTCTCACGCCAATGTCCCCAAGCACATCCTTTCTCTCCTCTAAGAAGCAACCTACCATTCGATTCCCGGCCTGAATCACATTACTCGGCTTCGCGGTCGGAACGACTTATCCGGCCAACTAAGTGTTAGACTGCGTTCAACATGACTCAAGGACGTACAGCGAATCGGTCCTTAAACGACTCAGACGGGCATGGCTCCACACCCAAGACGTGAAGTGTCTTGCAGCTGTACCATCGAACTCCCGCCCGGTCTCAAATTCATTTTAAAGCATGGTTCCATCACGATAGCCATAAGCCACTCGTGACCCAGTCCTATCTCTCGCGGATGACCGGAAATCACCCGACTTCTACCGTACTAAGCAGGGCTAAGCATTGACACGTGCCTACACCTAACATAGGATTGGGGCACAATATCTGGACAAGGACAGGTGTAATGCAACAGTTGTTTTCATACAACTCCTACTACTTAATGCAGTAAACAATTAAAAGTACTCAAGATATCTTTATAAATTGATGGGTTCAGCATGCACCGGGGCTTGCCTTTAAGGAAGGTGGAAGGCACGTGATTCGGGCACTCTGGTAGATCGTCTGATGGAGCTTCTTCGACGTTGGGGTCTTCTGTTGTTTCCCCCGGTTGACTCAGTACTTCCTTTGGGATCGTCTGCTCGAACTCGAGGAGCGTTACCCCCTCCGGTACACCTATTGCATGAGTGCATAATAAATCTCATGAATGCATAAGAAAGATGCAATATGCTCGGAATGAAATGCGTTACAACAATTTAGCGCTCTATTCAAATCACTTCAAAAGAGTAGGTGCAAATTTCCTCTCCGGTAGAGGAGTACTCACCTAATCTACTTAGCCTAAGATAAAGTTGCTCATCTTCAGTTAAAGCCCTAACACCTAACAATTACAAAAGTAACTTGTCTTAGGATATCACACCATATCAATCAACAAGGCATCACAATAGAGCATACTGGACAGCAGCTACTTGTTTTTATCACAACTGGAGATTTATAATTCCAAAAGATATGATCTAGGACAATCTGGAAAGCCTAAGAAATACTCTACAATTCATTTTCAGACCTCAACCCCAAACTCATAAGTTTTCCACGTCAAACTTCACAAGTTCCAGAACCTGTCCTCTCAAAACAGAGAGTAGCAGATTCTGAACTGCCACTTAAAACAACAGTAACTCTCAAACTACTAAGCCAAATGTTCCCAAATTTTGACACAAGCTAGTTCATCAAGTTTACTGTGACTTTGGTATTTACAAGTTTCCCAACAACAAATTTTATCAACGGTCAAACTTAGAAATACTTCCAGCTGTCCAGAAAACCTAAAATTACAAAGGTTAAATATTTGTTGATATAACCAAAGTCTCCTAAAACCAAACCAATGTTACTAACAGTTCACATTAGGTATAAAAACACCAGAAAGTAAGGTGGAACCAACTAGAATATTTATTTAACCCCATTTCTTAATTTACTTAATTATTTAGGTAGAATTTTAAACATATATGTAAACTGCTCCTAAAATTCTACAAAAATTACAGGGGACTCTCTGACTTCCAAATAGACCACAGTAAAAATTTGAACAAGTTTTATTCACAGAAACTCCCTATACAAAATTCACAAGCCCAAAAGGCTGATTTTTGCATAAATCATAAATCACATTGAAAAGTATCAAACAACAGATTTCATATTTTTCTTAGACACTCTAGGGTACCAAGACATTCTCCAAAAATTTACAATAACATTGCACATGTAGAAAAATTATAAAAATTACTTCAATTATTTCCTAGAATAAAATGATAGCCTTATAACTTGAAAATTCCTTAAGTACTGATGCCCAAATTTTTACCATAGCTAGGACTAGCATAGAGTAACCTACTCACCAAATTTCATAATTTATGGAACTCTACAGCTCAAGCTATAAATTAAACAAATTTGTATGCATTCCAAAACACATTTAAAGGATCTAATAAAATCTTACAGAATTTAAACATCTCAAGCCAGATCTATATTTTTCTAAAATACTACACATCCAGTAGATTCTAACAAAATTTATTTCATGATTTTTGGATCACTAAAACCCTAGATTCCTATTTTTCCAAGTATTACAAAAAATCAGTATCAAAATAATAAAAATTCATTTCTATTTCGGACAACTGGGCCGGCCCGGGAATGAAATCCGGCCCATACTCCCACACCCGCGCGCGCTCGGCCCGCTCGGCTCTCCCGCCCGCGCGCGACGCTGACGGGTGGACCCCCGCGGTCAGCGACCGTGGGCAGGGGAGCCGGCACCCGGCGAGCTCCGGTGAGCTCACGCTCGCCGGAGAAGAGCTCGCGCGGCCAACCGAGCATGGTCTCGTGATCTCCGTCACCCGGCGCACCGATTGGCACCCGTAGGATGGATGGGGATGGGGAGGAGAGGGCCTGCCGCCGTGCGTGGCGGCCGGTGACCTCCGGTGGCGGCGCACCGTCGCCGGTGAAGACGGATAGTGCGGTTGGAGCTCGGTACGAGCTTCACCGAGGCATGGGGGTTCCGTTTTGCTGGTAAGGGGGAATGGAGAAGGACCCGAGACACCCGACCACGGTGAGGTCCCATGGCGGGCTCCGGCGACCCCTCGGAGGCGGAGAAGAAGGGAATGCGGCTCACCTAGGGTTCAGTCGTGGGTTTCGGTAGGTCCAGGGGATGGAGGGTGTCGTGGCGGAGGAAATGGCAAGCGCAATCGGCCGGTGGTGTGGCGTAGCTCGCGCTCGGGCTCGTCGGAGAAGAAGGGGATGGCGGCTCAGTTCTTTCCCTTTTGCAAACGAGAAGGAAGGAGGAGGAGGAAATGGACGAGTGGGGTTGGAGCGACGGCAGAGGCGCTCTTCATGCGCTCGGCAGCTGGCCGCAGCGCCAGGTCGCGCGCGGCGCGTGGAGGACACGCGGCGGCGTTCTTCTGCCGAGGCGCCACGTTCCGTTCACTGAACTTTTGAATCGCGGTTTCAGTTCAGTCAAGGCGAGCCTGACAGAGCAATTTTGTCACTCAATATCTCCTAAACCGGTTCGAGTTAGGAGAAGATGATAACATCAAATTTGTAGGGCTTTGTGAGGCCAACAACTTTGTCAATTGGTGTTTAGGCTGGTTCGGCCTATATTTGAAACTACATGGCCTCAAAGTAGTGCTCAAAGAAACTGAAACCAAGTTTCAGTTAAAGGTGCCGACTGACAGGTCATTTTCATGGCCCAATATCTCTTGAACCATTGAGAACCAGGCTTGGGTGATATTGACAAAGTTGTAGGGCTACATGTGATCTACAATTTTGTCAATATGAGTGAAGGCTGGTTTGGCTTGGTTTGCAAACTACAAGCTTCTAAAGTAGGCATCAGTGAAACTGTAAGGTTCAATCCCAGACTTAGAAAAATTCTAAGTCCTGGAATTACACTACTAGCTGACTTGTGGGCCACTTTTGAGCATGTTGTGGTCATTTTCATGAGATGGTCATATTGAGACTTTTGTTCCCCATGAATTTCTTTACAACTTTGCTTAAGGGTGCTCTTCCATGCAAGGTCTCTAAATTAGACTTTCTAATTGGTCAAACTAGAACCTTCTATGGTCAAATGGGAGTCAAACTTGTCATGGAGGGCAATTTTGTAATTTTGGTCAACATGAACCTTGATCCAAATGTTACTCTAAGTATAGCTAAGGTGTTGTAGGTCATGATTGATGACTTTACCTTTTTGTTACACCAACTATCAAATACTTTGTGAAATCAATCAAACAAACCCTAAACAAACATATGAATTGCATTACATGAAATACTAAACATGGATTATGCATGTCATGCTTATGCAAATGCAATGCAATTAAGGACTAAACACTTGAGGTGTTACAGCCCTCCCCCCTTATAAAAATCTCGTCCCGAGATTTGGAAAGCGTACCATTTTTCATAGAATTCTTTATAACCATCCCGCAAATAATCTTCCCGTTCCCACGTAGCATCACTTTCACTACCCTGATTACTCCACATCACTTTGTACCACTTAACCACTTTACTTCTAGTTACTCGTTCCTGAGTATCGATCACTCGGACTGGTTTTTCTTCATAGGTTAAGTCGGATTCCAGCCTGATATCTCCTAACGGAACTTGTTCCTCAGGAACTCGAAGACACTTTTTAAGCTGAGACACATGGAAAACATTGAATATGGCTCTCATCTCAGGAGGCAACTGGATTTTGTACGCAACAGCTCCACTCTTGCCTATGATCTGGAAAGGACCCACGTACCTTGGTGCAAGCTTTCGCTTCACGCCAAAACATTGGACACTTTTCATTGGAGAAACTTTCAAATAAACGAAGTCTCCAACTTCAAATTCGAGTGGTTTTCTGCGACGATCAGCATAGCTTTTCTGTCTAGCTTGGGCCGCAGCCATATGTTTCTGAATAGTACGGACTTGTTCCTCGGCTTCCTGGACAAAATCAATGCCATAATACCTTCTTTCCCCAGCTTCTACCCAGTTTAGTGGAGTTCGACACTTACGACCGTACAAAGCTTCGAATGGAGCCATCTTAATACTCTCTTGATAACTGTTATTGTACGAGAATTCAGCTAAAGGTAGCCATTTTTCCCAAGAACCCTTGGATGAAATGACGCATGCCCGCAACAGATCTTCCAAGATTTGGTTAACTCGTTCCGTCTGACCAGATGTCTGGGGGTGATAAGCAGAGCTTCTCACTAACTTGGTTCCCAGAAGGTGATGCAAATGCTCCCAAAAGCGAGCAGTGAACTGGGGACCCCGATCAGAAACGATTGTACGAGGTATCCCATGAAGCCGGACTATCTGATTGAAGTACAACTCAGCATAGTCAGTAGGACGATAGTCCACTCTCACGGGGATGAAATGAGCGGATTTGGTCAAACGGTCAACAATTACCCAGATAGAGTTATGATTTTTGACTGTGGGAGGAAGTCCGACAATGAAATCCATACTTATTTCTTCCCATTTCCAGCCTGGAATGGAAAGTGGCTGAAGCAGCCCAGCTTTCATATGCACAGCTTTCACTCTGCAACAGGTGTCACATCTAGCAACATGTGCAGCTATCTCTTTCCTCATCTTGGTCCACCAATAAAGTGGTTTCAAATCATAATACATCTTATTACTACCAGGATGGATGGACAACTTGGAAGAATGTGCTTCGGACAGGATCTGATCTCTAAGCTCTCGATCCTTAGGTACCACTAACCTATCCTTAAACCACAGCACACCTTCGTCATCTAACCTGAAATGCTTAGTTTCCTCCTCTTTCATCTTCCGTTTTATGTGAAATATACCCGGATCAGTCTTTTGGAGCTCGATGATTTTATTTCTGAGAGTACCACTGACAGTGATGTTGTACAAGACTGCTGGATGTAACAGGCGGGATCGGTGAAAATCAGTTTCAACTAAGGAATGGCAATGAGATTTACGGCTCAAAGCGTCCGCAACCACGTTTGCCTTGCCTGGGTGATAGTGCACTTGAAGATTATAATCCTTAATCAACTCGAGCCATCTTCTCTGACGCATATTTAGCTCAGGTTGGGTGAAGATGTATTTGAGGCTTTTGTGGTCGGTATAGATATTGCAGACATTGCCCAGCAGATAATGCCGCCATACCTTCAAAGCATGAACAACTGCGGCCAGTTCTAAGTCATGCGTTGGATAATTCACCTCATGTTTCCGAAGTTGCCGTGAAGTATATGCAATTACTCGGCCTTCCTGCATCAGAACACCTCCCAAACCTATGCCTGAGGCATCACAGTAAACATCAAAAGGTTTCTCGATATCCGGTTGTGCCAAAACCGGAGCCGAGGTTAGGAGGGTTCGCAGTTGGTGAAAAGCCGCATCACACTCAGGAGTCCAGACAAACCTGGTGTCTTTTTGCAGCAACCGAGTCATGGGTTTGGCTATTTTTGAGAAATCCGGGATGAAGCGACGATAATAGCCAGCCAACCCAAGAAAACTCCGGACCTCATGAACCGAAGTAGGAGCCTTCCAATTCAATACTTCTTCTACCTTGGTGGGATCCACCATAATACCTCCATCGGACAATACATGCCCAAGAAAAGGTACTTCCCGAAGCCAGAATTCGCATTTACTGAACTTCGCATACAGTTTATGCTCACGCAATCTGCTGAGGACAATACGCAAGTGTTCCGCGTGGTCTTCCTCATTTTCAGAATACACTAAGATGTCATCAATGAACACCACCACAAACTTGTCCAATTCGGGCATAAACACCGAATTCATCAAGCACATGAAGTGTGCTGGGGCATTAGTCAGACCGAAGGACATGACAAGATACTCATAAAGGCCGTATCTCGTCGAGAAGGCTGTTTTTGGAACATCTTCAGGACGGATTTTAATCTGATGATACCCAGACCTTAGATCAATCTTGGAAAAGACTTTAGCTTTGGACAATTGATCGAACAAGATGTCGATACGCGGCAGAGGATACTTATTCTTGACAGTGACTGCATTCAGAGGTCTATAGTCCACGCACATCCGCAAGGTTTGATCCTTCTTCTTTACAAAGATAGCAGGGCAACCCCACGGAGATGAGCTAGGACGGATCAACCCTTTCTTCAGAAGTTCATTCAATTGTACCTTAAGCTCAGCTAACTCATTTGGAGGCATTCTATAGGGTCTCCTAGAGATGGGTGCGGTACCAGGCAGCAACTCGATTTTAAATTCCACATCCCGATCCGGAGGGAGTCCCGGCAATTCATCGGGAAAAACATCCGGAAACTCATCTACTACGGGAATTTCAGCCAACGCCTTTGCTTGCACAGCATGAATTTCCCCCGACAATTCAACTTTTCTGGGAAGTTGAACTAGAAAACCCTTTTGATCGGTAGGATCTCTGAGCATAACTACCCGAGCAGATGTGTCAATGAGTACCCCATTCTGACTCATCCAATTCATTCCCAAGATAACATCTATGTCTAACCCCGGTAACACCAATAGAGCAAGCGAATAACTTCGCCCTGCTATCTCAAACTTAAGGTTCCCCACTACTTTGTTTGTGGAAATATTCCCACTTGCAGCACTAATACAATAGCCCACACCTTCAACAGTATGCAACTTGTGTGCAAATTTGGATGCAAACTTAGGACTGATAAAGGAATGCGAAGCACCTGAATCAAAAAGTACCACTGCGGGGTGTTGGTCAACTAGGAACTTACCAGCCGTGACTACCTCACCAGATGGAATTTCTTCAATGCTGTTATAGTGAGCATGTCCCTGACGACCACCTTGATTGACATTTTTCTTAGGGTACGGGCAGTTCCGGGCCCAATGACCTGACTTGTTGCAATTCCAGCAAGGCATATTGCTAGGAGGAACACTAGAACTACTCTGACCAGAAGTCCCCTTTGGCAGAGCGACAGTATATGCCTTACGGAACCCAGTTTTCGCAGCCGGCTTTTTCTGGGGCGGACGGAACCTTGCATTCTGAGCAGGCGGGCGTGGAGAAGACCTGGGTGCAGCTGAGGCCCTTGACTGAGAAGCACTTGCCTCAAGGGCCCTTTTCCGGCTCTTAGAAGCAGAATAAATAGTATTATTGTTCTCTTGTGTCAAAGCATCACTGATGAAATCATTGAAAGTGGTACACTTGCTAGTACCCATAGTCTTCATTAGCTTTGGGCCGAGGCCCCTTTTGAAACTAGCAATCTTTTTGGCATCAGTATCCACAAACTCCGTGGCGTACCTTGCCAAGTTGTTGAAGGACTGCAAGTACTCAGTTAAGCTCTTGTTTCCCTGTGACAGCCTCATAAACTCTGTGTGCTTGATTGCCATCAGACCTGGAGGGATATAATTCCCCCGGAATGCCGCCTTAAACTGATCCCAAGCGATCGGGACATTAGCAGGGAGCGTGGAGCGATAGTGACTCCACCAGATGCCTGCTGGACCATGCAATTGATGGGAAGCATACTCCGTTTTCAGCTCATCAGTTAGGCGTAACAGACGAAACTTTTGCTCAATTGTATTCAACCATTCATCAGCCTGCAGGGGCTCTTCCGCTTCCTTAAAAAGCGGGGGCTTTGTATCCAGGAAGTCCTTGAAGTCGCTGTATTGGTTTGGCTCTGGGCCCTGACGACCATGCCGAGCCTCGCGATTAGCCATTTGGCGCAATGCGTCGGCCAACATACGCTGCCCCTCAACCACTGTTTGCATTAACTCAGCCGGGGTAGGTGGTGGCGGAGGGGGCGGCTGGTCCTCCTCCTCATTTCCACGACCTCTACGTAGATTGTACGACATCTGCAAAATGCATAGCCAATGAGCACTGACGATGTGGGAAATTTGTAGATGAATTATTGCGAAATGTCAAACTGTCTTCAAGAAAAAAAATTCTCATATAATTAAGACACAATAATTCATCATAACCGCACAATCCATTCAAGCGCATCAATTGCCGAACTCGTACTTGGTAATCCATCGAGACGTTCTTCGATAAGGGCTCACTTACAGGGAGCACAACGGTTATCGGATCGTTTACGTTGCTATCTACGTGATTTTGACCTTTTGCCCGGTACTTTGATTTGATCTCAAGATTGGTAGTGACTGTGAAAGGCTACTTCAAACTGACCACAAAGAGACTTCTCAATGGAGAGTTCTATGTGGGATCAGAACTAGCCACTTCGATACCTGCGCGTGCCAAGCAGCACAACCTTATGTCGCGCGCCATAGGAGGCCCTTGGTTTCGTCGCGGCACCGAAGGGAGCTAATCGTGACACCATCATCGAACACAACACAATAAGACATCCCATTGCGATCGAAATTAACAGGTTCAAACTACATTCAGGAAACATACGGTTCAACCTTACATCCCAGAGTCAAGTTATTACAAGGCCTCACTCCTTCGCAGGGAGGGCACAAAAGACGATCCTAGCATTAAAGGTACGTGATGACTACTCTAAGCATCATCCTCCGAGTCCGTGTCAAGGATCTCCCCGCCGTCCTCATCACTGACAGGCTCTAACTCTTCGTCTTCTTCTTCTTCTGGCTCTTCCTCTGGTGCTTCCGCAGGTGGAGCATCTTGTGGCCCATTGACCTCCACTTCATCATCATCATCCTCTGCCATGAAGATTCCGGAACCCATCTCCTCATCAACATTGTTGTTCCTAGGTAGCAGAGGATTTAGCTGGTTGTTCAGGCGGTGCACTTCTTCATGAAGATTGTCATTGTATTCTTCAGCATTCTCCAACTGTTGTTCGAGCTCAAACTGACGAGCTCTCAGAACGTTCTCCTCGTACCAGGCTTCATCCCTCTGTTCCATTACACGGACCAACATACGCTGACAGTTGCGATTGGCCACTGTCAACCTCTGGACCGCAAGTGTTTCTTGATCTCGATCATGAATTACTTGCTCCAGCTGTTGCCGTGCTGCATCCCTGGCAGCGGTCACCTCAGCCAGCTCAGCCCGTAACTGTTCCACCTCGGAGGGCTCAGGACGGGGCTCCCGTGGAGCTAACTGGTGGCGAGGAACCCTTCCACCCGTTGATTTACGGGCTGTCATCCAGGTACGAGCCATCTGTATCAACAAGATGTGACTTAAAGTGAGAATCATTTAGGGGATACGAAATTTTTCTTTAGTCGGGACTATTAAAATTTTTAAGGAGGGAGTAAATGACATGTATGATATAATTAAACATGATGCATGCACGATCCGTACGTCCTCTCACCTTAGTAGAAAACTAATATGCTAACGCTAAACGGTGGCATACATACGTTCTCTCATATAAGCGAAACTATCGGTCTACACGTTACGCTGTTAGTGTACCTGCAGAAAAATTCCATTGCAGCCCAACAATTCCCAAAATAACATACAAGGAAGCAGTAAACTAAATACTTTCCATATACACATCCCCGGATGTATATATGTCAGTATCAAAGCTACCCGATGAATAGATGCCCACAATTAAGTGCTTTTACATAGTTACATGGTTTGAACATGTAAATATGCAAACCACCAAAACTACTCTCCCCTAGACCGCCGGTTGGACGATCATGCTCTCACAACTCACACTTACCAGAGCGTCGAGGTAATTGATCCATACATTACCACCCAAGTGGATGGCATCCATACAATATCACGCCGTATGGACGACGAAACAAAAACAACAAGGCCCCCAAGTTAGTCTTTATAATAAGCCACCTAAGAGTCCTTATTTGGGCTAAGGGATATGATCACTGGCATACTTATAAAATACTTTTTAAAGTTTAACCCTTTTCGCAAACAAATACTTTTGTTTTTAATTACTCGTAATGATGTGCTTAATGTTGAATTATGCTCCGGTACCAGCTGTAACAGAACCGACCAAATTATAAGAGCACAAGTACGAAAACAAGCACCGAAGCGCTCAAATTTTCAAACTTGAGCCCATATAATCCCGGTAGTCAATCGAAATCACGAAGGATTTCAAACCAAACTGCTTACAACCAGGATCGCATCATTCAACATACACATCATACGTTACATTTCACAAGTAGTTTAGAAATAAGTTAACACCACGGAGTAGCAATTATTACAAACTGAGTTTGAAAGTAGCGGAAGTCTAACACACACTGAAGTTACTTAAATACTGCCAGTTTGGATAGATCAACATCCCACAAAAGAACGAGGAAAGTACATAAAGATGATCATGCCCGTGTGATCTAGTCCTCATCCCCTGCGGGGTGAAGGCAAGTCTTGCAGAAGCCTTGGTAAAGCATATCATCTGCAACAGGAGGGAATAAACCCTGAGTACTGGAATGTACTCAGCTAGACTTACCCGTCGTAAACCAGAAATAAAGTAGACACCAAGGATTATGCAAGGCTTACACAAGAGGCTAGCTGACACCACATTTTGCATAAAGGCATAAGTAGCTGAAACTCTTTATAACCTGTACTAGCAGTTATTTTTAACATTTACCTGTCATCTATCTTAGCACCTGTACTAAGCATGCACTTGATTATCATCAAACAATTATTCATATTATTCCATAGCAGGTATAAATTGTGGCAACATTGTATCATTCACTTAACCATCTGTTTAATTAATGAGATCTACGTTGCCGCTGCTCAAGTCAAGTGCTCACTAACCGGGAGCGACGGCGATTCGAATCGAATTCCTATCCAGCTGGAGGGGTATTTCTAACACTCACCGTGCAGACCCCTGCCAGGGTCGCACAGGCCACCATTTCATGTAATTCAGGAATCGCGGGTCCGAATGATGTCGCAACCCCAAGGGCGACACTCTGCCAGGTGATAGGGACTCTAACCCCCCCTTGGTCTCACGCCAATGTCCCCAAGCACATCCTTTCTCTCCTCTAAGAAGCAACCTACCATTCGATTCCCGGCCTGAATCACATTACTCGGCTTCGCGGTCGGAACGACTTATCCGGCCAACTAAGTGTTAGACTGCGTTCAACATGACTCAAGGACGTACAGCGAATCGGTCCTTAAACGACTCAGACGGGCATGGCTCCACACCCAAGACGTGAAGTGTCTTGCGGCTGTACCATCGAACTCCCGCCCGGTCTCAAATTCATTTTAAAGCATGGTTCCATCACGATAGCCATAAGCCACTCGCGACCCAGTCCTATCTCTCGCGGATGACCGGAAATCACCCGACTTCTACCGTACTAAGCAGGGCTAAGCATTGACACGTGCCTACACCTAACATAGGATTGGGGCACAATATCTGGACAAGGACAGGTGTAATGCAACAGTTGTTTTCATACAACTCCTACTACTTAATGCAGTAAACAATTAAAAGTACTCAAGATATCTTTATAAATTGATGGGTTCAGCATGCACCGGGGCTTGCCTTTAAGGAAGGTGGAAGGCACGTGATTCGGGCACTCTGGTAGATCGTCTGATGGAGCTTCTTCGACGTTGGGGTCTTCTGTTGTTTCCCCCGGTTGACTCAGTACTTCCTCTGGGATCGTCTGCTCGAACTCGAGGAGCGTTACCCCCTCCAGTACACCTATTGCATGAGTGCATAATAAATCTCATGAATGCATAAGAAAGATGCAATATGCTCGGAATGAAATGCGTTACAACAATTTAGCGCTCTATTCAAATCACTTCAAAAGAGTAGGTGCAAATTTCCTCTCCGGTAGAGGAGTACTCACCTAATCTACTTAGCCTAAGATAAAGTTGCTCATCTTCAGTTAAAGCCCTAACACCTAACAATTACAAAAGTAACTTGTCTTAGGATATCACACCATATCAATCAACAAGGCATCACAATAGAGCATACTGGACAGCAGCTACTTGTTTTTATCACAACTGGAGATTTATAATTCCAAAAGATATGATCTAGGACAATCTGGAAAGCCTAAGAAATACTCTACAATTCATTTTCAGACCTCAACCCCAAACTCATAAGTTTTCCACGTCAAACTTCACAAGTTCCAGAACCTGTCCTCTCAAAACAGAGAGTAGCAGATTCTGAACTGCCACTTAAAACAACAGTAACTCTCAAACTACTAAGCCAAATGTTCCCAAATTTTGACACAAGCTAGTTCATCAAGTTTACTGTGACTTTGGTATTTACAAGTTTCCCAACAACAAATTTTATCAACGGTCAAACTTAGAAATACTTCCAGCTGTCCAGAAAACCTAAAATTACAAAGGTTAAATATTTGTTGATATAACCAAAGTCTCCTAAAACCAAACCAATGTTACTAACAGTTCACATTAGGTATAAAAACACCAGAAAGTAAGGTGGAACCAACTAGAATATTTATTTAACCCCATTTCTTAATTTACTTAATTATTTAGGTAGAATTTTAAACATATATGTAAACTGCTCCTAAAATTCTACAAAAATTACAGGGGACTCTCTGACTTCCAAATAGACCACAGTAAAAATTTGAACAAGTTTTATTCACAGAAACTCCCTATACAAAATTCACAAGCCCAAAAGGCTGATTTTTGCATAAATCATAAATCACATTGAAAAGTATCAAACAACAGATTTCATATTTTTCTTAGACACTCTAGGGTACCAAGACATTCTCCAAAAATTTACAATAACATTGCACATGTAGAAAAATTATAAAAATTACTTCAATTATTTCCTAGAATAAAATGATAGCCTTATAACTTGAAAATTCCTTAAGTACTGATGCCCAAATTTTTACCATAGCTAGGACTAGCATAGAGTAACCTACTCACCAAATTTCATAATTTATGGAACTCTACAGCTCAAGCTATAAATTAAACAAATTTGTATGCATTCCAAAACACATTTAAAGGATCTAATAAAATCTTACAGAATTTAAACATCTCAAGCCAGATCTATATTTTTCTAAAATACTACACATCCAGTAGATTCTAACAAAATTTATTTCATGATTTTTGGATCACTAAAACCCTAGATTCCTATTTTTCCAAGTATTACAAAAAATCAGTATCAAAATAATAAAAATTCATTTCTATTTCGGACAACTGGGCCGGCCCGGGAATGAAATCCGGCCCATACTCCCACACCCGCGCGCGCTCGGCCCGCTCGGCTCTCCCGCCCGCGCGCGACGCTGACGGGTGGACCCCCGCGGTCAGCGACCGTGGGCAGGGGAGCCGGCACCCGGCGAGCTCCGGTGAGCTCACGCTCGCCGGAGAAGAGCTCGCGCGGCCAACCGAGCATGGTCTCGTGATCTCCGTCACCCGGCGCACCGATTGGCACCCGTAGGATGGATGGGGATGGGGAGGAGAGGGCCTGCCGCCGTGCGTGGCGGCCGGTGACCTCCGGTGGCGGCGCACCGTCGCCGGTGAAGACGGATAGTGCGGTTGGAGCTCGGTACGAGCTTCACCGAGGCATGGGGGTTCCGTTTTGCTGGTAAGGGGGAATGGAGAAGGACCCGAGACACCCGACCACGGTGAGGTCCCATGGCGGGCTCCGGCGACCCCTCGGAGGCGGAGAAGAAGGGAATGCGGCTCACCTAGGGTTCAGTCGTGGGTTTCGGTAGGTCCAGGGGATGGAGGGTGTCGTGGCGGAGGAAATGGCAAGCGCAATCGGCCGGTGGTGTGGCGTAGCTCGCGCTCGGGCTCGTCGGAGAAGAAGGGGATGGCGGCTCGGTTCTTTCCCTTTTGCAAACGAGAAGGAAGGAGGAGGAGGAAATGGACGAGTGGGGTTGGAGCGACGGCAGAGGCGCTCTTCATGCGCTCGGCAGCTGGCCGCAGCGCCAGGTCGCGCGCGGCGCGTGGAGGACACGCGGCGGCGTTCTTCTGCCGAGGCGCCACGTTCCGTTCACTGAACTTTTGAATCGCGGTTTCAGTTCAGTCAAGGCGAGCCTGACAGAGCAATTTTGTCACTCAATATCTCCTAAACCGGTTCGAGTTAGGAGAAGATGATAACATCAAATTTGTAGGGCTTTGTGAGGCCAACAACTTTGTCAATTGGTGTTTAGGCTGGTTCGGCCTATATTTGAAACTACATGGCCTCAAAGTAGTGCTCAAAGAAACTGAAACCAAGTTTCAGTTAAAGGTGCCGACTGACAGGTCATTTTCATGGCCCAATATCTCTTGAACCATTGAGAACCAGGCTTGGGTGATATTGACAAAGTTGTAGGGCTACATGTGATCTACAATTTTGTCAATATGAGTGAAGGCTGGTTTGGCTTGGTTTGCAAACTACAAGCTTCTAAAGTAGGCATCAGTGAAACTGTAAGGTTCAATCCCAGACTTAGAAAAATTCTAAGTCCTGGAATTACACTACTAGCTGACTTGTGGGCCACTTTTGAGCATGTTGTGGTCATTTTCATGAGATGGTCATATTGAGACTTTTGTTCCCCATGAATTTCTTTACAACTTTGCTTAAGGGTGCTCTTCCATGCAAGGTCTCTAAATTAGACTTTCTAATTGGTCAAACTAGAACCTTCTATGGTCAAATGGGAGTCAAACTTGTCATGGAGGGCAATTTTGTAATTTTGGTCAACATGAACCTTGATCCAAATGTTACTCTAAGTATAGCTAAGGTGTTGTAGGTCATGATTGATGACTTTACCTTTTTGTTACACCAACTATCAAATACTTTGTGAAATCAATCAAACAAACCCTAAACAAACATATGAATTGCATTACATGAAATACTAAACATGGATTATGCATGTCATGCTTATGCAAATGCAATGCAATTAAGGACTAAACACTTGAGGTGTTACAAGGTGCGTGCTACCACTCGTATTGGGAGCGAGTCTAGGTCCCTCATCTTTGAGGGATTGGAGGATGGATTTTGAGGGACTGACTAAGAAAAAAAAACTCTCATTGGGGGCTAGATTGGGGTACTACTGGAGCTCTCAAATCCCTGAAATTATATTTTTTTTCTCATTGTGTTGGAAATTGGGGGACGTACTGTTGGAGATGCTCTAAGAGATGTGGACTAAAGAGCTAGAATAAACCACCTTAATTTTTTTTAAAGAACAGAATAAATAAATTAAAACAACAGGCAATAAAAAGTTGTTTTCTTCTTCCATTCCCTCGGCCAAGCACAACCTCCCCTGGCCGGCCGCCCCCCCCTGACTATCTAGCTAAGGTCCATGGAAAATGGCGAGCTAGCCGAACGTTCTATTCTAACAAGTTGTCCGGTGCCGTTTCTGAGTGCACAAGATATACACATACATACACGTAGATGCGGGCATCATACGAGAAGGTAGCTTGACTTTGTCGAGTGTGCACAAAGCACTCGAAAACGACGTGGTGGTATAATCAGAGCCGCGAGAGCTGAGGCTGCCTGCTTTATTTGCGATGTCTAATCCGCCCTCATCTTCTACGTTCGTACTAATATCTGATCTGTCGTCGGAGAGGATGGCGTATTGGCGTAGCACACTCCACTCGCTAGTCAGAGCAAGGCAGATAGAGACTAATCAAAGGCCCTGTTCGGCAGGCTGTTTTTCTGGCTTATAAGCCGGCTGTGGCTGATTTGCTATGAGAGAAAAACACTGTTCCACGGCTGATAAGCCGTGCTGATAAGCTCAGCCGAACAGGGGGAAAGCTGCAGCTAATTAATGTGGACATACGAAATTCGTCCCAGACTAGGGCCCGGTTTAGTTCCTAGAAAATTTTGTAAAATTTTTCAGATTCTTCGTCACATTGAATCTTTAGACATATGCATGAAGCATTAAATATAGATAAAAAATAAAACTAATTACACAGTTTAGACGAAATGGACGAGACGAATCTTTTAAACCTAATTAGACTATGATTGGACAATATTTATCAAATAACAACGAAAAGAGTTACAATACAATTTTACAAAAAAAAATTTACATCTAAACGCAGCTAGCTAGAGGACTTAATTCCGGCGCCCTGCTGGCCCCTATCTAGGTGGGCTGCTGGCTGCTGCTCCCGTCCCGTATCAGATAAGTTGACGTCGCGTTCTCACGTGCTGCCGTTGCACGCTGCCACGCCGTCCCGTGTGTGTACATGTACGTACGTGCCACCCGCCACCCCACCCCACCCCGGCCGCCCGGCGCGCGGCTCGATCGGCTATATAGCAACATCTACAGCCGCCGTGCCGCAACACACAACAGCCACGCCCGCACCGCAGCTTCTCTAATTAATTAGCTATAGCTAGGTAGCTGCCTCTTAGCCATGGCCACCGTGGACGTCGCCACGCCGACGGCGGAGTCCGGCAAGCAGGCGCCGTCCCCTCCTCCGCCGGCGGCGCGCAGAAGCAGCTTCTTCTCCGTCGCCGACCTGGCGCTGAGGGCGCTCCTGTTCGCGGTGACGCTCGCGGGGCTCGTCGTGCTGGTCACCGCCAAGCAGACGGTGAGCATCCCGGCCCCGCAGATCCCGGGGCTCCTCCTCTCCCGCCCCGCCAAGTTCAACGACTCGCCGGCGCTCATGTGAGTAGCAAATAAATGATATGGAACGTTTGTGGTTTTTGTCATCACGGGCGGCGCCGCCAGCTTAATTGCATGGACAAGGAGCATGGTCTCTGACGACGACTCTTTGCGTGCATGCATGTGGCTGGCTCTGGTAGATATCTGCTGGTGGCGCTGTGCGTGACGTGCTTCTACAGCCTGCTGACGGCCCTCGCCTCGCTTAAGCTCATCTCCGGCTCCTCTCCCACAAAGACTCTCTTCCTCCTTGTTCTGCTCGATGTGGTGAGCAGTACTGAGCACCTTATATTTATATTTAGGGGCTGTTGAGTTCCCGAAATTTTTTTGGAAAACGCTACTGTAGCAATTTCGTTGTTATTTGACAAATATTATCCAATCATAGATTAACTAGGCTTAAAAGATTCGTCTCGTGAATTTCGTCTAAACTATGCGATTAGTTTTATTTTTTATCTATATTTAATGTTTCATGCATGCGTCCAAAGATTCGATGTGACGGGGAATCTGAAAAATTTTGCAAAATTTTTTGGAAACCAAACGAGGCCTTATTACAAATAACAAACTTGAACAGTATATTTCCTTCTTCTTTATTTGTACTAGAGGTGCTTTACACTACTGATGATTTTTAATAAGATATTTAACTAGTGTTCTTTTTTTTCCCTCCGCTTAATTTAATTGACGTATATATAATAACCTTTGGGCAACTACTGCTGTCTTTTTTCAATTAAAAAATGGCCGTGGCACGCTTAATTTAGCATTTCACGTTAAATTAATTTCTGATCACCTAAATACTATTTCGATAAAAATTCTTTTCATGAAAACATAATAGTGATATCATGATTCCTCTATATATATATATATATATAACCATCTTTCCTAAAAAAACCCAACATATATTTTTTTCATTTTTTTATAATTCATAGTCAAATTAGTTCACCACAATAGTATTTTACTTTTTTCTTTGATAAAGGGATTAGCTTTTCAAAAAAAAATTGTTTCGATAAAATAAATACTATGAATATACTATGTTTGCTGGTGAATAAGAAGATAGTTGTTTTCTCTATGATAAAAGCAACAACTGGTATTTAGGTTAAGTGAATAGAATTCACGTAGAGTTTTTAACATCATGTGGCCTAGATTAGAAGTTTGCACGGTTGCACAGAGAAATTGGTTTGCACCAGATACGTTGCCCTATAAGTATAGGCATATCTTACTATTTATACTTACTACTAGGGAAGTATTTAGTTGTCCCAACATTTGAGGTCACACTCTCGGTCCATCTTTGAAAACTCTCAAAAAGTAGAGTACGTACTATTCGGCTACGAAAAAGGAAGGACATGTATTTATTTCTAACATCCGTCCATTTGGTGCATCTCTCTGTATCTCCTTGTGCGCTCATGCTGTCATGCATATGGCGGCAGTTATACGCAGCTATCATGGCTTCAGCGACGGGCTCAGCGGGTGCTGTAGCGTGGATCGGGCTCAAGGGCAACACGCACACCAACTGGAGCAAGATCTGCAACATCTACGGCAACTTCTGCCGTCACATCGGCAGCTCCGTCTTCCTGGGCCTCATCGCCTCCATCATCCTCGTCCTGCTCACCATCCTCAACGCCCACTCCTTGTACCGCCGCACTCGCTAGCTAAGCTACCTCTGATTACACACATCGATCGCCGGCTCATGGTGTGACATCCATTTCTACGTACACTGTAGTCTAAATTTACAGGGAATCGAAGAATGTAGAGCTAGCGTCATCTGTGTATTCTGTACTGCACTATATGTTTGTGTGTTTGTGCTGTTATATTTCACTCTTATAGGTGTGTTTTTTTCTCCGACCATCGTTAGTTGTTGCTGTATATGTCATTATATTTTAGCTGGTTCATCATCTGTTGTTTGTGCAACAAACATTTCATTATTAGCTGGTTCACGAATTTTTGGCGGGCTTAATAATCCGATTATTACATATACGCGATACCGTTACACAACCATGCATGCATGGAATCGGATCAAGCCTATACAAAGTTGTCACTTCGCCCCCAACCGAGGGTGTTACGGCGTTGACTTCCATGCATTTTGTCCTCCCTTAGGGCTTGTTTATTGGATTGGGATGGATTTGTGTGCAGTCAAACAAAGTCTTAATAATGTAACGAACTATGCGTAGTATTAACATCATTTTTAAAAGGAAAAAGTCCACATTATCTCTCCCCACTTTTGCGAAAGTATGCTTTTCCTCCCTGAACTCCAAAACCGGGCAAAACACCTTCCTCACCTTTTAAAACCGTTCATCTTACCTCCCTGGCCCTGTTATAAGCAGTTTTGAAGGCGGTTTTGTTTTTTTCTTTTTTATTTATTTCAGCTGAATCTTTGAAAAATCATAGTAAATCATAGAAAAATCATAAAATAAAAAATCCAATTTTGTTAGCCTTCACATGAGTAGATCTACATAGTGAATATATAATATGGTATGCTTTAGTATAAAGTTTTTGCTGTGCCTTTGAATTTATGCTTTTATGTAATTAATTGGAATAATTCATAGCTGCAGTTTCTATGGTCCAATTGTGATAAAATTTTTATGGTGGCCTAATTATTGTATGATTGAACTATAGTAAAAATTTAATACTCATTCGATCATGTATAGCTTAGTTATAGATTTATTTATATTTAACAAGCATAAACCTAAATAAAATCTATAACTAAGTTATACATGATCCAATGAGTATGAAATTTTTACTATAATTTAAGCATATATTAATTAGCTCACCATAAAAATTTTTTTACCATATTTGGACCATAGAAACTGAAGCTATGAATTATTCCATTTAATTACAAAAAAACATAAATCTAAAGTCACAACAAAAACTTTGTACTAAAGCATTACATATTATATGTTCACTGTGTAGATCTACTCTTGTGAAGTTCAATAAAATTAGATTTTCTATTTTATGATTTTTTGTGATTTACTATGATTTTTCAAAGATTCAGCTGAAATAAATAAAAAAGAAAAAGACAAAACTGCCTTCAAAACCGCTTATAACAGGGCCAGAGAGGTAAGATGAACAGTTTTAAAAGTTGAGAGGGGTGTTTTGCCCAGTTTTAGAGTTTGGGAAGAAAAAACGAACTTTCGCGAAAGTTGAGGGAGATAATGTGGATTTTTTTCTTTTTAGAACCTAGTTGTAGCAAGTACTAATAAATAAGAATCAATCAGAACCTGCTGGTTCGTGGGCTCGCACGTGTGCTTGGGCCACGGTGAGGGGTTGAGGGAGTGAGAGAGAGGAAGGCCTGGTTTGAGCCCGTGAATCATCTTCCCTTTTCCTTTCTTTTTTCTTTTCTATTATTATCTTCCTCTCATCTTCCCACAAACATACACGCGTACATATAAATATAAATATGGGCTTTATATGAAACAAAGTTCAAGAAACACAAAAACAACATGGAGAACACTATGTACGTGTTTGACAACTATATAGAAAAAAAGGTACGTCAATCAGTGTTGCGAGTTGATAGAGAAAATTAAGATGAGAATTTAACTTCTAGTCCTAATTCCTTATTTGGTTCATGGAAGGAAATAAGAGAGAGACTGACTTGAAAAATAAATTCATATGATCATATCTGTCGGTGTTCGGACCCGAGGGGGTCCTAGACCAACGAGTAAATGTTGCGTGTCCCTTTCCTGGATGGTGATGCAAGGAGAACACACGGGGGTTTATCCTGGTTCGGGCAAAAGAAGGCCCTACGTCCAGCGGGGGAGGGGAGATTTTGTATTTCCTTACACCGAGGTGCTTGCGTAGGGGTTACAAGCTTGCGAGAGAGGGCGGTGAGCCCAGGTCTCAAAGAGGAGAAAAAGAAATACAAGATGATTGCTTGAGATGTTGATCGCTATCTTGTGTGTGGCTTGTCGTCTGTCGTCTTCTCCAGAGCCCTGGCCTACCCTTTTATAGGACGAGAGGAGGCCAGGGCAACGGACGCCTTGAGATGATGTTTTGTCGATCACTGTCGAGGTGACTGTAGCGACGTGCCCTAGAAATGGGAGGCCATCCCTGGACACCATGGTGTTACAGAGGACGAGACGCCGAAATGACCCGGAGCGCCGCGCCATACCGTCCTTCCTTCCCTGTTGTGCTGTGTTAGGTGTCGAGGCCGGGTCGAGGCCGATCGGATAAGTCCGAATCCCTGGAGTCGCGGTGTACGGACTTTGTCGTATCCTCCCTCGAGGGTAACTAGTGACGTACAGTGTGCGGTAAGGTGGGTACAGTGACGTTTTTCACCTCCCATCACGGGATGGGCGGTAAAACAGTGAGGACTGACACTGGTATTGTTCCCACGTCGACCCTGGTTGCGGCCATGCCGGTAGGTGGTAGTAGGTAATTGCATTAAATGCTATGACTTTTGTCCCGGGGTAGGTGGAGAAAGAGGGGATCGAGCGCCTTGACCCGGGCTCACGCGAGTCGGAGTTCGGTCGAGGCGTTTTGTCGTGCGGGACGGGGCGCAGTCGAGGCCTCCCGTCGAGGGGGTCTCGTACGAGTCGGAGACGGGATGCGGTCGAGGCATCCCGTCGAACCGGCCTCATACGAGGCGGACCTGACGCGTGTTTTGAAGTGGGCTGTGTTTCGTCATGGCTTAGTCGTTTTAGTTTTTATTATCGTTGAATGTGGGTAGCCCTATACTTCTGGTACCGACAGTAGCCCCCGAGCCTTTAGGTGAGTGTGTGATCACTTACCTAGAGGCTTTTTACTGATGAACGGGAGTCGTAGCGCTGTTGGCTTCTCTAGTAGGGGCGTGCGAGCGCCCCCGGGATTTCTCCGGTGGGGGTGCGCGAGCACACCCGCCGGGTTTAGCCCCCGAGGCCTTGGTGGAGTATTTGAGAAAACTCCTCCGAGGTCTTTTTTATGTTTCATTAAGGAGTAGTTGTTGCGGTCGAGCCCCCGAGCCTCGCGCGCACGAGGTCGATCGGAGTCCCTGCCGTCTTTTATTGTGCGGCCCTCACGCTCCTCCTACGGAGAGGAGGAGGAGGGGTGGGGAGCGTCGTACTACCCCGTTTGGGCGAGTTCGATGACCTCCGATGAGCTGCTAGCGGGTAGATTTGAGTGAGAGTCCGTGCTCCAGTCGTTAGGAGTCGGCTTGTGGCCCGGAGGCGCTCTTCAAGAATGCCAAGGAGTGGTCATGTGGATGTCGGTTCCCTGCGACAGGATCCGAGGGCTCGGTGCCTCCCCCGAGGGGATTCCTACTTCGACCTCTTCCTTTGGCCTCGAATACGTCTTGGGGTGCCTCGAGAGCGTGGCTCGAGCCCTGGCCATGTACGGGCGCACCCCTGGACGTCCCTAACTCTGTTGCTCGAGGGTGGCTATCGAACCCGGGTCGAGGGCCAGCCTTCGTTCCCTCGAGACTTATAGTGGGCTCAGAGCCCGTTATAGGTATCTGGGAATATCCGTCCGCGGATCTCGCCCCGCCCGTTAGTCAGGCGCGCCTTTTTAGGGTGAGATCGGCGCGGTAGTGGACGACGTGGCGTTCGGTTACGGCGTGGGGGACGGCCACGTGCCTGGTTCCTGTAAGACGTGGGGGACGGTTTAGGTGAGCGCATTTAATATGGGAAACTGTTCCTACCTTTTCGCGCGGCCGTTGGGCTTCCTCCGGGCATATAAAGGCAAGACCTAGGGGTCTGCGTTCCCCACCGGTTCCTTGCGCCCTTGCCATCCCTTAGCCTCAGAAAACTCTTGCCCTCCTGCGTTCTTCGCCTACACCGCCGCCACCACCTCCTTCTTCGCTCACACCCCTCCCGATAGCGTCGATGGCCGGAAAGAGTTAGATTCTCCCCGTCGACGACTGGGCCGCTTCCTCGGTGACGGAGAGGAAGTTGGAAGAGTTGGTCGAGGACGGGCTGCTGCGGCCAAGGACAAGCCGGTCGTGGTCGGAGTGGATCACGCCGCCGCCAGCCCACCGGGAGCCGGCGCCCCCTGAAGGGTACGTGGTGAGCTTCGTCTGCTTCCACGAGCGGGGATTCGGCGTTCCCGCATCCGTCTTCATGCGCGCGCTCCTCCACTACTACCGGGTGGAGCTCCATCATCTCGCCCCCAATGCCGTCGCACAGGCCGCCATCTTTGCGGCGGTTTGTGAGGGCTACCTCGGGGTGGAGCCGCAGTGGAACCTGTGGCTTCACCTCTTCAAGGGTGAACTCTTCGCCAAGAGAGCGGGGGAGAAGGGAGTCCTATGCGCGGCGTGAGCAGGGAGCTGCGTCCTGCAGTTGAGGTCGAGCCGGGCGGATCAGTACATCCCGGCTCGACTCATCTCCTCGAACAGCGGGTGGCACGAGGGCTGGTTCTACCTCCGCAACGACGACAACCAGCTGCCAAGGTACACTGGCCGTGTGCTGACCGCCCGGGAGGACCGCTGGGCATATGGAGTGCCGGAGGTCGAGAAGCCGCGCTGCTGGCGGCGCTGCAGCAGCTTCGCCTTCGAGGCTTGACGGCAGCGGCGGTGGCAACAGCGTTCCACCGCCGCAGAGTAATGCCGCTGTGCCGACGTCGCCTGCGTCTCGACCAAATGACTCCGGAGGCATCTCTGGAGGGGAGCCGGATGTCCCACGAGGCCCTCACCCTCGAGGAGGTACTCCGTCGAGCTCGTCGGATGGTCGGGACTTTCAAGATGGAGGAGGTCGACCGGGTCCCCATGAGGCCCACCGAGGGGTTTGAGCCCGTGGTAAGTATCTTTGAGTTGGTACGCTTGTTTGGTTTTGTTCGTTTTTTGGATTCCCCTAATCTGGTCGAGGCCGGCGCGCAGGACTTGTCGGCGCTGCGGGAGACGCGGCCGCCGGTCCCAGAGGACCGACCTGCCCGGGAGGCTCGACGGCTGCACGCCTCGAAGCAGAAGAAGATCAAGGAGTCGACCAAGAAGCGGGCGGCTCGCAAGGCCAGGGAGGCAGAGGCGCGGAAGAAGCTCCGGCGTCAGCAAGCCCTCGATGGAGTTCCTCTGGCGCCGTCGCCTTCCAAGACAATCTCGGGGGAGGACGACGACAGCAGCGGCGAGGACGACGACGCCCTGTCGCGGTATGAAGCCGCGACCGGGCTGGGGGACCTCCACGATATCCGCCCCCTGCTAGAGCCCATCGTGGGGTCGTCCTCCTCGGTCATCATGGTCGAGGAGACCGAGGAGGAGGACGAGGAAGAGGAGAAGGAGAAGAAGAAGAAGAAGGAAGAAGCGGGCCCCTCGACGGGAGGGGCTGCTTTGCCCCGGACCCGGCAAGCAGGTGTGAGAACCCGAGGCCAGCTGGCCTCGGAGGCGCAGAAGGCGTAGGGTGCCACACCGGCGAGGGCCCCACGGAGTGCCAGGCCTGCTGGCGGGGCCGCCGCGAGGCCGCCGCCCGCCGCCTCGGGAGGCTCGGACCGCGCGGGGTCGAGGCCCCTGGTGCCAATTTCCGGGTGAGTATTCGCGCTTGGTGGCTTCGCCTATCTCCGGATCCGTCGGCTAATCTTGCTCTTTATTTCACAGGTTGAAGCGGAAGGCGGAGCTCATGGGGCCTACCCCAGTGAAGTCGCTGCGGGCGAGCGCTTCCGTTCTCAACCGGACGGCGGAGCAGGACGCGGCCTGGGTCCGCGAGGTCGAGGCCGCGAAGGGGCGCCTGCGACAGCAGCAGGAGGTTGCAAGCGCTACGACGGTCGCTGGCCCCGACCCTGCCGTGGCGAGGTCTGACCCGGCGAGGGCGGTGGCGCCCGGTCCGGTCGAGGCGGAGCCTAAGCCGTTGCCGACGGCTGAGGCCACCGTCGAGGCCGTGACGGGTGAAGCACCCGCCGGCGGCGCGGAGCGGGCGGGCGCCGATGTGACCATGGAGGAGGTCGCGTCGGCGCGGGGACCGGAGGTGGCACCGGCGAGGGGACCGTTGCCGCAGCCAGACCTGTCGGTGCGGCCGGTGGGCACGGTGGAGAGCGGGGCCGTCGAGCTCCCTACCGGGGCTCCAGAAGAAAGGGCGTCAGAGGTCGAGGCGCCGGCTCCGGGAGCGCCGTCGGTTGAGGCGCCGGCTCCTAAGCCGCCGATGGTCGAGGCAGTGGCCCCGGCGACGTCGACAGCCGCGGTGCCGGCTCTGGTAGCGCCGACGACCGAGGGTCCGGCCACCGCAGAAGGGCAGGCGCCCGTGGTTCTTACTCTCGATGACACCCCCTGGACAAAGGGAAACAAGCGATGGGGGTCGAGGGGGGCGAGGCCACGGATCAGGCCGGTGCCTCGACGGCCGCTGGGGCCGCGGGCGCCGCGGTCGAGGCCGGCCCTTCGGTGGGACTGGGAGACGCCCCGGCCGCGTCGTCGTCGTCGTGGCCCGACATCGCCGCGCTGGCGATAGCGCAGGCCGAGGAGGAGATCCCGAGGTGGGGAGGGCCGTCCCTTCAGTTCAGGGACGCTGTGAACCCCGACGCCGAGCCCATCTTCACCCTGAACGATGGGGATGAAGTGCACCGCTGGCAGTACCTCGAGGGCATCTGCCGGCACCTCGATCGGATACTCCACGTGGCGTCCGACGCCGTCTCGCGGGGTATACGGGATGCCATCGAGGTACGATCGATCTGTTAGCTTTTTTCGTGGCTCTTAGTGTCTTTTCCCTCGGATTCTTTATCTTTTTGGTCTCTTTGAATCGTGGCCAGGAGCTAAAGGAGTACTCCCTCCGCAAGTCGCTCTTCATCCGGAATGAGAGCGGCGTGTGGACGGCGCTGTCCCAGCAACGGGCCTTGGTCGAGGAGGCCTAGAAAAGGCTTGCCGATCGAACCGCTGAGATGGCGGAGCTGCGTACCACCAACTCGACGGTGAAGGAGGAGGCGATACAAGCTTGGGCGGCCAAAGCTGTGATGCGCACCGAGGTGGACAAAGCTCGGGAAGAGGCTGCCCAGGCTCGCAGGGACCTCGAGCCCCTGTCGGCGCGGGTGAAGGAGCTCGAGGAGGACGTCTCCCAGGTCAGCCGTCAACGTGACCTCCTCAACGTCCAAATTGGGCAGGTTACGACCCATTTTAGTGCGCTGAAGGATGAGGTCATGGTGCTGAACGGGGCTGTCCAAGAAAGGGACACGGCACTCCAGACCGCCCGCCAGGAGATCGAGGCGCTGAAGGCGACCATTCGTGATAAGGACGGCACCCTCCTGAGGCTCGAGCAGACGTGCGGGGGGCTCCGTGACGAGGTCGTGGGTTTGAAGACCCATATCGAGGGTAAGTGTGACTGTTGTAGTCGTGACGTCGAGGCATCGTGTTAGGTACTAATTTTGTCTTGTCGTGTTCCAGAGCTGGAAAGTGAGAACCGGGAGGCCCACTCGTCAGCCAACTCCCTGCAGAGCCTCCTCGAAGCCGAGACCCGGAGGACCCAACTGCTCGAGGGCGCGATCACCACCGTGTGTGATGGTCTGGGGGTCGAGCCCGACGCCGACACCAGAGAAGATGTTCCAGGGAACTCCTTCATCCGTCGGATGGCGGCGCTGGGCCACCTTGCCCGGGAGAAGATTTGGGACAGCCTCCACCACGGCGTGAAGAGGGCGCTGGCCGTCGTCCGCTCAGGGTTTGTGTTTGACATGGAGCTCGTTGCCGACGGCTTTATCACAGACCCGAAGCGGACGGACGAGGACAATGAAAATGCCTGCCTGGAGCTGATTGAAGCCGCGGAGGGGCCTGGGGGTCGTCTGGCCTCGCTCTTTGAACCTGAGGTGGTCCCGCCTGCTGACGATGAAGGCCTGTGAGCCAGATCTAGGCGCAGAGGCCCATGTAATAAGTTAGTTATTTTAAATTTTGGTCGTGGTGGCCTTAGGGGCCCTGAGAACTCGAAACATAAACCAGTTTGTGGTTAATTTAGTTTTATTCGAGCTTTTCTTCCCTTTATCGCTTGGATTGTGTTCTCGTGTGATTTACTTAGCGCGCAGTTGCGTCCTTTGGCGTAAGGGAGCGAGTGGAGGTACTGTAGCCTCGGAGGCGTAAGTAATCTCATGGCTCAACTGCCCTCGAGCTTCAGGATGCTCTTGCGGCCTCGCAGATCGTGTAAGAACCTGATCTAAGCGATAGTGGGTGTATTCCTTTTCAAAGTTATGAACCACCCTTGGGTCTACTTAACGTGCGGTCGTGCCCCTAGGCGTGAGGGGTGAGCGGAGGTACCGTAGCCTCGGAGGCGTAAGTGATCTCGCGGCTCGAAAGTCCTTTTGAGCCTCAGGGCACTCTCGCAGCATTGTTGACTTAAGAGGTAGCTCTTCAACTTTGAAAGAGAGTACAAGTTTTTTCGGGGACTGGGGGTTCCCCCTTGTAGCCCCCGAGGGAGGGTCGATTCTGGGAGAACAGAGTCAATCCTTCCTCATTGTTTGTAAATTGAAAGTTTGAACATCGCTGTATTCTTTATTGATGAGATTGAAAAAGAAATTACAGAGCCTCGAGGCTTTTTAAGGAAAAAAGCGACGTAGCTGTTCAATGTTCCAAGCGTTGGTGAAGATTTCGCCCTTCTCGTTGGATAGCTTGTAGGTGCCCGGCTTCAGTACTTCTGCGATGATGTACGGTCCTTCCCATGGTGGCGTGAGCTTGTGGCGTCCCTTGGTGTTCTGGTTCCGTCGTAGCACCAGGTCACCGACGTTGAGGTCACGCTTGCGGACGTGTCTGTCGTGGTAGCGTCGGAGACCTTGTTGGTACCTGGCGGAATGCAACAGAGCCACATCTCGGGCCTCCTCGAGCTGGTCGAGGGCGTTCTCTCTTGCGGCGTCGTTGTTTCTTTCGTTGTAGGCCTTCAACCTTGGGGACCCGTATTCAATATCAGTTGGGAGCACTGCCTCAGAACCGTAGACTAAGAAGAACGGAGTGAAGCCCATGGCTCGACTCGGCGTTGTTCTTAAGCTCCACAGGACCGAGGGCAGCTCGGCAACCCATCTTTTGCCATGTTTGTTTAGCTTGTCAAAAATTCTGGGTTTCAGGCCTTGTAGGAGCATGCCATTGGCACGTTCCACTTGGCCATTTATTTTTGGATGAGCCACGGCTGACCAGGGCACGCGAATGTGATGGCGGTCGCAGAAATCTAGAAACTTTTTACCAGTGAACTGAGTGCCATTGTCCGTGATGATACAGTTGGGGATCCCAAAGCGATGAATGATGTCGGTGAAGAAGAGCACAGCTTGCTCGGACCTGATGCTGGTGATAGGGCGGGCCTCGATCCACTTGGAGAATTTGTCGATGGCAACTAACAAGTGGGTGAAGCCGCCAGTTGTCCTCTTTAGAGGTCCGACAAGGTCGAGCCCCCAAACGGCAAACGGCCATGTGATGGGGATCGTTTGTAGAGCATGTGCCGGAAGATGGGTCTGTCTCGCATAGTACTGACAGCCTTTACAGGAGCGTACTAGCTTGACGGCGTCAGAGACTGCAGTGGGCCAGTAGAATCCTTGTCGGAAAGCATTTCCGACGAGGGTTCGAGGTGCTGCGTGGTGACCGCAAGCCCCCGAGTGCAGATCACTGAGCAGGTCCCTACCTTGCTCATTCATGATACAGCGTTGGAGAATGCCAGTAGGGCTGCGGCGGTACAGCTCCCTACTGTCGTCAACGATCACAAAAGTTTTGGCCCGGCGAGCGATCCATCGAGCCTCGGTCTTATTCGAGGGGAGTTCCCCTTGGATAAGGTAGTCGAGGTACGGAGCGCGCCAGTCAGGCTCGGGGCCAGATGGTGGGGTCGAGCCTTCCACCTGCATGGCTTCGGCCCCGGTCGCGGGGGGGCCTCGGCCTCAGGTGGGGGGTCGAGTGACGTCCTGTCGAGTTCCTCGTTTGTTTCGAGGTCGACGGATGGCTGCTGAAGATCTTTTGCGAAAACGTCTGGCGGAACCGTAGTTTGACTGGACGCGATTTTTGCCAGTTCGTCGGCGGCCTCATTATACCTGCGTGCGATGTGGTTGAGCTCGAGGCCGTGAAACTTGTCCTCGAGGCACCGCACCTCCTGGCAGTAGGCTTCCATTTTGGGGTCACGGCAATTCGAACTCTTCATGACCTGGTCGATCACGAGCTGGGAGTCGCCTCGAACATCAAGGTGCCGGACTCCGAGCTCGGTGGCAATTCTCAGCCCCGTGACGAGTGCCTCGTACTCAGCGATGTTGTTTGACGCAGGAAAATGAAGCCGGATGACGTAGCGTATGTGAACCCCGAGGGGTGAGATGAAGAGCAAGCCCACGCCTGCTCCTGTTTTCATCAACGACCCATCGAAGTACATGGTCCAGAGCTCGGCCTGGAGCTGTGCGGGAGGGAGTTGGGTGTCGGTCCATTCAGCCAGAAAATCTGCTAATACCTGTGACTTGATAGCCTTGCGCGGCGTATAGGACAGGGTCTCGCCCATGAGCTCGACCGCCCATTTAGCAATCCTACCCGAGGCTTCCCGGTTCCGGGCTATCTCTCCCAAGGGGAAAGAAGAAACCACAGTAACCGGGTGGCCCTCGAAGTAGTGTCGGAGCTTGCGCCGCGTCAAGACGACGGCGTATAGCAGTTTCTGAATTTGAGGGTATCGAACCTTAGTTTCTGAGAGCACCTCGCTGATGAAATAGACCGGCCTCTGGACAAGCAAGGTATGCGCCTCCTCGGCCCGTTCGACAACCAGGACCGAACTGACTACTTGTGACGTCTGTTGATATTTGGTAACGCAATTAGGAAATAGGATCCGCAAGCGCACGGATATCGGTGAGCACTTCACCCGAGATGTTATCCTGGGTATCGTATTTATATTTTTACCACTAGGAGAAAGAGTGCATCTGACTAACCAAATCTATTACTACTAACCTTTAGGCTACAACCACTATGATTCGATGTGAGTGATGTATAGAGAAGACTACAACCGCACTCTTCTTCTAACCTTGGTAAGGATGATCTACTGTTCTATTGGGGAGGTTTACGGAATCTAGACACCACAAAGGATGTTCAACCCGCACCTATAAACCCTATCGATCCTGCTAACGGGATATGGAATACAAAGGTAACTCGGAATTGTCACGTTCCTCGCTACTACCACGGTCCGGCTAGACGAGGGGATATCTATGAGTATCCTAGCTTAAACACCACGTTTACGCTAGAGATGATTACTCTAAACTCTACGCGAAGAGATCAAATTAAACTCATAAACCAAAGAACAATAAAACAAATAACTTACTAGAATTTAGAAGTCGAAATACTAAAGAATCCTGAGAACAAGCCTCGGGTTAGAAGAACTTGCTCCCGCAGGTACAACCTCGGAGTAGACACCGACAGGCCGGCTTCCTCCGATCTACACCTCCACTCTATATCTCTCAATCTAGTAGAACTAATTCTACTTTCACATTGGATGCTAAGCCCTAAGAGGTGGGAACCCTAGAGGGAACCTCTCTCTCTAAACCCTAACTAGAGATATGCAACTGAATAATGAATTGGGGTCTTCTCCACCAGGGGTCAGGGGCCTTGCTTATATAGGCCTTTTGGATAAATCTGGACCGTCGGATCAAACCGACCTTCATCCTACGGTTTTCCTTGATCCTCAAAGGCGGTGGAGCATAATCCGCGAGACTCGACCTGATTGGTCCCGGGGGCAGGGCGGGCGCCCTAGGGCACAGGGCGGGCGCCCTGTGTCCTGGCCCGTTACGGCTCCCGTTCGTTCCCGTGGCTTCTGGAATCTTCTAGATGTAAGATAATTACGTGTTCGGTTAATATCCCGTCATTAATCCGACATGTGGGCCTTTCTTCCGTATTTCCTGATAACCCCCTGCAGAAATAGATAAACAGCAAAACTCGTGGAATTCTGTTAGATCAAACCCTAATTCTAGGTGTTGCTTGCATATAGGTCCTTTTCTTTATTTATTTGATGGTTATAATTGATACTTAAGAACCGTCAACAAACACCCCCATACTTAGGCTTTTACTCGTCCTCGAGAAAAGGTTGGTTAATAAAACATCTGGGGTTGAAACATTCTTTCATACCTGCAGGGTGTTGTAAAAATCCACTGTGCACTTATAGTCAGGGAAATATATGGTCAGAGTAAAGAGCCTTTCTTCTTCTTAATCCCTATCACTTGGAGTTTTTACATATTTTTGAAAAGAAAAACTTAGCATACCTTTATCCTCATAGGTGCTCTCAGAGTCACTCATTATCTTTTATATTTCTCTCTGAGGCTGTTTTGATTTTGCAAAAATAATTCTTTAAGCATACATACCTTGCATTTATTGTATGGTCAAAACCGGATCCGGGGAGAAGAATGCCATACTCTTAGATCAAAGATTTTGAAAATTAAAAACTTGTCACTCTTACTGGCATATTGCTTATTAGAGGGACCATGGGCTATCATTTTCTTTCCATCATATTTTTATCATATCTCATTTTTTTTCATTTTGGGTGGATACCGAGGTACCCCTAATTCTACTGCCGGACACTTGTCCATTTTTTTCACGAGGTTATCGAGCACTTGCTCTTTTTTTATTTCCTCGATATATTCATAATTTTGCATAGCTCATGCCTCTAACACAATAATACTTCGGAAGAGTGAATCTTTCTGAATAAAAATGTCTTGATCTTAGGAGTATGATAAATCTCTCAACAAGGGTCTAACTTGTTTTGAACAAACTCAATACAAAGCAGATAGCTTTAATTAATATTTTCATGTTTAGCAGGCATATAAAACTTGAGGATGGTAGCTATAATTTTGAAATTTAAAACAAATTCTCCAAGCAATAAAGATACTAAGAATAAGGTACTCATACCCTTACCATCTCTTATTCCACAATGACTTTTAACAACACAGGGTTTTGAAATAATTTTAATAATTGCAGGTTTCCAGGAAATATCACAGAGTGAGATTGATCATGATTATAAGCATTTTTATCCTTTTAATTTATCATGTTTAGAGAGATAAAATTCTGCACAAACTAAGGTGAGTGTGTAAGTGTGTAATAAAAGTGTGCAGAGTGTGTACCTGGTTCATGGAGTGGTGCGATCGAAGTGTGTGTGACATGTCAGGGAATCTCCCCCATACTTGTTTTCTGCTTTCTTGCACAAAAGTAAAGTAGAGACACACAAGACATACTAATAATAATCTTTATTAATCTTGAGGCATTTATTACAACCGAATAATAATAATAACCAAATATAATAGATCTAAACTGATTATAAGCGAATCTAATCGAATCTAATAATAACTAAGACATATATAGCCCCAAGATCTAATCTAGATAGCTCAGCGACGCTCACGCCTCCTAAGACTATGCTCTAACTCATCGATCCTCTTGTTGGCGTCGACAAGGTCATCCCGTAGCTTTAGGATCGTAGTGTTATGGTTGAAGGTCCTCCGATCCATAGAGATATTGGAGTTCTGAATTTCTATAATGCTGTTCTTGATCACCCGTAGCTCCTCATCCACATCTGCAATGGTCCTGCGGCGCTTGGGAGGTGTCTCGAAAGCATTAAGAGCATGCTTGGGTGCTTCCTTTGGAGGAACGAAGCGGACCTTAGCTGCCCTAACACCCTCGAAGTAAGGTCTCTCCTCAGTGGTATAGCGGACACTAGAGATCTCGCCGCTCCGGTTGGTCTTCACTCCGATGATCCGCTCATTGGGTTTTGGCGGCAGGATCTTTGTTCCGGCTGATACCTTGATGATCTCCTTCCCCTTCGACGATGATGGCGAGCCTTCGAGCAATAGGGGCTGCGTAGGTGCGGTAAGAACTGGGCGAGCAAAGTAGGATTGGGCAGAGCTGCGTTGACGTGGTGGCATGGCTTCTAGCTGTCGCTCTGTGTTGGCCGGGACGAGAGCGTAGGCGTCAGGATCCTCCTTGGGCTTCTTGTTGAGGTCGTAGGGGACGACTTCCCAATCGACGTGGAACTTCTCGGCCATTGGAGCAGCTAGGAACTAAGCAAGATCTAATTTGAGGAAGGAGAGAAGGCTTGAATGAATTGGTGCTAAAAGCTGACGTTGGGGGTTTGTTTATATAGGGGGTAAAAACTGCTCTCGTGCATGGTCGGGACTCTTCCCGCCGTCATGTTTGCGAAACAAACCGAGGACGGAATTTTCCAGATAGCAACGGGCGAGGTTATCGCGTGGGAGAAGTCTGGGGCCGAGGGGAGACAGGGGCAGGGCGCCCACCCTCATCCTCAGGGCGCCCACCCTGTGTCCAGCTCCTCTACAAGCCTGCTTTCTCGAGCGTGTTTCTCACCGTGTTTTTATCCCGAAAAATATATACTTGGCCCAAAAACGTCAAATTAAAAGCGTCGGGCTTTAATTTTTAATTGGAAGGTAAAAATTGATCACGTCTATTTCTTCTAATTCTTTATTGGGCTCTAAAAATAATTTAAGACGTTGACCATTTACCTTGAATAACGTACCTTCGTCATTTTGAAGTGTGATAGCTCCGTGGGATGATGAATGAATTACCTTGAATGGTCCTTCCCATTTGCTCCGGAGCTTTCCATGCCCGAAAAGCTTCACCCTGGAATTAAAAAGTAATACCTTATCTCCGGGTAAGAACTCCTTCTTCTTGATCCTCTTGTCATGCCATCTCTTGACTCTTTCTTTGTAGATCTTTGAATTGTGATATGCTTTCTCCTGCCATTCTTCTAACTCCGATAATTGCATTCTTCTATGTTTTCCGGCAATATCTAGGTCTATATTCCATCTTTTTATGGCCCAGTGTGCCTTGAACTCAAGTTCAACAGGTAGGTGACAAGTCTTTCCATACACCAATTGGTATGGAGACATTCCAATTGGGGTCTTGTATGCTGTCCGGTAAGCCCAGAGTGCATCGGGTAACTTGTCCTTCCATGCCGTTCCGATCTCGTTCACCGTCTTCTGAAGAATGTTCTTGATTTGCTTGTTAGAAGTCTCTGCTTGGCCACTTGTCTAAGGATGATAGGGAGTAGCGACGTTGTGACGGATTCTATGTCTTGATAGATAGTGCTCGAAGCGCTTGTCAATGAAGTGTGATCCTCCATCACTTATCACTATCCTGGGGACTCCAAATCTTGGAAATATGATTTCCTCAAACATCCTCTTCGAACTGATATTGTCGGCATGTTTGCAAGGTAGTGCCTCTACCCACTTGGAGACGTAATCAACCGCCACGAAGATGAACTCACACTTCTTAGATGGGGGAAATGGACCCATGTAGTCTATTCCCCAGACATCAAAGAGTTCAATCTGAAGGTTGTTGGTGAGTGGCATGGCATCCCTTGTATTTATGTTTCCGTGCCTTTGACATGGCCCACATCTTCTGATATATTGTTTCGTGTCATCGTACATTGTAGGCCAGTAGAATCCACATTGCCAGATCTTTGAATGTGTACGGAATGCTCCATAGTGACCTCCGTATGGTGATGAGTGACATCTGTCGATGATCTTCAATCCTTCCTCAGTGGTCACACATCTTCTAAGTAGGCCATCAGCGCATACTCGGAAGAGATATGGCTCATCCCATATATGTGAACGACTTTCCTGAATAAGCTTCTTCTTGTTTGCTCCGGGTGGTACATAACCTGAAACCATAAAATTAACAATATCTGCATACCAGGGGTCAGATCTGTTAATCCCGTAAAGCATGTCGTCCCGGAGTGAGTCATTAATGGGGGGTTCCTGTGAATTCTTAAAGTACATTCTAGACAAGTGATCAGCAACAGAATTTTCTACTCCCTTTTTATCTTTTATTTCTAAGTCAAATTCTTGGAGTAATAAAATCCATCTGATTAAGCGAGGTTTAGCATCTTTCTTAGTGAGCAAATATTTTAGTGCAACATGATCAGTGTAAATAATTATCTTAGCTCTAACTAAATAAGATCTAAATTTATCAATGGCAAAAACAACAGCCAGAAGCTCTTTTTCAGTGGTTGCATAATTAAGTTGAGCTCCTGTCAAAGTTTTACTTGCATAAGCAATTGCATGATGCTTTTTATCTTTAGTTTGTCCCAAAACTGCCCCCACAACATAATCACTAGCATCACACATAATTTCAAAAGGCAACGACCAATCAGGGGGTTGAATGATTGGTGCAGAGATGAGTGCTTGCTTTAATAAATTGAAAGAATTTAGACATGCATCATCAAATTCGAAAGGAGCATCCTTGGCTAGCAAAAGAGTAAGTGGTCTCGCAATAAATGAAAAGTCTTTTATAAATCTGCGATAAAAACCAGCATGGCCAAGAAAACTTCGAATTCCTTTTATATTCACATGTGGAGGTAGTTGTTCAATTACTTCAATTTTAGCTCTATCTACCTCAATACCTCTTTCAGACACTAGGTGTCCTAGCACTATTCCTTCTCTAACCATAAAATGATATTTTTCCCAATTAAGGATTAAGTGCTTTTCTTCACATCTTTGCAAAACCTTATCTAAGTTCTCAAGACAACTATCAAAAGTTTTTTCATAAACTGAGAAATCATCCATGAAAACTTCCATAATCTCTTCAATCATATCAGAAAATATAGACATCATACATCTTTGAAAAGAAGTTGGTGCATTACATAACCCAAAAGACATTCTACGATAAGCATACGTTCCATATGGGCATGTAAAAGTGGTTTTGCTTTGATCATCAGGATGGATAGGGATCTGGTGATACCCTGAATATCCATCTAGAAAACAGAAAAACGAGTGTTTTGCTAACCGCTCAAGCATCTCATCTATAAAAGGCAAAGGAAAATGATCCTTTTTCGTGGCTTTATTAAGTTTTCTATAGTCTATGCACATCCGCCACCCAGTGACGGTGCGTTGCGGAATTAGCTCATTCTTATCATTAGTAACAACAGTCATGCCTCCCTTTTTATGCACAACTTGAACAGGGCTTACCCACTCACTATGCGGCACAGGATATATAATCCCTACATGCAGCAACTTTATAACTTCTTTTTTAACTACCTCTCTCATCGCGTTGTTAAGTCTACGTTGAGGCTCTCGAGAGGGTGTAACAGAAGGATCTGTCGGAATACGATGGGTACAAATCATAGGACTGATTCCTGTGAGATCTTGAAGTGAGTAGCCGAAAACAGAGTGGTGTTTTTCAAGAATGGTCATTAATCGCAGAGTTTGCTCCTGAGTGAGTTTATTACTAACGATCACAGGAAACTCTGGATTATTGTTTAGGAAAGCATAGGTAAGACCGGGTGGTAAAGTTTTGAGTTCTATGGGGGGTCTAGGTGTTTCTGCAAACTCATCTAAGGGTTCAGGTTCAGAAGGTTCGGCCTCTTCTTCAGTGAAGAAGGGGGCTTCCTCTTCTAAGTCTGGATCATCTAAAAGTTCTAGAGATGCAGCCTTTACCTCCTCCATAGGATCAGGCAAAAGATATGGCTCGGTCTTATTATTCAAGGAGTGAGTTATTGTAATTGGAAGTTTAAAATCCTTTCCCAAGGAAATGTGGAGCTTTCCAGTTTGACCTTCATAAAGGAGTCTTCTAAAAGGTTGTCCAATCAGTAGGTCGAAACCCCATATATCAAAGATATAAAAGTTCAAATGAACCATGGAGCCTTCTACCATAAAGGGTAGGACATTAATAATTCCAAGACTGGGGACTAATCGTCCCGAAGATTCCTTTATGACCTTTGTTGTGGGGGTTAAAACAAGTTTCCCAAATAAATTAAGTGCAAAAGCTTCGGACATAATATTGATCCCCACAACAGGATTATAGAGAGCGTTAAATTGATCAGAATTATAAGCATAGCGTATAGTTATAGAGGGTGTGTCCACTCGGATTACTTCAGAGGAAAGCTCTGACTCCTCTAACCATTCGCTACTCATAACCGAGATAAGCTCTCTCAATTGACGTTCACTTGGTAAACAAATGCTAAATTGGCCGTTTTGGGGTCGGTCTATAGAATGGTAGTTTGAAATGTTTCCAAAATCGGCAAAGAGATCGGATTCTATGTCTAGCATGAAATCAGATGGTAGAATTTCTTCCTTTTGTGGCTCAGAACCTGGGATAGCTAAAGTAGATGAAAAATTTGGCAGAGTGTCTACTTCGGCTTCGTAGGTTTTATCATGGAGGGCATTATCCATCTCAGCTTCTAGGATTCTATTCAAGATCCCCTTAGCTTCATCAGTAGGGATACGAAAGAAAGAACCTCTAGCCATAGTATGCAGCATTTGTTTATTATCTTTCTGAAGACCTCGAAAAAAGTGAAATAAAAGAACAGTGTCTTCAAGCAAAAGTTTTGGACCAGATTCTAAAAGATCAGAAAAACGTTTCCAGGATTTCCCCAAAGTTTCATTATCTTTTTGTTTAAAAGATAGGACTTCGAGTCTAAGGTCACCAGTACGGTCAAGGGAATAAAAATCTAGACAAAAGTTGGCTCTTAAAACTCCCCATTCACCTTGCTGTTGACTTACCATCTAACTATACCATCGTCTAGCTTCTCCTCTTAAAGAAAAAGGAAAAAGCTTCCAACGTAAAGTCTTATCAGAGATGCCATCAATGCGAAGACAATCGCATGTCTGCTCAAAATCTCTAATATGAAGGTAAGGGTTTTCGTCTTCCTTTCTCGAAAAAGATAAATTTTGAATCATCGCAATCAACCTTGAACTTAACTTATACTGGGATGTTTGGATAGGCTGTGATGACTCCCATGGTAAAAGGTCAGTTGCTGAAGGTGTTGCGGCATCAAAGATAGATATAGAACCTTGGTTTTCCATTTTTGGTAAAAAGAAAAAGAAAGAATGAAAAAGATAAGAAAATAAAAAGTATGAATACAAGCTAGTAGTAAGACTCAAGGTTATCTCAGCAAACCGTCTTTCTCCCCGGCAACGGCGCCAGAAATGCTTGTTGATATTTGGTAACGCAATTAGGAAATAGGATCCGCAAGCGCACGGATATCGGTGAGCACTTCACCCGAGATGTTATCCTAGGTATCGTATTTATATTTTTACCACTAGGAGAAAGAGTGCATCTGACTAACCAAATCTATTACTACTAACCTTTAGGCTACAACCACTATGATTCGATGTGAGTGATGTATAGAGAAGACTACAACCGCACTCTTCTTCTAACCTTGGTAAGGATGATCTACTGTTCTATTGGGGAGGTTTACGGAATCTAGACACCACAAAGGATGTTCAACCCGCACCTATAAACCCTATCGATCCTGCTAACGGGATATGGAATACAAAGGTAACTCGGAATTGTCACGTTCCTCGCTACTACCACGGTCCGGCTAGACGAGGGGATATCTATGAGTATCCTAGCTTAAACACCACGTTTACGCTAGAGATGATTACTCTAAACTCTACGCGAAGAGATCAAAGTAAACTCATAAACCAAAGAACAATAAAATAAAGAACTTACTAGAATTTAGAAGTCGAAATACTGAAGAATCCTGAGAACAAGCCTCGGGTTAGAAGAACTTGCTCCCGCAGGTACAACCTCAGAGTAGACACCGACAGGCCGGCTTCCTCCGATCTACACCTCCACTCTATCTCTCTCAATCTAGTAGAACTAATTCTACTTTCACATTGGATGCTAAGCCCTAAGAGGTGGGAACCCTAGAGGGAACCTCTCTCTAAACCCTAACTAGAGATATGCAACTGAATAATGAATTGGGGTCTTCTCCACCAGGGGTCAGGGGCCTTGCTTATATAGCCCTTTTGGATGAATCTGGACCGTCGGATCAAACCGACCTTCATCCTACGGTTTTCCTTGATCCTCAAAGGCGGTGGAGCATAATCCACGAGACTCGACCTGATTGGTCCCGGGGGCAGGGCGGGCGCCCTAGGGCACAGGGCGGGCGCCCTGTGTCCTGGCCCGTTACGGCTCCCGTTCGTTCCCGTGACTTCTGGAATCTTCTAGATGTAAGATAATTACGTGTTCGGTTAATATCCCGTCATTAATCCGACATGTGGGCCTTTCTTCCGTATTTCCTGATAACCCCCTGCAGAAATAGATAAACAGCAAAACTCGTGGAATTCTGTTAGATCAAACCCTAATTCTAGGTGTTGCTTGCATATAGGTCCTTTTCTTTATTTATTTGATGGTTATAATTGATACTTAAGAACCGTCAACAACGTCGCAGCGACATACAGTAGGAGCGGTTCCCCTGGGGTCGGAGAGACGAGGATGGGTGAGTTAGAGAGCGTGGCCTTGAGTTTTGTGAGAGCTTCCTCAGCCTCGAGGGTCCATGAAAAATGCTGCGATTTCTTTAGGAGACGGTACAGAGGGAGCGCCTTTTCTCCGAGGCGTGAAATGAAACGGCTGAGTGTTGCAAGGCAACCAGTGACCCTCTGTACACCCTTCAGACCTCGGATGGGGCCCATCTTAGTTATGGCAGAGATTTTTTCGGGGTTGGCCTCGATGCCGCGTTTGGATACGATGAATCCTAAAAGCATGCCTCGAGGGACGCCGAAGACGCATTTCTCGGGGTTGAGCTTGATTTTCTTTGCCCGAAGGCATTTAAACGCAACGTCGAGGTCGCTGACCAGACCGTCGGCTTGTTTTTGTCTTGACAACGATGTCGTCGACATAAGCCTCGACCGTCGACCCGATGTGTTCCCCAAAAACATGCTGCATGCACCGCTGGTACGTGGCCCCTGCGTTCTGGAGACCGAAGGGCATCGTAACATAGCAGTACATGCCGAACGGGGTAATGAATGAAGTCGCGAGCTGGTCGGACTCCTTCATTTTGATCTGGTGGTAACCGGAGTAGGCGTCTAAAAACGAGAGAGTTTCACATCCCGCAGTGGAATCAACGATCTGATCAATGCGTGGCAAAGGGAAGAGAACTTTTGGACATGCTTTATTCAAACTAGTATAGTCTACACACATCCTCCATTTCCCACTCTTTTTCTTAACTAATACAGGATTAGCTAGCCACTCAGGATGATGAACTTCCTTGATGAATCCGGCCTCCAACAGCTTGTGGATCTCCTCGCCGATGACCCTGCGCTTCTCCTCGTCGAAGCGGCGCAGGCGCTGCTTCACCGGTTTGGTTCTGGCCCGGATCTCCAAGGCGTGCTCGACGACTTCCCTGGGTATGCCCGGCATATCCGAGGGACTCCACGCAAAGATGTCGACGTTTGCGCGGAGAAAGTCGACGAGCACGGTTTCCTATTTCGGATCGAGGGTGGCGCTGATGCTCAGCGCCTTCCCGTTGGGATCAGCGGGGTCGAGGGGTACGAGCTTGACGTCTTCCGGGGGCTCGAAGCTGCCGGTGTGGCGCTTTGGGTCGGGAACCTCGTTCGCAAGACCGTCGAGGTCCGCAGCCAAAGTCACCGACTCCAAAACAGCCTTGCCATGCTCGACGCACTCGACGTCGCATTCGTAGGCATGTTCGTACGAGGGCCCCACAGTGATGACGCCGTTTGGACCTGGCATCTTGAGCTTGAGATAGGTGTAGTTCGGCACAGCCATGAACTTGGCGTAGCACGGGCGCCCGAGGATAGCGTGGTATGTCCCACGGAATCCGACCACCTCGAAGGTGAGGGTCTCCTTTCTGAAGTTGGCCGGTGTGCAGAAACAAACGGGCAGATCGACCCGTCCGAGGGGCTCTGCCTATTTCCCTGGCATGACTCCGTGGAAGCCCTCGACGCTAGGTTGGAGGCGCGCTCTCTCGACCCCTAGAAGGTCGAGGGTCTGGGAGTAGATGATGTTGAGGCTGCTTCCGCCGTCCATGAGTACTTTGGTGAGGCGTGTGTTGGCGATGACGGGATCAACAACAAGAGGGTAGACCCCCGGATTGGGGATGTAGTCAGGGTGATCATCACGGTCGAAAGTGACGGCCACCGCAGACCAGTCGAGGAAACGGGGAACCGCCGTTTGTACAGAGAAAACCTCGTGCCGCTCTCGCTTGCGCTGGCGCGCTGTGAGGCGGGTCGAGGGTCCTCCGTAGATCATGAAGCTATCGTGGATCTCGGGGAACCCTTCATCCTTGTCGTCACCCTTCGGGTCTTCCTTCTTGTCGGTGTTCTTGCTGCCTGCACCCTCGAAGTACCTGCGGAGCATATGACAATCTTCGAGGTTATGATTAGTGGGTCTCTTGTGGTAAGGGCACGGCTCTTTGAGCATTTTATCAAAGATGCCCCCGCCGGGGGGGCCTCGAGGCTTCTTGCGCTCGGTAGCGGCGACAAGCTCGTCGGCCGGAGCCTCGGGCTTGCCCTGCTGGCCCTTCTTCTTCTTCTTACGGTTGTTCCTCTTGGAGCCCCGGGTGGAGCTCGCGGGATCGTCGGCCTTCTATTTCCCTTTGTCTTGCTCACCGCCGAAGATGGCACCAACCGCCTCCTCGCCGGCGGCAAAGTTGGTGACGATGTCCATCAACCCGTTGGCAGTGAGTGGGGTGTGATGGCCCAACTCTCGGACCAGCTCTTTGCAAGTGGTGCTAGAGAGGAAAGCCATAATGACGTCGGAGTCGGTGACGTTGGGGAGTTCGGTACGTTGCCTGGAGAAGCGCCGGATGTAATCCCGGAGGGATTCACCCAGCTTCTGCTTACAACTCTGGAGGTCCCACGAGTTGCCGGGGCGCATGTAAGTTCCCTTGAAGTTTCCTTCGAACACCCTCACGAGATCATCCCAGTTGTGGATCTGTTGGGGCGGGAGATCCTCGAGCCAGGCTCGAGCGGTGTCGGAGAGGAACAGGGGGAGCTGTCGGATGATGACCCGGTCGTCGGTGGCCCCGCCCAGCTGACATGCCAAGCGGAAATCGGCGAGCCAAAGTTCGGGTTTGGTCTCGCCGTTGTACTTGGCAAGGGTCGTGGGAGGGCGGAACCGCGCCGGGAGTATCGTTTCGCGGATAGCCTTACTGAAGACCCGAGGGCCCGGAGGCTCGGGTGAAGGACTGCGGTCCTCCAAGCTGTCGTAACGCCCGCCCCTATGCACGTGGTAACCTCGAGCCACGCCGTCACCGTGTTTGCGCGTGCGGCGCTCGACGATGTTACCACGGGTGTCTCGAGGTCCCCGGTCGTGAGTGACAGGTTCAGGGGCGGGTGCCATCCGGATCCGTCGGGAAGGTTCGGGATGAACCGAGGCCTCTCTCTCCTGTCGGGAGGGCTCTGCGAGCCGCTCCGAGGCGGGCTCGCGTCGCCTCGAGGCAGAGCTCTCGGCCTGCTGCAGGGCAGCGGTCTCGAGGAGTTCTCGGATCTCATCTCGAGCCCGGCGGGCATCGGGGTTTGACGGCTCGGGCATGTTGCGAAGGAGCATGGCGGCGGCGACGACGTTCTGGCTGGCTCGAGCGAAAACCGGGGGGTCGGCAGCCCGGTCCTCGCCGATGCGACGGTTGATGTCGCGAGCTCTCTCGCGAGCTCTCCCGCCAAGTGCGCGTTCCGCGCGCTCACGCTCGAGGGTTTGTTGAAGCAGATACAGGTTTTGCCGTTCCTCGTCGAGCTTTTCCTGTAGCTCGCGGATTTGCTCGAGCTGCATTCCCTGATCTGCAAGGAGTTGAGCCTCGTCCCGCCCGGCAGGGAGCTCGTCGTGAGGGGGCGTGTGCCTTCCTTCGACCGGCTCTTCTTCCTGCGATTCCGACGTGCCTTCAACATCGACGTTGAAGCACTCGCGGGTCGGATCGTAGGCGTCATCAGCCGAATCGGAGTCAGGAGCGCCGAAGTAGTAGTATGACAGGGGAATGTGTGGTCGTTGCAAGTCGTCACCGGGTTGCAACGTTGGGAAGTGGTCACACGGGGTTCTGTTTCTGGTGCCTCCGTAGAGTCCAGATAATCAGAAGCCGGTGTGGACGCAACGAGGTCCAGAGTGGAGCGCAGATGGTGCCCGGGGAGTTCCTCATAAGCACTCATGCAAGTGCTCACGGAAGAAGCGTACACCTAGGCAGCCGAATCTAGCCCAAACGGGAACGGCGAAGGAGATGTGGCTGTCCACGCCGGAGCGGGTGCTCCGGGTAGCGGTGTCTCACCGGACGGGGGAGCGGCGGGATTCTCTGTCGGCATGTGATCCTTGGCCAAGCTTATCCTGCCCAGACCTTCAACGAGGAAGTCTGGGTTGGCGTCCGGCTGGGGGGTGCTAGATCGGGGAATCCCGTCACCCTTCGCGAGATGAAGACGGTGGTTGCGCCGGGCTCGTCGTCGTCGGGCGGCTCGCGCCTGCCTGGAACGACGATACCGGCGGATTGCTCCCCCAGGCTGGGAGAGCTCGTAATCTTCGTCGGTTGGGTGCCTTGGTGGGAGTAGGACCATATCGTAGCCGTAGCCAAGCGACATGAACTCCAAACTCCCGAACCAGATCACCGTGGCCAACGGGATAGGGCGTTCGGGGTCAGCCATCCAGGAAAGAGGCGGGAAAGCGACGTTGGCACGCAGCAATCCCCTACCTGGCGCGCCAACTGTCGGTGTTCGGACCCGAGGGGGTCCTAGACCAACGAGTAAATGCTGCGTGTCCCTTTCCTGGATGGTGATGCAAGGAGAACACACGGGGGTTTATCCTGGTTCGGGCAAAAGAAGGCCCTACGTCCAGCGGGGGAGGGGAGATTTTGTATTTCCTTGCACCGAGGTGCTTGCGTAGGGGTTACAAGCTTGCGAGAGAGGGCGGTGAGCCCAGGTCTCAAAGAGGAGAAAAAGAAATACAAGATGATTGCTTGAAATGTTGATCGCTATCTTGTGTGTGGCTTGTCGTCCGTCGTCTTCTCCAGAGCCCTGGCCTACCCTTTTATAGGACGAGAGGAGGCCAGGGCAACGGACGCCTTGAGATGATGTTTTGTCGATCACTGTCGAGGTGACTGTAGCGACGTGCCCTAGAAATGGGAGGCCATCCCTGGACACCATGGTGTTACAGAGGACGAGACGCCGAAATGACCCGGAGCGCCGCGCCATACCGTCCTTCCTTCCCTGTTGTGCTGTGTTAGGTGTCGAGGCCGGGTCGAGGCCGATCGGATAAGTCCGAATCCCTGGAGTCGCGGTGTACGGACTTTGTCGTATCCTCCCTCGAGGGTAACTAGTGACGTACAGTGTGCGGTAAGGTGGGTACAGTGATGTTTTTCACCTCCCATCACGGGATGGGCGGTAAAACAGTGAGGACTGACACTGGTATTGTTCCCACGTCGACCCTGGTTGCGGCCATGCCGGTAGGTGGTAGTAGGTAATTGCATTAAATGCTATGACTTTTGTCCCGGGGTAGGTGGAGAAAGAGGGGATCGAGCGCCTTGACCCGGGCTCACGCGAGTCGGAGTTCGGTCGAGGCGTTTTGTCGTGCGGGACGGGGCGCAGTCGAGGCCTCCCGTCGAGGGGGTCTCGTACGAGTCGGAGACGGGATGCGGTCGAGGCATCCCGTCGAACCGGCCTCATACGAGGCGGACCTGACGCGCGTTTTGAAGTGGGCTGTGTTTCGTCATGGCTTAGTCGTTTTAGTTTTTATTATCGTTGAATGTGGGTACCCCTATACTTCTGGTACTGACAATATCCTCGGTGCCAAGAAAAGACGGAGGAGGTTTGAGTGAAAAATTATAACACAAGTCATGATTAAGGGTGATGATGTATTCATTTTTAATTAAAACACAATTTATATTCTTTCTAAAAAAACCCTCTAAATTTCTCCTCTTCCCACTAAAACTCCTAATTTCACAAACCAAACACAAGATTTATAAGGGTATGCTTGGTTTGCGATCAAAATTTGTTATGCTAAAGATTTGACAAGCAAAAACTAGACAAAAAAAAGTTTATCATAGATTTGGCAAGTTAAATGTGAGAAGTTGATAAATTCTGGTAATAGACCAAATAACAGCCAAAATCATGACTTGCTAAATCTTTGGCTTAGCATATTTTGAAAGCCAACCATCCTAAATTCCTAATTCCAAACTCCCGTTGACTTGTTTCAGTTACTCCAACTAAGGGGGATCCTCCAAAATGGCTTTAGCTTCTCTATTTTTCACTAAAAATAACTGCTCTTACAAAACATTTGGTCGATCTTCTTTGGAGAAGCTAAAACCGGAGAAGAGCCCTGCGAGACATGCCCTGAAAGTGTTCATATTTTGCTTGCTAGTCGTCGTGACACTTATCGGCCGGTGACGATGAGGCACTGTAGCAGCGAGCTTAGGGCATTGAATTTTGACAGGTGGATCCCAGTAGACAGCTGGCGCCTGATTCGACGGAGCCGCCCAAAGCGGCCATGCCTCCGGTGCTTTCCCAATTCTCCCCCAAATTCCACTATGCAAAAAAAAGAAGATTCCCCGTCACATCAAAATGTCGGTAAATGCATGAAGTATTAAATGTTGATGAAATCAAAAACTAATTGCACAGTTTTGTTGTACTTTGCGAGACGAACATTTTAAGCCTAGTTAGTCAAAATTTAGATAATTTTTACCAAATACAAACAAAATCCTACAGGAATTCTGATACAGCGTTTTTCTCCCCAATTGTCTGAACTAAACGAGGCCTTCGTCGATTCGATTCCCCTACACAGGCGACATCTAGGCCTCGTTTAGATGCTGAAAAAATTTCGACCCGATGAATAGTACCACTTTCGTCTTATTTGACAAATATTGTCCCATCGTGGACCAACTAGGCTCAAAAGATTCATCTTGTGATTTCCAACTAAACTGTGTAATTAGTTATTATTTTTACCTATATTTACTACTTCATGCATGGGTCCAAAGATTGATGTGATGGAGAGAGAGTGAAAAAATTCTAACTTTTCATGGGCATCTAAACAAGGCGCTACACTTCCTCCACAGGCCTACACGAAAAGCCGAAACATTCTTCCGCGCCGCCGCCTTCAATCCTCTCACCGGCGCGCTGAAGGCCGAGCCAACGAGCCTCGCACGCCGGCGGTCTTGATTTTGGAGGAGGAGGAGGAGGGGAGTAGCCCTTGATCTGGGTGGCGGGCGAGATGAGGCTACTGCGGGTCGCCACATGCAACCTCAACCAGTGGGCGATGGACTTCGACACCAACCTCCGCAACGTCAAGGAGTCCATCGCGCGCGCCAAGGCTGCCGGCGCCGCCATCCGCGTCGGCCCCGAGCTCGAGCTCACCGGCTACGGCTGCGAGGACCACTTCCTCGAGCAGGACACCACCGCCCACGCGTACGTCACCGCCTAGTACCTTCTGTCTCTAGTCTCGGCCGGCCCAGCCCGGCTCCCATGGCTCGTATGAAATTCAGTAGATTAAAGTGTTGCTTGAGATTAAGTATCCCGTACTACGTTACAGTGGCTACAGTCTCGTGTGGTGGAGCCTTAATCCTTTTCACAATTTGGGGATTCTGCTAGATTATACTCTGGTAGGATAGGATCAGCTACTTCCACTGCACTCTGGTAGAATCAGTTACTTTTACTTCACTCTGGTGGAACCAGTTCATTTGGGGGTGGAATGGGTTACTTCTATACTCAACCTTGGTTGAATTACCTATGTTGTCTAGAAGTTGCACTAATTAACTGTAGTCTTTTTCTAGGAAAGCTGTCTCTGTCTGCAATGCAAAGAACATGTAGACAAATTGATAAGTCAAAAACAAAATGTATGGCAGGACAACCAAATCACTCATGTCATTTAATTTGTATTTTTCTGCATTCAGGGACTTCAAACCATTCCATTTAGCTTGATACAACTGCCGAATATGCACTCCTTAGCTGGAAGACACTATATTATTCATGTGACTTATTATATGCAGCTTCTGTTATTAGTTTAACTGTGTATCAATCTGCAGATGGGAGTGCTTAAAGGACATTTTAACTGGGGACTATACAGACAACATATTATGCAGCATAGGAATGCCAGTTATTTTCAATAGTGTGCGGTATAATTGCCAGGTCTTCTGCCTAAATCGCAAGATAATCATGATCCGACCAAAGATGTCCCTTGCAAATGATGGAAATTATCGGGAATTCCGTTGGTTTTCTGCTTGGACATTTAAAGACGAGATTGTTGACTTTCAGCTCCCCATTGAAGTCTCAGAGGCTATATCCCAGGATACTGTGCCTTTTGGTTATGGATACATGCGGTTTTTAGATGTGTAAGTATGAATGCTACTTGAATTTATTTCTGTGGTTGTAATTTTAGCTTCCAGCTTTTCTAGCGAACGTGCTAGAGAAAACCATTGGTTTGTTGCCATGGATTTAAAAGTCAATTGTATCATGTAGGAGTACATGGTATCAAAGAGTTCAAGTTCAATTTAAACTTTTTTCAAACTAAGTTGGATATTGGATTGAATAAGACATACCACTTTCTTAGTTTGAAATGTTCTGCAGTTTATCATGAAGGTTTAGTCTACATGCTTCATAAACTAGTGAATTTATATACTCTCTGCGATGTATATTATTGATGATAAAGCCCTACGTAAGCATAGTTAAATTGTCCAGGTCTTTGGCTGCTGAAACCTGTGAAGAGCTCTTTACAGCAAATGCTCCTCGGATTGACTTAGCATTGAATGGTGTTGAGGTTTTCATGAATGCAAGTGGAAGCCACCATCAGTTAAGGAAACTCAATCTTCGGATTGATTGCATAAGGAATGCAACTCAAACATGTGGCGGTGTTTACATGTATGCTAATCAGCAGGGATGCGATGGTGGCCGCCTTTATTATGGTATCTCAAAATTGCGCTCTTGTAGATTTGTTTTTATTATCTGATTTTCTTTTCTCGTCTTCAGTTGTCAACCAATTTATTATTATCTCCAACACGACATTCATGACTTTTTTATTCTTTTAGAATGTCTGTTTATCACATCCACATGATATTATCCACTACGCAAACAAAACTGAGGAGCAAAATGCTTTATCCTCTCCTTTATCGTTGGAGGTTGCAGTACTGTAACTGTTTGTAGGATACTTGGTATGTCAGTTTGGACCTAGTGGTTTTGGGTAGTCCGACAGAGGGGATTGATGTTATGAATGGAATTCTTAAAAATTTCTTCTCACAAATAGCTCCTGTGGCTATACCTCAATTGCTGATGGCTGGGGTAGCAGGTGCTTATCCATGAATCCATGACGATATTTTACTGGGGACAGAAATTTAATTGTTCTTTTATGAACTGAAGTGCCTTCTGAGAGTGCTGTTTACAGAAGATGTATTAATTATGTATGCTGTTTTACACTTTAAGGTTTCTGAATGACGTTCCTGATTTGGCCCTTTCTTTCATAATTCTGCAATTGTGTTCTATGTCGATCATACTTATTCAGAGAAATTTTCTGTTTTTTAAAATGTTCCCACTAGATGGTTGTTGCTGCATTGCGGTAAATGGTGATTTGGTAGCTCAGGGATCTCAATTCTCGTTGAAGGATGTAGAAGTTCTGGATGCTCTGGTAGATCTTGATGCTGTAAGTTCTAATCCTTTAGGTATTTTTTGTATTTGTGTAATCCTGTGAGTGTTTCCTGTTCTTTTTTGTTCTATTTTTAGTTACATGAAAATTATTCTTTGGTTTGTTGCCCAACCAACCTTGATAAAGCTGTTCCTAGCCAACAAAAAAAGTTGTCCATAGTGCCCATGAGATTGCCAGGAGCTCAGGATTGACAACAAAATTCATATGATGTGACCTAGGGCCATGAGCATTCAAAAAAATTGCAACTATCCAAGCAAGCACGAAATTCTCTGGACCCTACCATAAATTGGTAAGGAGGGTTGTGGCAAAAACAATACATTAAACTACTCCCCGAATTTTCTATATCTACCGTCTAACACCTTTCCCTGTTTGCATAGAAAAAATATTTGTTAAGAAATTATCACATTATCATGGGTATAATAGTTAGTTTAGCTGTTAGGCCTGGTATATCCATTCTGTGCTTTTACTTATTCTTTGCATCTTTTAGAAACTTCTTATTGGCGTTTGCCTGTTTGCAGTTCTCCAAAGTCCATATTTATTCTGCTTTACTATATTTCATAAGCTTTAAGTTTGTGAGCTATGAATTGTGCACACATGGGTTTATTCTGCTTTACTATATGCAGTTCTCCAAAGTCCACATTTGTTCCTTTATTATAAATTATGAGCTATCTAGCTGTAGTTTTAATGCAAATATGAGTCTTATTCTAGCACAGCTAATCATTCATTTCTGCAATCAGGTATCGAGTTATCGAGCATCTGTTTCTAGTTTCAGAGAGCAAGCAAGCCACAGAAAAAATGTACCTTTTGTGAAGGTACCATATAAGCTTTGCCAATCATTTCAGAGTGGAATGGTTCCGACTTCTCCAGTTGAGGTTAGTTGGTCTTCCAATATTCCAATGTTATTCTGTAATGCTTTAGTAGGTGGGTTTTTGTTACCATATCTGAAAGCAACTCAAGCTTTCTTCCAGTTAGAGCATTCAGTATGGGCCTCAACATCGTAAACCAGTCACCAGTTTATGATGATTAAGCTTTGATAGGTAATGCCTGTTAGCTCGTCCCATATATGAACTAATGTGCTTTGAGAAGAATTTCACAGCAGAGTCCAACTTGTTAATCTTAAATTAGACTAAGGTATGGGCCGATTCTTGGAGCGTTTATTGACGTCCTTAATGATTAAACATGCTTGGGCTTTGGAATTTTATAATCCTTTGTATAAATTTTCTAGCATCCTGGGTTTATATTTTGTAAAGTTTCTTCCTGCTAATATCGTAACTATTGTTGACAATCTATTTGAACATCTGCTTTATACTGAGAAAATATTGCATAAAATCATTGTTACCCTGATTGTCACTTTACTGAGTATTCATAGGCAAATGCGTTCTTCCTTGTCTATCTCTTGAGCCCTACAAACAATAGACTGGTGTATCATCATGAAAACTGTGCAAATGGGTATTTGGAGTAACCTTTTTTTATCACATCCATCTTTGAGCACAGATTATGTATCACTGTCCTGAAGAAGAGATTGCATTTGGACCTAGTTGTTGGCTATGGGATTATTTGAGGAGGAGTCAAGCATCAGGATTTTTGCTTCCACTTTCTGGTGGTGCGGATAGTTCATCTGTTGCAGCAATAGTTGGGTGCATGTGCCAACTTGTCATAAAAGGTCAGATCTAATTTCTGTCTTCCTTCTTTCACCTTTTAGTAGAATGTTCTCTGAATTGTTTTCGAAACATAGTTTACAGGAGTGTTAACAGATGCATAAGTTACTATTTAGTGATAAGAAAAACTTTTTAGTAGAAGGTTCTTTGAATTTTCTTTGAAACATAGTTTGCAGGAGTGTTAATAGATGCATATGTTGACATTTAGGGATGAGAAAGCCACCTGACTATGAATTATCAGACTTGCTAACAGATGCATATGTTAACATTTAGGGATGAGAAAGCCACATGACTATGAATTATCAGATGAAGTGCTGTTTTATTCCATTGAAATAAAACTATGGTCCATGTCATGGCATGGGGAGTAAATTAGAGCAAAGTAATTATTCTAATATCAAAATTAACACATATAAAATATCATGGAAACTGTACATGATGATAAAATGGAACGATACTGAAGCATTACTTCGGGGTGACATGTATAAGGCTCAGTGCATTGTCATAACCTTTTAGTTTTTCCTTTTTGAATAAAGTGTCTCTGTTCACATCTCTAGTTGGCATTTGGTGGGCCAAAACAAATGAAAGAGTGGATAGTCAAGTCCAGAAAGGTCTAAACTCCATTATCATCCTTGGAGCCTGGCAATCTGGAATCACCGCAATCTTTGCGTGTTTGACGGGATCTTGCCTAATTTCAAATTTTAAATGCGGGTAATAGAGTTCATCAGGGAGGAGTTACAACTTTGATGTTTGGCTGGGGCTCGAGGGGTTTCACATCTCCTTGCTTTGGGTCAAGTGATAGTTTGTTGGTCGAGGTCATTTTTGATGGATAAGTCTGTGTTGGCTGGTGGTTGTAGGGCTGCTGCACACTGCAGCACATGATCTTTGTGTCCAGCATCTTTTGACTGCTTTTAGGACAGCAGTTAGCATCTAGGACAACATCTGCTTTTAGGACAACAGTTGGCATCTAGGAAAGCATCTTAGACTAAGTAGTTAGCATCTAGATTAGCATCTTAGACTAGCATCTTGGCATATGCTTGGCTGACTAGCAGCCTATAAATATGTATCCCCAACCTCTCAGGTTGGCATGACATTATATGAGTTTGTGTGAGAAATAAACCAAAAAATTGCCCCAACTCCTAGTGTCATCCTCTCTCGATGAGAGTAAGGATTCAGCTACTACCAAGAGTGCGAATCCAGCGACTAACAAGTGGTATCAAAGCCGTACTATCCTGTAGCCTGAGCATCTCCTGCTCTTCTCCTTCCCTGGCCTCGCAGCAGCCCCAACCGCAGCCGGTAGCAGCAGCAACTCCGGCTGCCCCTGCTCTCCACACAACAGCCCCCTCGATAGCGCGCCATGTCCGCAGGCCAGTCTCAGGGCTCGGTCGCCTCGAGCACGCGGCGTCGGCAGGAGGCCGACCTCGCCGCGGCAGAGAAGCGCGAGCGAGCGGCAGCAGACGCCGCAGCAGCAGCGGCAAGGGCATCGAGGCTGGCAGCAGCGGAGCTAGCAGCAGCTAGAGCGGAGGTGGAAGCAGCGGCGGCGGCGGATGCAGCGCGTGCAGCAGCAGCGGAGGTCGAGGTTCTACGCAGCAGCAACAGCAGCTCCATCGCTGCTGATGACAGCGCCGACGCGGACCTCGAGCTGCTGGAGAGAGGCATCGCGAGGGCGAGCGGCGCAGTGGGCAGCCGTGCACGCCCACGAGCACGGCGGCAGCCCAGACAGGCGCAGACATGCCGGCGGCGCTCCTGAAGGAGGCGCGCACGGCGGTGGCGCTCCTGGAGGAGGCGCGCATGGCGGCGGCAGACGGGTCGACGGAGAGCGCGGCCTTCACAGGCAGCGCGGCTCTCTCTCCCCGGTTCGGTACCGTGGTCACCACGAGTACCAGGCTGTCGTCAGGGACGTCGGCCCCGGCGGCGGGTGGCCTACCCTCACCAAGACCAACTATGTTGAGTGGGCTGCGGTGATGAGGGTGAAGCTCCAGGTGCGGCATATGTGGGATGCAGTCCGGTACGGCGACGTCGACTACGACCAAGATCGACGGGCGCTGGATGCTCTCATTGCTGCAATCCCGCTCGAGATGCAGTTTTCGCTTACCAGCAAGCGGACTGCCAAGGAGGCTTGGGACGCCATCGCTGCAGCACGCATCGGCAGCGACCGCGCCCGCAAGTCCACACTGCAGGCACTTCGCAAGGAGTGGGAGAACATGGCCTTCAAGCCAGGTGAGGACGTTGATGACTTTGCTCTCCGTCTCAACACTCTGTTGCAGAAGTTGGTGCAGTTCGGCGACGACACCTACGGCGAGGAGAGAGCTGTTGAGAAGCTCTTTCGTTGCGTCCCCGAGAAGTACAAGCAGATGGCTCGCTCAATCGAGTCTCTGCTGGACCTCTCCACGATGACGATCGAGGAGGCGTTGGGCCGCCTCAAGGTCGTTGACAGCGATGAGCCACAGCGCCTCTCGGGACCCGTCACCATTGGCGGGAAGCTCCTCACTCGGGAGCAGTGGGCTGCCGGCCAAGGTGACAGGAAGAAGGGGGAGCCTTCTTCCACGACAGGCAGCCGCAAGCGTGGCAAGCGTGGCAAGCTGCGCAAAGACGCCCAGGCAGGGGCGCGGGGACGTGCCGAGGGTGATGATCGTGGAGGCGCCCAGGGCGGCGCCGCTGGCAAGCAAAAGCCAGCACGAGGCGACCCTTGCTACAACTGCGGCAAGCTTGGTCATTGGGCCAAGGATTGTCGACAGCCACGACGCGGCCAGGCCCACGTCGCACAGGCGGAAGAGGAGGAATAGCCGGCTCTGTTCATTGCTCATGCGAGCATCGAACTACCTCCAGCGGCACCGGCCGCAACGGCTCTCCTCCACCTTGACGAGCCAAAAGCACACACCCTCCTCGACGACAGCTCCGGCAACGACAAGACCGACGGGTGGTGCCTTGACACCGGCGCCACCCACCACATGATCGGGCGGCGGGAGTTCTTCACCGAGCTCGACCCAAGCGTTCGAGGCACCGTCAAGTTCGGCGACGCCTCCGCTGTGGAGATCAAGGGTGTCGGCTCTGTCGTCTTCGTCGCCAAGACTGGCGAGCACAGGCTGCTCACCGGTGTCTACTACATCCCCGCGTTGAGGAACTCCATCATCAGCTTGGGACAGCTGGATGAGAGCGGATCGCGCGTGAAGATCGAGCACGGGGTGCTGCGCATCTGGGATCATCGACACCGGCTCCTGGTCAAGGTCAACAGGAGCAACTGCCTCTACGTCCTTCACGCACAGGTGGCGCAACCTCTTTGTCTTGCAGCCCGCCGCGACGACGACGCTTGGAGGTGGCACGAGCGCTTTGGGCACCTCAACTTTGAGGCCCTGAGGCAGCTCGGCAGCAAGGAGATGGTGCGGGGCATGCCGCACGTCGACCACGTGGAGCAATTCTGCGACACCTGCGTCCTCACCAAGCTGCGGCGGCTCCCTTTCCCCCGTCAGGCGAGCTTCCGCGCCAAGGAGAAGCTGGAGCTCGTACACGGTGACCTCTGTGGCCCCGTGACACCGGCTACACCTGGAGGCCGGCGCTACTTCCTCCTCCTCGTCGACGACGTGTCCCGCTACATGTGGGTTGTCCTGCTCGACGCCAAGGCAGCCGCAGCGGACGCCATCAAGCGCCTTCAAGCTGCTGCGGAGGCGGAGTGCGGCCGCAAGCTTCGGGGTCCTACGCACGGACAACGGCGGCGAGTTCACGGCGGCCGAGTTCGCGGCGTACTACGCCGATGAGGGGATCCACCGCCACTTCTCTGCGCCATACACTCCGCAGCAGAACGGCGTCTGGTGGCGCGCGGCTTCGTCCAGCAAGAAGGAATCGACTTCGACGACGCCTTCGCGCCCGTTGCACGGATGGAGTCCGTGCGACTCCTCCTTGCGCTAGCTGCCCAGGAGGGCTGGTGTGTCCATCACATGGATGTCAAGTCGGCGTTCCTTAACGGCGACTTGAAGGAGGAGGTCTACGTGCATCAGCTGCCGGGATTTGTGATTCCCGGCAAGGAGGGCAAGGTTCTTCGCCTGCGCAAGGCCCTCTATGGCTTGCGGCAGGCACCGAGGGCGTGGAATGCCAAGCTGGATTCCACGCTGAAGGGGATGGGCTTCGAGCAAAGCCCACACGAGGCGGCCATCTACCGGCGGGGCAGCGGAGGAAAGGCCCTGCTGGTAGACGTCTACGTCGACGACTTGGTGATCACCGGCACCAAGGAGGTGGAGATCGAGGCGTTCAAGGAGAAGATGAGGGCGACTTTCCAGATGAGCGACTTGGGCCCTCTCTCCTTCTACCTGGGGATCGAGGTCCACCAGGACAGCTCCGGCACCTCTCTTCGCCAGACTGCCTACGCCAAGCGCATTGTGGAGCTAGGCGGTCTCACCGGCTGCAACCCAGCCCACACTCATATGGAGGAGAGGCTGAGGCTGAGTCGGGAGAGTACGAAGGAGGAGGTGGACGTGACGCAGTACCGGCGCATTGTGGGCAGCCTTCGCTACCTTGTCCACACGCGACCGGACTTAGCGTTCGCCGTCGGCTACGTCAGCCGGTTCATGCAGCGACCGACGGCGGAGCACCAACAGGCCGTGAAGAGGATCCTCCGCTACGTCGCAGGCACCTCCGATTACGGCTTGCACTACCCGAGGTGCCCCGGTGTGGCGCATTTCGTCGGGTACAGCGACAGTGACCACGCGGGCGACATCGACACCAGCAAGAGCACAAGCGGGGTCCTCTTCTTCCTCGGCAAGTGCCTCGTTAGCTGGCAGTCGGTCAAGCAGCAGGTGGTGGCCCTATCCAGCTGCGAGGCCGAGTACATAGCGGCTTCCACCGCTTCGACTCAGGCGCTCTGGCTCGCTCGACTGCTTGGTGATCTCCTCGGCAGAGACACTGAAGCGGTGGAGCTCAGGGTGGACAGCAAGTCCGCCTTGGCCTTGGCAAAGAATCCTGTCTTACACGAGCGCAGCAAGCACATCCGGGTGAGGTACCACTTCATCAGAAGCTGCCTGGAGGAAGGGAGTGTCCGGGCCAACTACATCAACACCCAAGACCAGCTCGCCGACTTCCTGACCAAGTCCCTTGGGCGGGTCAAGTTCCAGGAACTTCGCGCCAGGATCGGGATGGCCCAGATACCTCACAAGGAGCCACACAAGACTTAGGGGGAGAGTGATGGATAAGTCTGTTGGCGGGTGGTTGTAGGGCTGCTGCACACTGCAGCACATGATCTTTGTGTCCAGCATCTTTTGACTGCTTTTAGGACAACAGTTAGCATCTAGGACAGCATCTAGGACAGCATCTGCTTTTAGGACAGCAGTTGGCATCTAGGACAGCATCTTAGACTAAGTAGTTAGCATCTAGACTAGCATCTTAGACTAGCATCTTGGCATATGCTTGGCTGGCTAGCAGCCTATAAATATGTATCCCCAACCCCTCAGGTTGGCATGACATTGTATGAGTTTGTGTGAGAAATAAACCAGAAAATTGCCCCAACTCCTAGTGTCATCCTCTCTCGATGAGAGTAAGGATTCAGCTACTACCAAGAGTGCGAATCCAGCGACTAACAATTTTAGTGTTTGTATTCAGTGGCAAGAATCTATAAGTGTTGTGTGGTTTGACTGTATGGTGTTGTATGGGTTCAAAACCCTTTTTTTCATCTTAATATATGATACGCAGCTCTAATTTAGACTGAGGGTTTGTGCTATAATTCAGACATTCGAAAAGAGGTATGATGGAATACTTGTAATTCAGATATTTAAAAATAGGCACGATGGAATACTCTATTTGACGCCATCTCCATTTTTTGTCATTTGAGCTTGATGTAATTGAATAAACCAAACAGGTTGATGAATATCCACCATACTAAATAATTGTCTTATGAGTTGTGAAGTTGCAATCATCATTTGCTATGCTTCTGTGAAATTTATGCCTTCTTTAAATCTGCACTTGAGCTGACCTGAGTTTGTGAATTGCCCACATTTGAATTCTTCCTCGTCAAATATATTAGTGGAAAAAGTTCCTGGTGTTCTATTTCCTCTTGATTAATTGATCAAATTTTGTCAAAAGAATTAATGATCATGTCAACAACCTGCAGATATAGAGAAAGGAGATGAGCAAGTTAAGGCAGATGCTCTTCGGATTGGGCAGTATAAAGATGGGGAGATCCCCACAGATAGCAGGGAATTGGCTAAACGTTTGTTTTACACTGTTTACATGGGAACTGAAAATAGGTGAGTTTTTCTTTGTAGTGACCTTATTCTAATGTGTGCCCTTCCCATTCCCTTTTTCTCAAACACAAGAGAACTGTGTATCATTTCATTAAGAAATAAGAGAGTACAAAGGGAAGTAGAGAAACCCTATAAACACACACCCAGTACACAGTCACAAGATACACTCCTAACACAACTTAAGGAGAAAACAGAAGCAGCAAGCCAATTGCACCAGCTGGCAACCAAACAACCACAGGCCTGGAGCACTAGCCTATTTGAGACGACCTGGAAAGCATGTCCTAGAGATGTTTTGTTCCACCAGCACACCAAAGGATACACTCATTAGTGACTGCTTGCAGCACCACCGTGACATTTGGATTTGCACAATTGAAGAGTGAGGATACAACAGTTGCTATGCTTCCAAATTGCCCAAGCCACAAGAATAATGAGTGAACTAAGCCCCTTCATATCCTTGGGTGGCACCACTAGCTTGAGACTCTGCTGATCGAAGGTTGGGGTGCGATGACAATCAGGCCCAATGCATTGAATTATTATTGTGTAAGTGGCTTTGTTGATAATGCATATTACTATTGTATATGCTCTTTGTTAGATGTATATGTACTTGTTTGTAATTCATTCACTGTGGAGGGATTTCTTTGCATATGTATGCACATATGCCTCAGCTTACTGAATAATACTTCAGTACTGTTAACATGGTCAAACAATGTTATAAATTTATATGAAGAGTATGGTATTTGGTATGAAGGGAAAGGGTCTTTTTTACAAATTTGGAACTGGAATCTATGAGTCGACACCAAAGTCAGACCAGGCATCCAACACGCCAGAACCACAAGGCCGTTTCTCTAGTTCATGGTATAAGAGTATTCAAAGGCGTCCCTAAGGAGATTCGCCAACTTCCGACTCCTTAGTTACACTGGTTAGACAGTTGAATAGTTGAAGTCCAGGGGGATCTCTCTGGCCAAGTCTTTTTTTCCCTAAGGGACCGTTTGGATCCTTTCATTTTGAGGAATTGAATTCTATTTAATAAATTAGTCTATTTGGCTTGGAATTTGACATTCCACCACTTTCCAAAGTTCACATATAAACCTATTTCAAATTCATAGGGTGGGAGATGGAAATTGATTCTATAGATCACCATTCTATGTTTCTACTTTACAAATTATAATACGCTCTTCAACTCACTCCCCTGTGGTAGAAATGCAACACATAAGTATATACCTCGTATAGCCAACAAAAGTATACAAATATATTTATATATAACCATATTAGCTTAATTAATATGTGTCTAAGTTATGATTATTAAAATGAATTCAATTCCAAGGATCCAAACGGGGCCTAAGGAGATTTGAAAAGGATTCCTCTCTCTAATTATTTTGGTTTCCTAGACAATTTGGAGACTGTGTCTTCCATGGTGAACCCAGTGTTCCAGTAGTTCTGCAGGGCATTGCTAATGAAAGCGCTCTCTAGTGCTTGGCTGGCGCCACAGCTCTCCTTGAGCTGCTCCCAAAGTCGCTTGCTCCGGGTGTCTAGTCTGTGTAGTGTGAGTCGGGTTACAGACTTTGTATGTGTCCTTTTTAGTTTTTCTGTCCATGGTGTGGGGAGGGTATGGAGTTTCTTTAATTCCTATTCCTGTTACTTTGTACCATATTTCTTTCTTAATGCAATGACATGCAGCTCTCTTGCGTGTTCAAGAAAAAAAAGGCATCCAACACCAACAGCCATCAAGTATCCAGATCGGACAACTCATCCCCACCCCCGCTCCAACTACCCTCACATTAGGCCAATTCTCCATATAGCTGCATGGGTACTTTGGCAACACAAAATCCCCAGTTTCTCAGTGTGGAAAAGGAACTTCAAAGATGAAGTTATTGTACAAGATGGATCATGGCTAGATAGTCTTTACTTCCTTTTGATTTGTTTCCTTATACTCTTTATACATGTTTTCTTCTTTAGTTTAATTTAAAACAGCTTGTGCTGTGGGGATTGGGGAACCTCCCCACAATTTTTCATTAAAAACATTGTATTTGGCACATGCATGGCTGTAGTTGAAGTTTGAATTTTTTCCTTGATGTGATGGAAGTGTTTTAATTTCTAATTGCTACAGCATTGTAACTTGTGATTTTTGAAATGGTAATCATGTGATGATTTCAATGTAAATCAATCCGAAGCATTAAATAGGAGATATCTGCTTTTCATTCATTGTCGAGTGTAGAAATTTTGTTTGTTGAAGTTGTAGATTGTTAGTTTGCTTTATTTACATTGCCATGTTCTGGACAGTTCTGAAGATACCAGATCACGTGCCAAAAGGCTAGCTGAGGAGATTGGTTCATACCACCTGAATGTACCCATTGATAGTATAGTATCTGCTTTTCTTTCCTTGTTTGAAACATTGACCGGGAAGCGACCACGCTACAAGGTATTTCTTCGACGCGACTTCAATTTTCTAAATTACTGCAGTGCAGAGAACATAAAAATGAACTAGACCAACCTAGGAGGAACTAGGTGGCATTTCATTAAGAAGAAAATAAGCACCCAAATTCGTGTTGACGAGGACTTGAACGTGGGTGGTCTGGGTATACTGACTAGCCAAGCTAGCTCAGATTCGTGTGCAGAGAACATATATATTTGAATTCATGTTTATTCACCTTTTCATAGTATTTTAGTTTGTGGCTAGCAAAGATTGCCCCTTAACAGGTATGCCATGCAAACTTTAACTACTTTTTCTTTTGCAATAATTGTGAAATGTGGCCTGCGGAACGGATAGTTAGGCTTAGGTGGCTTTGGTCACTGTCAGGCTTATCTCTTATGGGTGAGGTTCTCGTCTCATTGTCATTTTGGGCTTCTGGGAGGAACTACTAGCCCTGACATCAAGACACAAGGAGTCAATGAAAAAAAAAGGGGAGGGTTGCCATCCCTACATCAAAGGGACATTACGCTTTTATTCTCTACATACCTTAGCACCTTACATGTAAGGCCATCCTTATAAGTTACCAGTCCTAGATATACAGATTTTAAATATAGATTGGTATCGTGAGTACAAGGGGTTTCGATGATATTGTTGTGGCCAAAATTTTTCATTAGCAATGATAATAGATTGAAATATTGATGGTAGCCAGCAGATTGGCATCTGGCTACCCGACCGAACGGTACATATTGTTAGAACCAAAACACAGGTTTGGGGCTAGAATTTCAGTTTCATTAGCCTTACCACAACTATGGTAGGTTGGGGATACATATAGGATAACTTGCTTGCAACTTAAGAAAGCTAAAGCATATTCTAGAGATGCTAAAGTAGATGCTAGGGATAAAGATAAGGGCTGACACAGATACCAACTACTCTAGATAAGTATCCTAGGTAGATAAGGACAAGACTTATAGCTGTCATTCTCCCCCTAAGTATTGTGTGGCGCCTTCTGGGGAATTTGAACCATCCCAATCCTGACGCGAAGCTCCTGGAACTTGACCTGCCCAAGGGACTTGGTGAGAAGGTCGGCGAGCTGATCCTGGGTGTTGATGTAGCCGACCTTGATGCTTCCCTCATCCAAGCAGCTCCTGATGAAGTGGTACTTGATGCGGATATGCTTGCTGTGCTCATGGAAGACGGGGTTCTTCACCAAGGCCAAGGCGGACTTACTGTCGACCCTGAGCTTCACTGCTTCTGCGTCTCTGGCCAGGAGATTGCCCAGCAGCCGAGCTAACTAGAGAGCTTGAGTCGAAGCGGTTGTGGCAGCGATGTACTCCGTCTCGCAATTGGACAGAGCCACCACTTGTTGCTTGACCGACTGCCAGCTGATCAGGCACTTGCCAAGGAAGAGTAACGTCCCGCTGGTGCTCTTGCTTGTGTCGATGTCGCCGGCGAGGTCACTGTCGCTGTACCCGATGAAGTGCTCCGCACCGGGACACCTCGGGTAGTGCAAGCTGTAGTCGGTGGTGCCCTCAACGTAGCGGAGGATCCTCTTTACAGCCTGCTGATGCTTCGTTGTCGGTCGCTGCATGAACCGACTGACGTGGCCAACAGCGAACGTCAAGTCCAGCCGCGTGTGGACGAGGTAGTGAAGGTTGCCCACAATGCGCCGGTGCTGCGTGGCGTCGACCTCCTTGGTCGTGCTATCGCGGCTCAGCTTCAGCCTCTCCTCCATGGGAGTGTACGTTGGGTTGCAGCCGGTGAGCCCGCCCAACTCGACGATGCGCTTGGCGTAGGTGGTCTGGCGAATAGATATGGCAGAGCTGTCTTGGTGGACCTTGATCCCCAGGTAGAAGGAGAGAAGGCCCAAGTCGCTCATCTGGAAGGTGACCTTCATCTCCTCCTTGAACGCCTCCACCTCGGCCTCCTTGGTGCCGGTGATCACCAAGTCGTCGACGTAGACGCCTACCAACAGGGCATTGCCATCCTTGCCCTGCCGGTAGACAGGAGCCACGTGAGGACTCTGCTCGAATCCCATTTGCTTGAGAGTGGAGTCCAGCTTGGCGTTCCAAGCTCGTGGCGCCTGCCGCAAGCCGTAGGCGGAGAACCTTGTTCTTGCCGGGGATGACGAATCTCGGCGGCTGGTGGACGTAGACCTCTTCCTTTAGGTCACCGTTGGGGAAGGCGGACTTGACGTCCATGTGGTGCACACGCCATCCCTCCTGGGCCGCCAGCGCGAGGAGATGAACGGACTCTATCCACGTGACGGGCGCGAAGGCGTCGTCGAAGTCAACTCCCTCCTGCTGGACGAACCCGCGCGCCACCAGACGTGCCTTGTGCTTGATCACCGCCCCGACCTCGTCCTTTTTGAGCTTGTAGACCCACTTAAGGGTGATGGCACGATGGCCGGCAGGAAGATCCACGCCACGTCCGGTTCCGCTCTACCGCGTCCATCTCCTGCTGCATCGCGGCGTGCCATGCCGCGTCTCCCTCCGCCTCAGCGAAGGAGCGGGGCTCGCCATCCTCGTGCGCCAGGTGCAGCTCCGCCTCGAAGTCGTGCATCGCCAGTCCAGGGTCGGGCTGATCACCGAAGATGTTGTCCAAGGTGCGGTAGCGTAGAGGCTCGTCATCATGGTAGGCATCGACGCGATCCTCGTCGTTGGACAGCGGAGTGGCAAACTCCACCGTGCGCTGCCCGTCACGGACCAAAGCTGCTGGTGCCGATCTCGGAGACATGGGCGCCGACGCGGGAGAGTGAGGAGCCGGTGTAGGAGTGGGGCGCCGCCGGTGTAGGAGAGCGGGGCGTAGCCGATGGTGGAGGACTCGCTGGTGGTGTATGTTGGAGTATAGTAAGGCCCAAGGCCCATCAGGCCCATGTAAGAGAGACACAACATTCAACATGGTATCAGGCTAGGGTTTCCTCTCTCCCTCCCCTCCCCTCTCGATCCAGGCGCCGCCGCTGCCGGCAGCCATGGCTGGCCGGCCTCCTCCCCACTACTTCACCTCCTTCCCACCCCTTCCAAACACCAGCTGGGCGCAGATCGTGGGTTCTCCATCCCCTCCGCGCACTCCCGACGCCGCTGCCGCCGCCGCCTAGCGCGCTCCCAGCGCCGCCGCCGCTCTGGCCGCGAGCGCGGGAGCCGGCGCGGGCGCCGTCGCCGCCGCCGCCCAGCGCGCCGCCGCTGCTCTGGCCGCGAGCGCGGAGGCCGGCGCATTCCCTGGCGTGAGTGCACAAGACCCACCGGGCGCGGGCTTCCAGGACCAGCCGCCAGGCACGCCGCCAGCCGCCGTTGCCGGCCATGGCCGGCCCCCCTCTATCCTCTTCCTCCTACTTGGCAGGTCCCTCCCCTCCCGCTGCCGCCACACGCGCCGCCGCCGTGGCTGCTGCCCTCATGGCGGGCGCGCTGGCCGCCGCAGGCGCGGGCGTGGGCGTGGGAGCCGCCCCTGCGGGCGCCGCCACCGATCCACGCCCTGCGGGCCTGCACCCTACCTCCGCGGCCTCACTCGACCTTGCCTCAGTTGTCGCCGCCTGGGCTGCCATCCACGGCAGGCCGGCCCCCTTCACCGCGATGTCATCGGCGCCTCTGCCGTCGGACGCAGCGGCTCTACGCGCGCGGACCCTGGCCGCCGCCGCTCCGCGCGTGCGTCCCCTGGCCGCCGTGCCTAGAGGAGCTGCGCCTCCTTCCCCGCCAGCCTACTCCTTCAGCACCACCGCCAGCCCTCCGCCCGTGGCTCCTCCTGCCGCGGGGCTGCGACCAGTCAGTCCTGACTGGATCGCTGACTCGGGCGCCACCTTCCACACCACGCCCGATGCGAGTCTACTCTCTTCTATCAGTCCTCACACCCTTCCTGTCCCTCTTCCATCATGGTCGCCAATGACACCTGCATTCCTGTCTCCTCCATTGGCACTGCCAGTTCCCATGACTCTTTTCATATCCCTGATGTTCTTGTGGCTCCCGGTATGGTTCACAACCTCCTCTCTATTCGTCGCTTCACAACTGACAACTCTTGTTCGGTTGAGTTTGACCCCTCTGGTCTTACCGTGCGGGATTTGGCCTCTCGGTGTCCTCTTCTCCATTGTAACAGCACTGGACCTCTCTACACCCTTCGTTTCCCTGTTTCCGCTGCACCTCCTTTGCCTTCCTATTCACCCCCTTCGGCATCTGCCTTCACCATCACCACCTCCACTACGTGGCACCGTCGCCTTGGGCATCCCGGCCGCGCTGCTTTGACACAGCTCAGTCGCAGTTCCGCTGTGCCTTGCCCCCGCGCTCCTGATGAGCATTTGTGTCATGCATGCCAGTTGATCCGTCATGTTAGGCTTCCTTTCCCTACCTCCTCCTCACATGCGGCTCGCATCTTTGATCTTATCCATTGCGACCTGTGGACATCTCCTGTACTTAGCATGTCAGGCTACAAGTACTACTTGGTGGTGGTTGTCTGGTTGATGACTTCTCCCATTACTCCTGGACTTTTCCCTTGCGTGCCAAGTCCGATACATTCACCACTCTTCGCCACTTCTTTGCTTGGGTGTCCACCCAGTTCGGCCTCACCATCAAGGCCGTGCAGTGTGACAACGGGCGTGAGTTTGATAACACCACCGCTCGCTCCTTCCTCTCCTGTGGTGTCCAGTTGCGCATGTCTTGCCCCTACACCTCCCCTCAGAACGGCAAGGCTGAGCGCATGATTCGCACCACAAACGATGTCATGCGCACCCTTCTGTTACAGGCCTCGCTTCCCGCTCGCTTCTGGGCTGAGAGCCTCCACACCACCACCTATCTCCTTAACCGCTTGCCCTCCACGGCTTCCCCTGCCCCCACACCACATCACGCTCTTTTCGGTACCCCTCCCCGCTACGATCACCTTCGTGTGTTTGGGTGCGCTTGTTACCCCAACACAGCTGCCACTTCTCATAAGCTGGCCCCCGTTCCACTCTCTGTATCTTCCTTGGCTACTCCCCTGAGCATAAGGGGTACCGTTGTTTGGACCTCTCTTCTCGCCGTGTCCTCATCTCTCGCCACGTCGTGTTTGATGAGTCGGCATTCCCTTTCTCCACCACCTCCACCTCCACACCTCCTGCTGACCCTGCGGAGGCTTCCTTTTTTCCCACTGACCCGGTGGTTCCGCCACCGTTTCCACTCTACCCTGCAGGTACTGCTCCGGCACGCTCTCCTGGTGGTCCCACCTCGCCCCTGCTGACTTCGAGCCAGGACCCTCCTCTAGTACCTGGCACGACAGAGGCAGCCCCGGAGCTTCCACCACCGCTACCTGTGGCTTCGCTGCCTCTCGTTGTGCTCGAAGTCGCCGTGTCGATCGCAGAACCGAGCGCCCCGCCCCCACCTCCTCCCGGGCGCTTCGGCCTCGTCTACCAGCGGCGGCGGGAGCTGGCTCCGCCACTGCAACCGGCGTCGCTGGCTCCGTCGCAGCCCTCGCCACCAGCGCCGTCGTCGCCGGTGCTGGCTCCGCCGTCGACCCCGCCACCTCCAGCGGAGCACCCGTCCATGCCGCCCCCGGCTCCGGCCCCGACGCGCTCTCGCGCCGAGCCGTCAGTGTACCACCCGCCTTTACTTCACCAGGATCCTCGTCACACTCACCCCATGGTGACGAGGCAGGCGTCCCGGCCGCGGGCCCTCACCGCCGCTGCCTGCGAGACGGGGATCTCTCCGGTACCCTCTTCCATCCGCGAGGCCTTGTCGGATCCTCACTGGCGCCGCGCGATGGAAGAGTACGCGGCCCTCCTCGCTAACCAGACGTGGGATCTGGTGCCTCGTCCGCCGGCCTCCAACGTCGTCATCGGCAAGTGGATCTGGACGCACAAGCGGCGTGCTGATGGTTCCTTAGAGCGCTACAAGGCTCGCTGGGTCTTCGAGGCTTCACTCAGCGGCCCGACTTTGACTATGATGAGACCTTCAGTCCAGTGGTGAAGCCAGCTACCGTCCGCACCGTACTCTCACTGGCTCTCGAGCGCTCCTGGCCTGTGCATCAGCTGGATGTCAAGAATGCCTTCCTCCATAGCACTCTGACTGAGACAGTCTACTGCAGTCAGCCGGCCGGTTTCGTGGATTCTTCTCGTCCTGCCTTGGTCTGCCGGCTCAACAAGTCTCTCTATGGTCTCAAGCAGGCGTCTCGGGCTTGGTATTCTCGGTTTGCTACATTTCTGCAGACTCTTGGGTTCACGGAGGCCAAGTCCGACACCTCACTGTTCATATACCACCATGGGGTTGAGACTGCTTACCTGCTCCTCTATGTGGATGACATTGTTTTCACCGCCTGCAGCGAGTCTCTGCTCCAGCGCATCATTGCCTCTCCAGAAGGAATTTGCTATGAAGGATCTTGGTGTGCTCCATCACTTCCTCGGCGTCATTGTTGAGCCCCGACCTTCAGGCTTGTTCCTCCACCAGTGGCAGTTCACTTGTGACATTCTGGAGCGAGCAGGGATGACTGACTGCAAGTCCTGTTCTACTCCGGTCGATACCCAGGGCAAGCAGTCAGAGGCAGAGGGTCCGATGCTTGGGCCAGAGGACTCTACCGCCTACCGGAGTCTTGCTGGCGCGCTCCAGTACCTCACCTTCACACGGCCTGACATCACCTACGCCGTGCAGCAGCTATGCCTCTACATGCATGCTCCACGAGAGCCCCACCTTGCTGCTATGAAGCGGCTCCTCCGGTACCTCTGTGGCACTCTCGGCTACGGGCTGCTCCTCGGCCGGTCCTCCTCTACCGAGCTGGTTGTCTACACCGACGCTGACTGGGCGGGCTGCCCGAACACCCGCAGGTCCACCTTCGGCTACGCTGTCTTCCTGGGCGGCAACCTTGTCTCTTGGTCGTCCAAGCGACAGCCGGTGGTCTCACGCTCCAGTGCCGAGGCGGAGTACCGCGCCGTTGCCAACGGCGTGGCCGAGGCCGCTTGGCTCCTCCAGCTCCTGGCTGAGCTTCACCGCTCCTCGCCAGGAGCTTGCTCGTCTACTGCGACAACGTCAGCGCCGTCTATCTCTCCACCAACCCTGTGCAGCACCAGCGGAGCAAGCATGTGGAGATCGACCTGCACTTCGTCCGCGACCATGTGGCCATCGGCGACGTCCGGGTCCTCCACGTCCCGACCACCTCACAGTTTGCGGACATCTTCACCAAGGGCCTCCCTTCCTCGACCTTCGCCGAGTTTCGCTCCAGCCTCAACGTCACCGGTGGCTAGTTGTGGTTGCGGGGGGATCCTGTGTGTTATGCTTGTTTTCTTTCTTGTCCAGTCTTGAACTCCGCTGCGCCGGTAGTCCAGACTGCGGGGGGGTGTTGGAGTGTAGTAAGGCCCAAGGCCCATCAGGCCCATGTAAGAGAGACAACATTCAACAGTGTAGGCGGTGGAGGACTCACCGGAGCTAATGGCGAGCCGGGTGCCGAGGTCGATGAGCTCGGTGAAGATGAGTTGCTAGCTCCCCAGGCTCCCTTGAAGTGAACGTAGTCAACGACGAAGTCTCTGAGAGTCGAAGTCGAGCCGTCGTCCACCGCCTTGTCCCAAGCCCAGCCTTGCCCTTTGTCGAACACGACGTCCCGGGAGATGCGGACGCGCTGTGTCGCAGGGTCGAGGATGCGGTAGGCCTTGACGCCCTCTGCGTAGCCGATGAAGATCCCCGGTGTGCTCTGGCTGTCAAGCTTGCCGACATGGTTGAGCTCCTTAGCGAAGGCAAGACAGCCGAAGACACGGAGGTGGCTCACCACCGGCTTGCGCCCGTGCCAGGCCTTGTATGGCGCCTTGCCATCAAGGGCCTTGGTGGGTGAGCGGTTGAGGAGATGGATGACAGTCATCACCGCCTCCCCCCAGTAGATTGCCGGCATCCCTCTGCTTGAGGAGGGCACGGGCGGTAGCCACCACCGTCTGGTTTTGGCGCTCAACGACGCCGTTTTGTTGCGGGGTGTACGACGCGGAGAAGTGGCGCTAGATCCCCTCGTCGGCGCAGTACGCCGCGAACTCAGCCGCCGTGAACTCGCCGCCGTTGTCGGTGCGTAGCACCCGAAGCTTGCGACCGCACTCCTTTTCCACAGCAGCTTGATGGCGCCTGATGGCGTCCGCAGCTGCCGCCTTGGTGTCAAGCAAGACCGCCCACATGTAGCGGGACACGTCGTCGACGAGGAACAAGAACAAGCACCGGCCTCCAGGTGTGGCCGGTGTCACGGGGCCGCAGAGGTCGCCGTGCACGAGCTCCAGCTTCTCCTTGGCACGGAAGCTCGCCTGGCGGGGGAAGGGGAGCCGCTGCTGCTTGGTGAGGACGCAGGTGTCGCATAACTGCTCCACGTGCTCGATTCACGCCTGGATTGGGATGGTTCAAATTCCCCAGAAGGCGCCACACAAGACTTAGGGGAGAATGACAGCCCTTATCTTGTCCTTATCTACCTAGGATACTTATCTAGAGTAGTTGGTGGCTGTGTCAGCCCTTATCTTTATCCCTAGCATCTACTTTAGCATCTTTAGAATATGCTTTAGCTTTCTTAAGTAGCAAGCAAGTTATCCTATATGTATCCCCAACCTGCCATAGTTGTGGTAAGACTAATGAAATTGAAATTCTAGCCCCAAATCTGTGTTTTGGTTCTAACATGTGAGTTTCATTTTTTTCCTCGAACAACGCAGGAGAGCTGTGTGCCATTTCATTAAGAAGAATATGATTTTCAATTTATTGAAGAAGTCTATTTTACTACCCAAAAACATTTCTTGTTTGCTTCAGGTTGATGGGGGGTCAAATACCGAGAATCTGGGATTGCAAAATATTCAAGCCCGAATCAGGATGGTGTTAGCCTTTATGATGGCTTCTCTAATGCCATGGGTCCACAACAAATCTGGGTTCTATCTTGTTCTTGGAAGCTCAAATGTCGATGAAGGGTTACGTGGTTATTTGACAAAGGTAACGCATTGCCCAACTTAGGTGTGTCTTTAGATTGCTCCATAGATGCCCAATGTGTATGACATTTGCTTTATGATTTCTGTAACTGCAATGTATTGTTTGCTGGTGTGCGGAAATGGTAATAAGACTGTTCTTGCTTTACAAAGTATGACTGCAGTTCAGCTGATATAAACCCCATTGGAAGTGTAAGTAAGCAAGATCTGAGGGCTTTTTTACGATGGGCAGCAATTCATCTTAAGTATTCTTCCTTGTCCGAGGTTGAAGCTGCACCACCTACTGCAGAGCTTGAGCCAATACGGGCAAACTACAATCAGGTATATATAAACTTGATTTCTAACTTTTAGATAGAAATCATTAGAAGTCATGTTTGATATATCTGCATAAATCTGTAGTGCAAAATTGTGAAAACTTTGAACTCTTACTCGAGGCTTGTACCATGGTAGGGCTCATGCATGCTCATTCACATAATGGTATTAAATTTAAGTTCCCAGATGTTATTAAGATGAACCAGAGAGGGCTAAGGTTGAACAGAATGAAGCCTCATGTAGACATGGAGGCTAAAACTGATATCACACTGTTTATGATTGATTAATTGAACCTGACATTATGCATAAGAGCTGAAAGGGGATCCATGGACTGAATTAATTTTCAAAGCACCTTTGCTTGATATGGGAAATGTTGGCCTTGAAGATCAGTTGTATGCATTCAACATTCTAGCTGTTCCTTAATGCAATGATATGCAGTCCTCCTACGTATTTGAGAAAAAAAAAACATCCTAGCTGTTCTGATTGATCTTTGCTTTAGGGAGTTGCTGTTATTTTGTTCATGGTGTTGTTTTTTGTTCGTATTAGCTACTTGGATTCCATATTAAGTGAAACTAAATGTATGAACTCCTTTCTATGACCGAAAGTTACATAAATTTTCAGTGTCATGTTGCATTTTCTGTGGGTCTAGTTTCTCTTTATGCAGTACGTATCATATCTTCCTTTTGAGGTGCTCATTGAAAATTTGACTGTCCCATGCCCTTGTGGCTAATGCATATTTATGTAGGCAATTGGAATGCATTTTTACAGATAAAAATATATAGACTACCCTTCTCCTGGTTGAACTGTTGAGGGTTGACATAAGAAGTAGCAGATAATTTTCAATTCATTGTGTTAGAATACTCATTAATAGCTAAATATACCTTTTTCTGCTTCAGTAGTGCTTCCATCTTCACTTCAATATCTGTTAGACTAGGTTCAGTTTAGTATCATCCTCATATTTCTTTTTTTTCTACACTATCTTTAAGTTCATTTGTTTATGTCTTAACCAGCTTTCTTTAAAAAAAAATGTCTTAACCAGCTGCCAAGAAAGTTTATATCATGTCCAACTTGACTATTTTCCTTTTGTCCATCTTGACTCTTGTCATTTGACCATATTTATATTTCTTTAGTTGGATGAAGTAGACATGGGAATGACATATGAGGAGCTGTCTATATATGGAAGGTTAAGGAAAATTTTCCGATGTGGTCCTGTTTCAATGTTTCAGGTATGTATTTTAATATTTATTAAGGGGTTGTTCAGAACACAGGGATTGCACAAGGAACCCTTTGATTTCCACAAGAATCAGAGAAAATTCATTTGTCCCAAACAAAGCCTTGATTATTTTATTCCTCAGCATTCTGTAGAAATTGCATTTTGCATTTTCCATTTGCAGCGCAGTTAAAATTTTTATGTGCTGTCTATCTAGCTTTATCAGCATATTCACTGCAGGATAGATTTGTATTATGAGGGATAGCATTTTTTTCTTTGTTATTATTTAAGCTAAGTTTTAAACTTGTCCATATATAACAACTGAGCCTGCCGTGGTTAGCACTTAGCAGTTTCCTTCTGAAGTATTTTTGTAGGGGCTTCTATGTTGTGAAAAATCCTTCTTTTCTGCGATTTTGCCCTAATATTTTATATTTTTCATGACCAATTGGTTCACCTCTCTCCAGTCATGTGTAGGACTAAATGATTGAAAACTGTTTTTGAAGCACAAAAAGTAAGGGATGTGAAAATTTTAGTTAATATCAAGGTTCAAAAAGGCGACGCTAGGCGGCCGCCTAGGCGCGACTAATCGCTAGTCGAGGGGGTTCCGCCTGGCCTATGGGGGTAGGCAGACCCCTAGGCGGGCACAGTCGCCGCATCCATGGCCATCTCTCGCTGGCGTCGAGGGAACAGGGAGGAAGAGAAGGCCACAGCCGCGCGGCCAGTCAAGGCGTCGCCCGTTGGCGGCGGCGGGCAGGCAGCGGCGGCCTTGGGCACGGGGCCGGCGGGGGAGGTGGGAGGTCTCTCTCGGGCGTCGGCCATCGGGGAGAGAGCGGAGGCGCACGTCGGGGCGAGGGAGGCATGCGTCGCGCTCGCCCGACGGCTGCTCGCGCGATGGGGAGAGGTAGGCCCGCGTAGGGGAGATGGAGGCGCGCGTCGCGTCGGGAAGATGGAGGCGCGCGGATTTGACGCGATGAAGGGGAAGCAGAGTCGCGACTCGCGACAAGGGAAGCGGAGTCGCCGAGGCTGCGGCGCAGCGGACAAGGGAAGTTGGGAGTTGTTGTTGTTGGGCCATAGACATAGTGGGCCTCCACCGGGCCTTTGGCCATTTACCTGGCCATTGATCTATTTTTTTCTCCTATTTTTTCTTTTCTTTTCAGTATTTATGCATGTATTAGGCATCGCCTAGAAAAACGCCTTGAAACGCCTAGGCTCTAGGCCGTGGGTCGCCGCCTAGAAACCGCCTAGCGCCTTCTTGAACTTTGGTTAATATAGGAATCAGTAAGAACTTTGCAGGAATCTCATAGCAGCAGTTCTATTCACATTGGAATATTAAACTTTTCCTGCATGCTATATAGTGCCTAACATGAAAATTCTTAAGTGTTGGAATGAATGGACTAGATTAATTAGGCTAACCCTAGAAGGGTAGCTATATAGGGTAGCATACATGGGCCTCATGGGCCTAGCCACATGGGCCACAGACATATACTTCAACACCCCCCCGCAGTCTGAGCTACCGACGCAGCGGAGTCAGACTGTACACCAGGAAAAGAAAATACACACGTGCCCCCCACAGACTCAACTAGCCACTGGTGATGTTGAGGCTGGAGCGAAAGGCGGTGAAGGTCGACGATGGGAGGCCCTTGGTGAAGATGTCAGCGAACTGAGACGTCGTAGGTACATGTAGGACTCGCACCTCGCCGATAGCCACCCGATCACGGACGAAGTGAAGGTCAATCTCCACATGTTTGGTCCGCTGGTGCTGCACGGGGTTGGTGGAGAGGTAGACTGCACTGACGTTGTCGCAGTAGACAAGCGTGCTCCGGTGAAGAGGGTTATGGAGCTCGGCCAGGAGCTGTCGGAGCCAAGAAGCCTCGGCCACGCCATTGGCCACGGCGCGGTACTCTGCCTCGGCGCTGGAGCGGGAGGCCACCTGCTGACGCTTGGACGACCAGGACACCAGGTTGCCGCCCAAGAAGACAGCGTAGCCGGAGGTGGAGCGCTGAGTGTCCGGACATCCGGCCCGGTCAGCGTCATAGTAGACAACCATCTCAGTGGAGGAGGACCGCCGGTGAAGGAGCAGGCCGTAGCCCACAGTGCCGCGGAGGTAATGGAGGAGACACTTGAGGGCAGTGAGGTGGGGCTCCCGCGGATCATGCATATGAAGGCGCAGCTGCTGAACCGCATAAGTGATGTCCGGTCGAGTGAAGGTGAGGTATTGGAGAGCACCAGCAAGCCATGTTTTCATATCGTATTATCGAGGCTAGTCGTATGACCACCGATTAGTCGATCAGGGTCTATTAGTCGTCGATCAGGGTTGATTAGTCGGTCCTGATCGGTCTAGTCGGCTAGTCAGACATTTAGTCGTCCTTGTGCCTGGATGACCTGATCGACCATAATGATGTACATCATATATATATATATATACATATATATATATATATATATGATGTAAATATATGTAATCATGCCCATAATGAATCAGTATCATGGTGATTTAGCTATGGCTTGAGCTATCAGAGATGCTTCAGTTGGAGCAGCCGAGGACGCTGATGCAGAATGACCTCGAACCTCTTCTGAGACAGCATCAGTCGCAGCTTCATTCTCAAGTAAATAGACCTCAACATTTGCACGGTGTCGAGCCTCTGCAGAGCAGCACAGCCACACAAATGTGTCACAAATTGGAGGCAAAAGTCGATACACAACAACAGATCGAGTAGCAGAGGCAATTTGACATAGACACTAACCTTCAGAGTCTGTGCTCATCTTGATGCTTGAGGCCTCCCGTGTCCGCCCTCCAGATGTCGAGGAGCCTCAGAGGCGGGCGGAGCTGGTTCCGGCAGGGGAGGAGACAGGTGCGGGCGGAGGTGGAGGCGCGAGCAGAGGTAGACGCGCGGACGGAGATGCGGAGCCGAGCCGCGGACGGAGATGTAGATGACGGTGAGATGCGGAGCCGCGGACGACGGGCAGGCGGAGGAGACGCGGGCGGAGGTGCCGGCGGCTGCGAGAGAGCAGAGGCAGAGCGGGAAGGGGAAAAGTGATGAGCAGGAGCTGGAAATCGTGCGGTGGCTGCAGCTCTGGGAGTAGGTAACTCACTCAGTCCTCTTGTTCTTGCCCTAATGGGCCGGCTAAAGGTGGGCCGAGTTGCTCTTGCTCCCTACAAACCAGCCCAATTAGTCGTCTAGCAAGCCTGATCGGACGACTAATCGTGACTAATCGCGATTAGTCGGACGATAAGGTTTCTAATCGAACAAACCTTATCGAATGCCCTTATCGAGCACGAAGTTACGATAAGGACGACTAATCACGATTAATCGCGATTAGTCGTCCGATATGAAAACAGGGCCAGCAAGACTCCAGTACGCGGTGGGATCAGACACCGGGTGCCCCTCAGCCTCAGACAGCTTGCCCTGCGTGTCAACAGGAGTGGAGCAGGGGTTGCAGTCTGTCATCCCCGCTCGCTCAAGGATGTCAAGAGTGTACTGCCGCTGGTGAAGGAGTCCAGCAGGATGAGGCCCAAGGAAGTGATGGAGCACACCCAAATCCTTCATAGCAAATTTCCGCTGAAGAGAGGTGATGGTGCGGCGAAGGAGTGACTCACTGGAGGCGGTGAGGACAATGTCATCAACATAGAGCAGTAGATACGCAGTCTCAGCTCCATGGTGGAAGATGAACAGTGACGTATCGGACTTGGCCTCCACAAACCCCAGTGATTGCAGAAAGGCAGCAAAGCGATGGTTCCATGCCCTGGGGGCCTGCTTGAGGCCGTAGAGAGATCTGTTAAGCCTGCAGACCATGTCAGGACACGAGGAGTCAACAAACCCGGCCGGCTGACTGCAGTAAACTATCTCAGAGAGAAGACCATGCAGGAAGGCATTCTTGACATCCAGCTGATGCACGGGCCAAGAGCGAGTGAGTGCGAGGGAGAGCACCGTGCGGACTGTAGCCGGCTTCACCACTGGACTGAAAGTCTCATCATAGTCAACACCAGGCCGCTGAGTGAAACCCCGGAGAACCTAACGAGCCTTGTACCTCTCGAGAGTGCCATCAGCCCGGCGCTTGTGTGTCCAGATCCACTTGCCGGTGACGACATTTGAGTCGGGTGGGTGTGGCACCAGATCCCAGATCCGGTTGGCGAGGAGAGCCGCGTACTCCTCTTCCATCGCGTGGCGCCAGTGAGGGTCTAGCAAGGCCTCGCGGACGGAAGAGGGTACCGGAGAGACCTGCGAGTCCACGGGCATCACCGCAAGAGCCCGGGGCTGCAGGGTCCCGGCCGCGTATCGTGTCACCATAGGATGAACATGACGCGGGTGGCGGTGAAGGAGCGGCGGGTGATACACTGGGGGCTCAACGCGAGCAGGGTGGGGCGGCGGTGACGGCCCCGGTGTACCCGGCAGAGAGGACAGCTCCGGTGGTGACCCCGGCGAAGGAGGGACCACCGGCGGCGGTGGAAGGGCCGCAGCAGGTCGTGCCCGGCGCCGGTACACGAGGATCGGCCGGGCGAAGCGCGCAGTCGGAGCCGGTGGGGACGGCCGGGGACCGCCGTCAGTCGGAATGACAGGGGCCGGCCCGGAAGGGTCCCCGTCCATGCTCGAACTAGGAGCAGGGTCGGGGGAAGCACCCGCCGACGGCGAGCGGGGACACGGGGCCGTAGAACCTGCAGGAAACAACGACAAAGGTGGCTCGACCACCGCATCAGTGGGAAACAAGGAGGAGAGGTCAAGCGCGGAGGTGGAAGGGGTGGTGGTGGTGGAAAAGGGGAAGACAGACTCATCAAACACCACATGGCGTGAGATGAGGATCCGACGAGAGGTGAGGTCGTAGCAGCGGTACCCCTTGTGGTCCGGGGAATATCCAAGGAAGACACAGAGAGTGGATCGGGGAGCCAGCTTGTGTGGAGCAGTGGCTGTGGTGTTAGGGTAACACGCACACCCGAAGACTCGAAAGTGGTCATACCTCGGAGGGGTACCGAAAAGAGCGTGGTGCGGCGTAGGAGCCGGGCAAGCAGCGGAAGGAAGGCGGTTAAGAAGATAGGTGGAGGTGTGCAGGCTCTCCGCCCAGAAGCGAGCGGGGAGGGAGGCTGAAGGAGGGTACGCACGATGTCATTGGTAGTGCGAATCATGCGCTCCGCCTTGCCGTTCTGAGAGGAGGTGTATGGGCAAGACATGCGCAACTGGACACCGCGAGAGAGAAAGAAGGCCCGGGATGTGGAGTTATCGAACTCACGACCATTGTCACACTGGACGGCCTTGATGGTGAGGCCGAACTGAGTGGAAACCCAGGCGAAAAAATGGTGAAGCGCAGGGAATGTCTCAGACTTGGCACGTAAGGGAAAAGTCCACGAATAGGGAGAAAAATCATCAACCACCACCAAATAGTACTTATAGCCAGAAATGCTGAGTACAGGAGACGTCCATAGGTCGCAATGTACAAGATCAAAAATGCGAGCCGCATGTGAAGAAGAACTAGAAAAAGAAAGACGAACATGACGGCCCATTTGGCACGCATGACACAAATGCTCATCATGAGCTCGAGTACAACGAATGTCTGAGCCATATGACTAAGCTGCATCAGGGCATCACGTCCAGGGTGGCCGAGGCGCCGGTGCCAAGTGGTAGAAGAGGTGGTGGCGAAGGCAGCTGACAAAAGCGAAGATGGCGAGGCAGACGCCGGAAAGCGGAGAGTGTAAATGGGCCCCGTGCTGTCACATCGGAGCAGAGGACGCCGGGTAGCCAAATCCTTCACAGTAAGACCACGAGAGTCAAACTCCACAGAACACGAATTGTCAGCTGTAAAACGACGAATAGAAAGAAGGTTGTGAACCATAGAGGGAGCAACAAGAACATCGGGAAGACGAAAGGACCATGGTTTTTAAGGCGTCGCCTAGTCGTCGCCTAGGCGTCGAGGCGCTCGCAGGGAGTAAGTCATCCCCGACGCCTAGCCAAAAGAAGAGGAAATCAATTGGGAGAGGCCATGCAGCTACCTCCTCGCTCATCCCCACCAGATCCGGCGCCGCCTGGGTCATCTGCGGCGGATCTGAGGGAGCAACAGCAAGAGGTAGGGAAGGAGTGGAGGGCAGGCTGAGTGCATTCAGCCAAGAGCAGTGTGAGGGAGGGAGGGCGGCGCCGTACCTGCGTGAGCCATGAGGGAGGAGATGCGCCAGCGCTAGATGCGGCGGAGTTGCGCCTGCGTGAAGGAGGGAGATGCGGCGGCGCTGCATCTGCGTGTGTGAAGCAGGGAGGAGAAGCGGCGGCGCTGCGCCTGCTTGGAGGAGCGATGCGTGCGGTGGCAGTGCTCTGCGTCCGTGAGATGAGAGATGAGCTGAGAAGGGATAAGGACACACTAGTGGGCTGCCTATTGGGCTGGGTCAACCATTCTCTTTACATTTGCCCTTTTCTGGTTTTTCTTTTTTCCCTTTTTCCCTTTTTCTTGCCTAGTCCCTGCTGCTATTTTCCTATTTCTTAGAATGATAAGGCGTCGCCTTGCCTCGCCTTATGGTCGCCTAGTCAACTCGAACGAGCGAACGAGTGGCTCGCCACATCTCGCCTTGTCGCCTTAAAAACCATGGAAAGGACCCATGAGCACCGGCGGTACCCACAGAGGTGACAGGAAGACAAGAACCATTTGCGACCATAATGGACGAGGGGAGAGAAGAAGGAGAATGGATGGAAGAAAGTATACCAGAGTTGGGGGTGGTGTGGTAGGTGGCACCCGAGTCGGCAATCCACTCCGGTTCGACCGGGGGTGTCAAGCCCAAGGTGCTGAACGACCGTGCCAAGGCCGCCTGGTCCCAGCCGGCAGACCCGGGAGGGGTGCCGGGGGGAGCAGCCCACGACGGTGAAGTGGAGCCGGGAGGTGGAGGACCAGTAAACATGGCCACCGGTGGGCGAGTCTCACCCCCGGGAGCGTGGTAGGGCCACATAGAAATGCGCCCTGACCACGGGTTGTGGAAAGAAGGCCATGGTGCCCCCCGGTGGGCCAGCAGGCGGGGTGACCCCACCACGGCCTCCCCCACGACCCCCACTGCCCCCACCACGTCGGCGACGACCGCCACGGCCCCCCCACCTCCGCTTGGCCCGGAGGGAGGAGGACCAAGTAGGGACGACGGTGGTGGAGCAGACGGACGAGGGGCTGCAGTCGTGCGCGGCGAAGAAGCAGCCAGGATGGTCGAGGAGGACGAGGACCCCGGAGTGGTGGTGGACCCCGGCTGGAGGCCCTGAGTGAGCTCCTCCATGACGAGGTCGTCGCGGACCTGCAGGAAGGTGGGGAAGGGCCGCTGACGGGTGATCCACGTCCGGAGGTAGGCGTAGCGGTCGCTGAGCCCGCGGAGAACGTTGAGGACGAGGATGCGATCCTCCACGGGCCAGCCCAGGTCACCGAGGGAATCTGCCATGGTCTTCATCTTCCGGCAGAACTCGCCAACCGCAAGGTCCCCCTGGACGAAAGTCCGGAAGCTCGCGTCGAGTCGCAGAGCTCGGGCCTCAGCATTGCCCAGAAACTGGCCCTCGAGCGCCAGCCAGGCCTGTCGAGCGGAGGTGGAGGTGCGGACGAGGTCGTGGAGGTTGACGGAGATCGTGCCGAGGATCCAGGAAAGCACGATGCTATCCAGACGCAGCCACGACGAAGTCTGGACCATGGGCATAGGCTCGTCGAGGACGTGGTCGTCGAGGGCGTAGCGGCGAAGAGTGAGGACCACCAGATCCCTCCAACGAGCGTACGAGGGCGACTCGGGGTCGAGAACGAGCGGGACGAGGAGCCGGATGTTCTGGACACCGCCGGCCTGGTAGTGGAGCTGCGAGACGAGGGGGTCGGCCGGGTCGTGACGGAGAGCTGTAGAGGTGGAGGCGAGGTGTCCCCCCTGGTGGGCCAGCAGGCGGGGTGACCCCACCACGGCGCCCGTCGAGCCGGAAGAGGCGGCCCTCCCGTCGGCGAGAAGCTGCTCCGCCTCGGCGATCTGGCGGGCCAGAGTGTCGGCGGCCTCCCGCTCCCGTTGCCACAAAAGGGCAGCCGCACGGACGTGCTCCTGACCGGCGGCGGCCGCGGCACGGGCGGCGGTGAGGGCGGAGACGGGCGGCGGGGCGGAGAGGACGGCCAAAGATGGAGCTGCAGGGAGCCCCAGGCCGGCTGCAGCAGCGGCTGCGGCGGCGGCGGCCGCGGGAAGGTCGGTCCCGATGGCGTCGACGACATCGGACGGGACGACCGGGAGGGCCGCAGAGGCGGGGGGCACATCGGACGCAAGGGCGAGGGCCAGGTGCTGTCCAGTGGCCGGCCATGCCGCGGAAGATGGAGGAGTAGCGGCCGGCGGTGGCGCGTTGAAGGCGGCAGGCAGCCCGCCAGAGGCCGGCTAGAGGCCGGCCAGGTGGCGGGAGAGGGAGGAGCAGCGGCCAGCAGGGGCTCGGCGGGGCCCACGGCCGCGCCAGGCGGGCCCAGGTGGGGGCCGCACCCGCGCCCGGTGGTCCGCCGGCGGCCGGCGGCGCCAGGGGGCAGGCCACAGCTACGCCAGGGCGGGCGGCGCCTGGAGGCTGCTGGGGGTGCGAGGTAGGGGAGGAACCGGCCACCTGGGCCCAGGAGGTGGGGTGGGAGAGGGGTGGAAAGTGGAGGAAGGAGGGAGGAGGGGGCTCAGCCATGGCCGGTCGGGGAAGAGCCAGAGGGCGGCGGCGCCCCTGGTGACCTGCCTGGCGGCTGGGAGGAGGGAGGGAGGGAGAAGGGGTAAGTTAGGCTCTTGATACCATGTTGGAATGAATGGACTAGATTAATTAGGCTAACCCTAGAAGGGTAGCTATATAGGGTAGCATACATGGCCCTCATGGGCCTAGCCACATGGGCCACAGACATATACTCCAACACTAAGAACTTTAACAGTTAACTGATACGATGACAATAACACTGTACTTGCTAAAGTTATCATAACTTTGTTGCTGTGTACGAGTTTGCAACTTTTAACTATCATGCAGAAGAGGGCTAAACAACATTACTTTAGCAAATTCAAAGAAGTTACTAAGGATGAGTCACATGTAGGGAAACTTAAAAGGCAATTGTCTATTTGGAGGGGGCCTAGATTATAGACTTGGAAATTGAGAGATATTAATCGTTGTCTTCTGCTTCGTTAAAAACTAAAAACATTATAGGAAGGTATATATTATGCAACCATTTTAATGTAAACCTTCAACATATAGTTTACTTTTGCAAATATGTTTGAACGGAGTGGGGCCCTAACTATGCTAATACAAATTGATGCAGAACCTGTGCCACAGTTGGTGTGGAAGATTATCTCCATCTGAAGTGGCAGACAAAGTGAAGCACTTCTTCAAGTACCATGCCATAAATCGGCATAAGATGACTGTTTTGACACCATCTTATCATGCTGAGGTACCGATCTACTACATTTCATAACACCTGCCTGCTGCTGCTCTAACCCTGCGCTGCCGCTTTTGCAGAGCTATTCACCAGAGGACAATAGGTTCGACCTTCGCCAGTTTCTGTACAACTCAAGGTGGCCGTACCAGTTTCGGAAGATCAATGAGCTTGTGCAAGAGATGGACAAAGATGGCAAATGGGAAACTTCAGAAGGGAAGCTGAGAGGGCAGACAGGTGCGCAGGGAAGCGGAATGGGAGTTGTGGCGGCGGGATCTGCCAATCCCAGTGCTGGGTTCTGAAGAGAACCATACTAATACACGATAGCTGGTTCCTCAAGGTAAAGCTTCATCCAACCATTACTTCTGGTTATAATTTTACTTGACCGGGATACCATTTCTGTGCTAACTTTGAAGTGCTGATGAATATTTTGGTTTTTGGCCTTGACAGAATAATGCACCAGCCCCCAGGACACGGGCTGCTAATGTAAATTTGTCTGCTTGGTTCCCTTGTACTGCATTACTTCTCCCTGCCAAGAGAGCTGAAGTTGCTCTGGTAACACAAATCGAACTGATGATGCAAAATGTAGGCTACCAGTTCTTTCTCCCATTTTGTCTAGTACGATCTACAAAGTGGGCAACCAAAAAACATGTGACAATAAGATGGAATCCCCTTACTAATCAGATTGTCGATCCGAAGTGAATGGTGATGAAAAGGAAAGCATTAGTGTAAAGAGCTGCTTAACATAAGCTGATATTTCTTTGTTCTGTAAGTAAGTGCCCTTTCTAAATAATGTTGTGTGCATGATGTGATGTGATTTCTACCATGACTTAAAAGAACTCCATATTTTTGCACCTTAACTCTCCAATTTATCTAATTTTAACATCAATTTTCAGTACTGTATTGTTTAGCGGTAATGCTCATAACAAGACGTCTTTCCGGACGGGACGGACCTGCCTCGCGTCTTGTACCCCTTCACCTCGCGACTCGCACTTTCCTCGAAAAAAAACTTGCGCCTCGCATGGTCGGATGGACCCTCCTTGTGTCGCGCGCCCCTGTGCCTCGCACGGTCGCAATAGACCCGCCTTGCCCTGCGTGTGCCTTGCCCCGTGGGTGCCTCCCGCCATCCGCGGCTCACGTCCCCGCTCGTGCCTCGTGCCGCTTGCACCTCACGTTGCACTCCTCCGCGCCGCGTCAACTAGCCTTCATTGGATGACAGCAAGTAGATGAGCACATGTTGCAAACGTATGTTTCATGCGTCTTAGATGTATGTTGCATATGTTTCATCTAGATGTTGTAAAAGTAGATCTGGTATTGCATATGTTACAATGGCTATACACGTATGTTTCAAGTGTATGTTTTAAATGTTTTCAGGTGTTTAAACGTATGTTGTAAGTGTTTTATCTGGATATTTCATATGTTGCAGTTGTTATATATGTATATTGCAAGTGTATATTCTAAATGTTTCACCTGTTTTAGACCTATGTTGTAAATGTTTCGTCTGGATGTTGCATATGTTTTAGATATATGTTGCAAGTGTCTATTCAAAATGTTTCATCTGTTTCAGACATATGTTGCAAATGTGTTTATCTGGATGTTGTAGTTGCTATACACATATGTTGCAAACGTATGTTTATAAATGTTTCATCTATTTCAGACGTATTTTGCAGAAATGCTTTCATGTTATTAATAGGTGTAGGAAGCGGGTGCATACAGATGTCCCCACGTGCGTAGCGGTCCCCACATGCATGCGCATCAGCAGGCATGAGGCGAACATCAGCGGGCACGAGGTGGGCATCAGCAGCCACGAGACGCACAACAGCATGCAGGGGCGGATTTGCAGGCACATCAGATGCACGTGCAGGCGCAGAGTTGCATGTAGGATAGGCGGGGCAGGCTTTTTTCTGAAAAGGCAGGGCTGACGGGGCTTGTGAGACGGGCACGGGCGTCCGAACGTTCTGACGCTAGTTGTTCCGTTTGTTTATCTCAACTTCACATCCCGTTTAGTTTTGGCACCGGACCCACTCATAGCAGTTTAGGGCTGGCATGGCTGCGGTTTTCAAATTTAGATGAGGAGAAAAAAAAATAGATGACTTGCTTCCAAAAGTTTTGGATAAAAATGGTGATGATTATTCCACCAAGGTTTTAAATATAGCGGACTAAACTATTTAGCCAGAGCCGCCTCCATAAGCTATAGTGCTATAGAAAGCTATAGTCAAATAAAGCTTTAAATTATCTTTTTAGTCGTTTTTTTATAAAAAAAAACATGACGTCAAATCAAGTAGAGCCAGACCCATACTCGATTCTGCTGTGGCATGACTTCTCGCCGGTGGCGCTCTGTGGCAGAACCGCCTGAATTAACACATTTTTAGAGGCGCTGTCTTTCACTAGACACTAAGCACCTCAAAAGTGAGCCAAGTCAAGCAGTTCTGTCGAGCACACCCAACGGGAGAACTCGAAACGTTCCACAATTTTACACCCGGGATCCAATAATGCATACAAGATTACAATACTTAGTCCATTTCATACAACAAAGAGTCTCAGAAATTCTTTATTACAGTACCAAAGTTCAGAGTGCGATAAATTAAACAGCGGAATAAAATAACATCTAGCGAAGCGGTATAAGGATCTGTCTGTGCCCACCGGAAGAATTCTCCACACAACAGCTAGCTTCTCAAGCAGCACCTTCAACAAGGGTAAATAAACCCTGAGTACACAATGTACTCGCAAGATTTACCCAACTGGGAATATATTTTCCGACTCTCAAGGATTATGATAGGCTTTATGGCTTGTGGGTTCTTGTTTGCGAAAAGCAATATTAAGAGTGAGTCCTTATTTCATTAAATTATTAACAGCCATGTTTAATTCATTATCCAACCTGCTATGTAAGCACCTGTTCTATCATCAAACAAGGGTTGAGCAATCAGAATCATTTTTCCATCTTTCATATGCCAGTTCTTACTACGGTGACAGAGTGCAGTCAAGTCGTACGGTCACGTAGAAACGGCGATTCGCGAATCAATATGCCCAGCTGGGTACCCCGAAAAACACACGCCTCGCTTATACCCCAGGCACAAGCAAGACCAACCCGTTCCCCTCCTGTCACAGGTTTCTAGGTCTCCGTCCAAACTTAGACTCCTAGCTCCTGTACTTGAGGCCCGGCCTCAATACGGTGCTAAGACCTCCACCTATCCCCGCCTCCAATCAGTCGGTCCGGAAAGAGCCGGAGCCCATGATAAAAGAGTAACAAGTCTTTCTAGCCCCCATCCGCTAGTATATGCTCGGGATAAGGAGATCTGTGACTTGACTGGAGATCCAGTGCAACGAACGGTCCTTAATCGACACTGACAAGGAAATAGTGCAACCAAGCTATGCCCCGTGGTTGCGGGACACAACCTGTTACACCCACCAATACCCATACCATATCCCTACCCGGTCACCATTTCCTTTTCCATCATTTCATCATTAGTGTAATAATAATAATAATAATAATAATAATAATAATAATAATAATAATAATAATAATAATAATAATAATAATAATAATAATAATAATAATAATAACCACCTATTGTGAGTAACGACAGGTTACTCACGCTACCGATAAATCTAAGCAAAGCAGCTACACGATCCTGTACTAGTAAGACTCATGGATAAATATATATATGCATGTGGATATCATAAAACTCCTGCAACATAAATGCACACACACACATATATATATATATATAATAATTTACAAATAAGAGTTATGCACCGGGGCTTGCCTTGGGTAGGCGGGGTGTCAGTGAAGTCAGTCAGTGATGGCTCCGGGATCTCCTCCGGTACGAGAATCTCCTCCTCGTACTCCTCAACAATCTTCTCGTACTCCTGATCTCCCGCGGTGACGAACTCCACCAACTCGTTCTCTACATGCATACGATGATGATGATGTAACAATTTAGTATTAGGCAACAGCAACTCTTAAAATTAGAACACATAAACTATGCTAACAAACTAGCTCTACTGATCACATAGCCACCGAATATCATTTCATTAACAAGAACAATTTTGCAACTAAATTCTTAAATAATTTAATATGATTTCCATCAGGATATGTTAGCTACCTTAATAAATTAGCTATTCAGAGGCTACAAAAATTTACAGAGAGCATCTAATATTACCATGAAGCTACTATAAAAATTTCAAAGTTAAAGCTATCACGGATTTGCCACACCAATTCCTACAAATATTATTATAATAATATTAAACCTTTTCAAATGATTTACTATATCACAGCATCGTCACGGATAAGTATAAACTAATTCACCCATAACCCCTGTACGTTTTTCCTTTGGCACCAAAACTCGCCTCCTCTCAACTCACCTACGAAACAGAGGAACTCGCGGCTGACCAACGCGCACAGCACCTCGAGGACGTGGAGGCGGTGGTGCACTCGGTGTGGCGCAGAGATGGCTGAGCGGCAAGGTCGCGGCGGCGGAAGGAGCTCGTGGCGCGGAGATTGCCGGGATGCAAGGCGCAAGGTGCACGGCGAACGCCGAGTGCGGTGTGTGAGGTGAGACGAAAAATGGTTAACTTGGCTTGCTCAACTGTTGGTGCTATAAAAGAGCACAGGCTCATAAGCAGAGTTCAGAGAGAGGAAGATGGAGAGTGCGTGAGCTGTTGCGCTGACCTGCTGGTACTAGTAGTCTTTCACTAGTACTAGTACAGAGAGGGCGACAGCTTTAGTCTAGGTTTTAGAGTTCACGTACAACCAGGAGAGGTTAGGAATGTTCGTTAACTAATTATTGATTAATGATTGCACACAGTGAGCAATAAACTTACTGTCAACTACATCATAATTAAGACTAAGAACCGATGAATAAAGTTGACAGTAGTTGAGACATATGGCTGCATAAAATTCCTTGTATATACTTATATATGCATTATGTGTTTCTAAATACCAATATATATATAAAATTACGATACAGGAGGCAAGCTAAAACAGGGAAGGCTCGACTGGTGCTAAAGAGCGCACACACACAACACATGCTCTCTCTCTCTTACACATACATATAATATCGTAACATTTACTTTCCCTCTCTCTTTGGCTTGGTCAAAGATGGCTGCTTGCTGGCTGTTGCTCTGGCTGAGAGCACATGCTGGGGAGAAGACCAAGGAATAGAGTCCGCGTGACGGGAGTTGGCGTGGGTTTCCGGCGTGACCAGTGGACACAAGCAGAAAAACTCATAGCGTCGTATTAACTCTCAGACATGTGCTGACTGACCTGCACCTCTCCCTCTAGTGCACAGTAACACCCTATCTTTCCAGCTGCATGCAGAGGCAGCAACATAGGGAAGGGGACAGGCGCAGGAAATTTTCGTCAAGCACGACAGCTGGTTTTCACGGCAAAATTCGTGGCATGCCACATGCACGCCACAATGGCCTGGAGCAGACGACGACAGCGAACAGCAGCATTCTTTGCCAAAAGGACATGCAAGGCGTGAGTGCGTGCGTCAGACATGCAAGTGTAGGTGCAGGCGTGAGTGTGTCGTGTGCGTGTGTTTGTTTCTATTTTTTTTCGTTCTTTTAACCAAAGCATAGAGATAATTATGCAATTAGAAACATTTCATTAATTGCCTTAAGTTGCAAGACCTTAATTACAGAAGTGATCACATACAATAATATATAAACATGATGCTTATAAAAATGTTTAGTGACTTGTTGATATGGTAACACCGAGGGTGTTACACGCTCTGAGGCTGCATGGCCTGGTGACGACTCTGCCGCGCGAGTCACAAACTCGCGATACGAAGATGAGGAAAGATGCGGAGGGGTATTCTGGTCTTTTCCTATAGCCCAAGCAGTGAAAAAATGCTGGTAGATGGAATTAATAAAAGAAAGAAATCTTCAAAAGTACTAAATATCAAAGCAATTCGCGTGTGCAGGTTAAATTTCAAAAAACCTTTGAGGGACCAGTGAATTCAGGATTAAATTAAATATCAAAATTTCTCAAGAAAAAATGATCACTGAAAGGGAATGGCCGTTCACCGTCGCTCTGGCGATCCCAAATTCCACTCTAAATTCTACTATGGCACATATATAGAGTACTAAACGTAGATGAAATCAAAAACTAATTGCACAGTTTTGTTGTATTTTGCGAGACAAATATTTTAAGCCTAATTAATCAATATTTGGACAATTATTACCAAATAAAAACAAAATTGCTACAGTGTGACAGGACATTTACTATGTAAAGTTTGCCTCCCAAATTTGGGATCTAAACAAGGCCTCTATCTAAAAATACTGACGAGGGTTTTGACCGGAATCCCAAAACCCAATGCTCACATATGGCCTGCCACAGCCCATTGCTGCTGCTCCGCCGCCGGGGCGGCATCACCGCCCCCTCGTCCCTCCTCGTCCTCCTCCGCCACCGCCCCTTCGCCTCCTCTCCCTCCCCACCCCCACCCCCCTCGTCCGCCGCCTCTAAGCCGCCCGCCCTCTCCGCCCGCCTCTCCTTCGTCTTCGACCAGCTCGACGCCCTCGACCGCTCCCGCTCATCCGAGCTCTCGGCCCGCGACGCCGCCCTCCGCCGCATCCAGTCGTGGCGCCGCCCCGCGCCGCCACCGCCTGAGGCACCGCCGCTGGATGCAGACCCGTGCCCGGAGCCGGAGCCGGGGCCGGATGGTCAGAAGGAAGCTGCTCCGGCGGCGGCATCTGCCGATGAGCTGGGGAGGATGAGCATGGAGGAGGTGCTGCGGAGGGAGGTGGAGCTGGTGCACCCCTGGCCCGAATGGATCGAACTGATGGAGCGGCTTGCTCAGCAGAGGTACTTCGACCTCGGCCGCTCCTGTGGTGCCGATGAGAGCTCCATGGCCGCCGCGGTGCCCTTGGACCTCTCAGAGGTCAGTGAGGAGGTGGGGTTCGACTTCTCCAGAGACTGGACTACTGTCAAGAACGCCTGCATGAACTTTGGTCGAGACCGGTTTGACATCCTCAAGTATGTTATTGCCCCTGCGGTTGAATTTTTAGTTCCTTGTTAATTACACTATATGGGGTTTGAATTCATTAGGATTTTTTTTTACACAAAACAGGGTCTAAAAGTTTAAAGGGTACTCCCTATGCCCAGAAAAGAATGCAATTCTAGCAAAAGTATCTTGAGTTTGACTAACTATATATATATAAAAAATATCAATATTTATGATATCAAACTAGTATAATTAGATTTTTCATGAGATATATTTTCATAATAGTATACCTATTTGATGTCATAAAAATTGCATCCTTTTTGGGATGGAGGTAGTAGGTTATCCCGTTATACTAAGATAATTCTAGGCCATAGATTTTGATTCAGTTCGCTGCCATTCCAACATTGAATACTATTGAACCATTCCAATGTTCCATACTATTGAGGGGAGACCATTCTCTGTAGCATTATCTGGATCTTTGAGCCATCAAGTGCAAGCTTTGTAAAGTTTGAAGGCAGGATTTGATGAATATTTCTACATCATAGCCATCAGAAATGGATTGTTGCATGTTTTTCCCCCTAGTTTCATTCTCAGAATTACCATTGTTGTAGAAATTATATGATTACCTTGTGAGTGCACCCAACTTTTTCATTGCTGTAAGTGGAAATTGGCGATGCATCCTGTCATTGTTATTCCCTTGGTATGCACAGGAATAGATATTTTAAGTTGCATTGAAACTTTGGAAGCTTCCCTTACAGTTATTGCTAAACCTGGAAAGTCAGAATGCAAATATTTGAGGTTAACCATTAAAATTAATCATTCCTATATTTTTAGCATACTAATGGGTCTTGTGATTCTTTTGTCTAGGAGTAATCACTATGGCCATCCAAAATTAGATATTGATTCCTTACACAGAATGTTTTCTTGTGAATCCATGACTGAGGCACAAGAAAATTGAATCTAACATATAATGTAGGAATATCTGAGATATGTAATGACCATACATGTGAATATTGTAGTTTTGCCTCATCAAAAGTAGTAAAAGGATCAGACTATCAGAGTCAGAAATCAGAAAAGGGTTATTGTTATTGCAGCAGTCATTTGGACAATTTTGTAGATAGATCATAGGTGCGAAAAATGAACAAATGATAGTTTCAGTAGTAATCATGTTATTGGTTCTTAAATCTTATGCAGGTCATTGCCTAGGAAGGATCTTCAGATATTGGTCGGCCATGGGTGCCCTAGCCTGGATGCAAAAGTGGTGTTTTCTGCAAAGCTGATAAGAAAACGTGTCCATCTTGATGAGGGCGATGTAAGTTACATATTCTAAACCAAAATTTGATTCTAAATGCCCGAAAATTCACATGTCATCACTTTGTGTTATGTGTGCTGACTTGTATGATTGTATCTATTCCACCTTGCTCTCTAGTTGTCATTGTACCAATGACTAGTACCAAAGAAACACTCAATGAGAGTCCATTTTCTTGTTTAATTATTCGATTACAATAGATGGTTTTCCTTTTCTCTCTTCTCCCTTTTTGTCGGTGATTCGTGTTGGGTTCCAACTCTAGCCTTCACTAACCTGCTTGAGACTAAAGGGCTTTATTGTTCTTGTTGCTGTTGATATAATAGATATATTGAGTTTATGAGGGATATACTTGATGTCTCACATTTGATAATACCATAGCACAACAATTGTGTACTCTGGGAGTACATAGACTTCGATTCTTTTGGTCCAGCTGCGTTTCGCAAACACAATTTATTTGCTTATGCTGATTCCAATATGAAGTAATTGAATTTGGTAGCTCCCCATTTGGGGAAGTCAAATAACTTTAAATTCCATTAGTATATGTTTTTGTTGTGCTAGTATATTTTAGCATCAACTCATTCAGTTGCCTATGACCTGTCCATGTGCTGCTGTTCCATTGATGAAACAGTCAACAGACCCACTAGATAAACTCAAGGTTTCAAATGACGCTAGGCACTAGGCCACTTCCTAGCGCCTAGACGGATTAAACGTAGATTAAACACGATTAAGCGTTTGTGCTTTTTTATTTTTTTATTTTTTTTTCTGGCAACACACATGACTCAGATTAGATTCCCAACTTTAATCTCAGAAGACATTGTAACACATTCAGGCAGTTCTGATTCCAATTCAAACTCGCAAAGAAGTGGTGAATGGACTTGTAATTTTTTTTGACCCGAAAATACAGCAGGGGGGGACCCCCACTGTAAGAGATTTTTATTAATTTTCAAAAAGAGGAAAAAACTGTACAAATTAAAGAGCGACTTGTAATTTTGATCCCCACACGTCATGTTTCCCTTTTCCCTGGCTCTTCCGATGCTTTTTTGCTGCCCGCCAGTCCGTGCGGTCACAGATAGCCCACCAAGCCAGCCATGCCACCCCTTTTTTCGCGTTTCTGCACTGCTTAAGCACTGCCTCACGCCTACATGCACCGCCTAGATGTGTCCAGAGTTTTATTGGTCGCCCAGGAACTAAACGAGACGCTAGGGTCTGTTCTAGGTTTAATCGAGAGTAAACGTAAGTTTAATTAGGTTTTTTAGAACCATGGATAAACTTAAATTGATGAAAACCTGAAATATAATAGCTAAGGCCCTATTTGGAATGTGGGATTTTTTTCCTGTTCCCTGTGTTTTTAGTGTGAAAATGAACTGATTACTGTGAAATTCCTGTGTTTCAATGGGCCCTAAGTCTGAACATACTTCATTCTTGTGGTTTACTTATAGTCCATCCTTCCTTGGTTGTAGCTTAGCCCCAAGCCACCATGATATGGTTATGGTAACAGGAATCTGAAGTAAGTTTACATGAAATAACAAAAGCTAAATGGTTTTGATGCCAAATTGTTTTGTCCTGATTCATCTGTCAGTCAGATAGTCTATGACCTATGAGTTAGATGAAACAGAGACAAAAGATAATTTGAATCAGAAAAAGGTTGCTTTGATATGAAAGGTTTGGATTATCTTATCTGCTTCTCACATTGAACTGGTACAATATGTGGTAGACTATGTTAGAAATGATGCTAGGCAGGAAGCTGGTTTTGCCTAACGTCCAGTTGGTCTAGCGTACAAGATGGGAAGGAGAGGGAGGATGAGGAGGGGTGTTGTGGGTGGCTTAAACATATTGCCTTTGGCTGTACCTCCAGTTGCTTCCTTTTCTTCTGGGACCACACCTGTTCTTAGCTGCTCTCTTCGTGTTTTCTGCCTCCCATTGTCTCTTCCCCGGAGTATTTCTACATCACCCCTTTGCAGACTACCTGTCCTTGTTCCTTGTGCCGGTCACATCATGTTCTCCTCACCACCCAACTTGATCAAAAGCTTTACAGTGGGGTGCTGCATAGCATTCTGAAGCCACCTAGGCTGCTGCCAAGAACAAATTTGGAACATGGTGTTATACAGACTAAAATGGTTACAGTTAACAGATATGATAGGATGCTTAACCTTTGATAATTTTTTCATCCTTGCTTCATAAAATCAAACATTTTCATGTGCTTCTATCTGTAGTAAGGTCATTACATAATTAATACAATCTAAAGAGTGTGTGCTAAATGATCTTGGTTTTTTACACTGACAAATGACAACCTAACCTATGTCTTAGTGCCATTGACTTGTACCCTGAATTCTGTAGAAGTGTCTTGACAGAGTGAGGCCTGATTCTGGTAAATTCATGATTTACTGTTAAGACTTATTTGCCTTTACTAGTAATCCCTCCATTTTTCACGATATGTCTTTACCCAGGAGTGCCATGTGAAATATGTTAGAGGTTGATTTGTTGCCGCATGTCATTTAATAGGGGCGTGTGTGGATTTCTTTTTAACCTTTTCTTAGAATTAGTGACACCTTAGTTTGCGCACATCGCAGTTTACGGACAAGAATTGTGTCATTTCTGGGAACTGAACTTTTGACTACTAAAGCTACCATAGGTCGCGGTCGCGCCTGAAAAAAAGAAACTGAAATAGATTATGTTAGTACTCTGTCTCTGTATTCTCTTTCTCTGATAGCATATTGCTTTCTCATGATGAAAATGCCAGATGTTTGTCTATCCGAATTGCTTTCTACCTTGTCTGGTGTGTGCCTTCTTTTTTGTTTCGATGTCATTTTTACTCTAATGCTTGATAGCTCTTTTTCATTCTATCATACTTATTTTATGTAGCCCTTCTCATATGAGTTCATGCATTTATAATGGGGTTTCCATTGCAGTGTAGCCTTCTCAAAAAATCTAAATACTTGTGATTTACACAGATTATTTGTATTGTATTTTCTCATGCAGATAACACTTATCAGATGTCAAATCTATACTTCCTTAGCTAATGCCTTTCTTGCTATTCTTCACATTTTTCCTAGCTAGTGCACTACTTTTTATACAGCATATTGAGTTCAGTGTAGCATTGTAAGCAATAATCATCGGAGGGTGTGAGTGCCAGGGCATATAGTTTATCAGTCCACTCTTAGATGCAATGCCTAAGCGAACATGAAACATTGTATTTCACTATTTTGTTGGAAAATCTGACCGTCTGGTTTCCTTATTTTTGCTTCTAATATGCAGGTATGTAGTTCTTGTAATTTACGAAATGTATGCACGAGGGGCTATATCCTTACACGTAAAGAAGATGAAGCTCGGACTCTTGATGTTATGCGCATTTTGTTGATCTATGGTTTTGATCACGTAAAGGAAACTGTAGAGAACAAACCTCTTCTCAAATTGAAATCTTTAAAGACTGTTGTTCGAAAATTAATACATGAGATTGTCAAGTTGAGTGCTGTTCCTATTGATCCTAATCTCCCACCCCCTGTAATAAAGAAGCCTCCTCCTAAAGTGAAGCAACCCCCTCCCCCACCAAAGAAGCGAGTGGGACGTGATGATGTTGAGATGAAGAAAGGAGATTGGCTCTGCCCTAAGTAATTTTGCCACTTGCCTCTGATTTATGGAATCTTGTTGACTTGAGAAATACTATTCTTACTTCCTGGGGTCTATTTTGCAGGTGTGATTTCATGAATTTTGCAAAAAACACTGTTTGCTTGCAGTGTGATGCTAAGCGTCCCAAAAGGCAACTCCTCCCTGGAGAGTGGGAATGCCCTCGGTAAGCATACTCATAGGAATTCTGTTTTGATGTCTATTTTTTCTGTCCTATTCTGTCGTAATTGTATACATGTGGCATCACACACTGCACTGACCCCTTCACTTTTCATCATGTTTTGTTGCATCCATGTTTGCTATTCACGCATAGTTGTGAAGAAACAAATTGATATCTTGGATCGGTATATTTCCTGGCGGCTGGCGCATTCTGTAGTAACTTTATTGAACGAACAATGCACATTTGCATCCATGTTTGCACTATGTATGTTGTCTGTAATCAAACACAGTTATGATTTATGAACAAGAATGACTTGGTATCTAAGAACTAAGATTTCTAAGTAGGTTCTCCATGACATCTTATGTCTCTGAAGAGGTGATCTTGAGGAATATGGAAAGGGAAATAGCACACTCATTCCAGTGATTCAGGAATCAATTTGTTATGTGCTGTTGTTCTCTTTGCTTACAGGCTGACTCGTGTACATGAAATTTCAGGTGCAATTTCTTGAACTATAGGCGGAATATGTCATGTTTCCATTGTGAACATGACCGTCCTGCAGATGAGTACTCCAACAGCCAAATGGAAGCAAAGCAATCTGCACTGCGGAAAAGATTGGAAAGACCTCCACGCAAGTCTGATGTTTCTGGTGCATGGAACTTTGATTTTGATGATAACGAGTCAGATGGTGCAGATGTTGCTGCTTTTGAGTTTGCTGATTCATCTAAGGCAAGGGAGAGCTCATCAGCAGACAGCATGTCTTATAGAGGTGCTTCTAAGGGCTCCGAGGATGAGGAATATAGAATGGCTGAGACAATGACTACAGGACGAGGGAATAAGTTCTCAGAAAGAGATAGCTTGCCATCTTCAAGAAATGGTTTTGATGATTTTGATGATGAAGAGGATGACATTGACAGTTATGAACTTGACCTGTCGAAAGGTAGTCAGACAGGTGGAGTTTCAAGGATGAGTTATTCAGATCTTGAGAGTGCTTCTGATTCAGAAGGTTTTAGTGAAATTGGTAATAGTAGAGAGTCAAGATATGACAATAGTAGAGAGTCCAGATATGATAATAGTAGAGAGTCCAGATATGATAATAATAGAGAGTCCAGATATGCAGCCAAGGATGAGGATGAATTTGAGGATCACCCTTCCCTGAGATCGACTCATCTTGCTGATTCCTGGCATAAAACCAGAGGTCGGAGTGGTTCAAGTAACTATAGAAGGGCATCTTTCGGATCAGAGAGTAATGATGGGATCAATTCTGATCTGGATGAGGACATCGACAAAGGTCTTAGAAATAATGGAAGCTGTAGTCTGGAAAGTCCTAACAGAGCTTCTGTTAGGCACAATGCACTTGCCTACAGTGATGATGAACCATTTTCTGATGATGTGGATACTGGTATGGTTGATCGGTCCCAGTCTAGGAGGACTAAGTCTTCCATGAACATCAAGGATAACTTCCGTGACACAAGACGTAACTTGAATGGAAGACGATCTAGCGGGGACCGTTATGATAGAACAGAACGGAATGAGCGGTTCAACAATTTTGATATGCACCGTGGCGGTTCCTTGGATAAGAGTCGCAGAACTAGGGGTAATCAGCTAGCTAGTGGTTCAAGAGGTTTACAAAGAAATGTAAGAAGAAATTGGGATAGAAGTGGTGGCTTTGATGGCAGGCACTCAGGTGTTTAAATATTGGATATCAATATAACAAGAGCTGTATCATAAGAATGAAAATGGTGACCAGTGAGCGCCAAAGTTCCTATGGATGAAATGAATGGGTTTTTGGATTTGCAGTTTCCTTTACATTAGCCATCTCTTTGGGTTCACTAACAGTTGCAGCATTATTACAAGGGGCCTGACCTATTGAAATTCACATGGCACCATGTAGTCTGTTAAAGTCATGTTGTTTCATTGTTACCTTCTGTGCCCGGCAATAAAGTTCAATTTGCCTTGTGAAAAATGCAACATAATGGCAGGCATTCACTGCTATTTTATCCTTAAGTTTTTTGATTCAGGGAATTGGGCTTTACACTTGAGTAGCCATATAAATGATGGATCTGCTTTATGCATATGAGTATGGGTATTTCAATCTAGCTGAGCATGGCGCTCATGATTCCAGCATGGGTCCATGACCTTCTTCCATGATACTACTTCTTGCTTAGGATGCATTCCATTGGGTCCAGAGACAATATTTGCTTAGTGGGCCGGCCGGTCGTGGGCCTCGGTCTTATTTGTAGAGGGTCGATAAAAGTGCCCCGTTCAAAAATAAAAGGAAAAAATTCACCTTTTCTCCCTCAACTTTAGCAAAAGTTTGTCTTTCCTCCCTGAAGACTAGAACCAGGTAAACCAACTCTCTCAACTTTTGAAACCGTGCGTTCTACCTCCCTGCCCTAGTTATAAGCAGTTTTAAAGGTGGTTTTGTTTTTTTTATTTATTTATTTCGGCTGAATCTTTGAAAAATCATAGTAAATCATAAAAAAAATCATAAAATGGAAAATCTAATTTTGTTGGACTTCACATGAGTAGATGTACACAGTGAACATCTGCTATGATATGCTTTAGTACAAAGTTATTGATGTAGATTTTGATCTATTCTTTTCTGTAATTAATTGGAACAATTCATAACTGTAGTTTCTATGGTCTAATTGTGGTGAAATTTTTATGGTAGCCTAATTATTGTATGCTTGAACTGTAGTAAAAATTTCATGCTCATTGGATCATATATATCTTAGTTATAGATTTATTTAGGGTTTATGCCTGTTAAATTTAAATAAATCTATAACTAAGTTAATATGTTTTCTAAAATAAAAATTCTTGTCTTCTAAAATTGTTTTTGTAATAGTGCAAGTATGCCCTAAATTTTTGTAGGGTTCCCTTAGGTTTCTCTCCTCTAGATTTAAAACAAATCTTTATGATTTTATTCTAAGGAATAACATTAATATTCTGAACCAATAGAAGTATAGAACCATGAGGGGAAAAGCCCAATGAATTCAAGAAAACCAAAAAAAAATATGAAGAAAATGCTCCATCCATTCGAAAATAGAAATTGTTTTAACTTTATCCTAAGCCACACTTTAACTTTTGTATAATTTATAGAAAAATACACTATAGAAATGTATTATCCAATTAGCTAGTTTTATTAAATCCACCATAAGTTTTGATAGTGCATTTATTTGGTATTCTAGATCGATGTGAATATACTTTTACGATCGAGTATTGTTATTATATTTTTCTACATGTTAGGAAAATTTAATTTATGACAAAAAGTAAAAGGACCTACACTTGAAAAAAAAAGCAAGAGTAGTAGACTAATAAAAATACAAGGAACATGTCAGAGACATCACAAAAAGGTTTAATTTGCAAATAGATTTGATGCAATTTCCAAAGTGTTAGGATGTCATAAAAGCTTTGTTATCTGTTGCAAACATGATTAAAAAAGTCATTTATTTGTGAAAAAAAATGTGGGCAACAATTCTGCAGCTCACAGAAGGAGCATAGTTGCGTGTGCATGCAAAGCACTCTGCAATTATGTCCATGTAATAACTTATAGTTGAAAAAACAAATCGGAAAAAGCTAAATTAATTATGGCCCTGTTTTGAAGCCTCAGCTCTTGCGATTATTATCACGAAGGTACTTGTTGTCAGACCATGTCGGCATAAATCTTGCAACGTGCAAGTCATCACAGGCTGGCCATTGGATGGGAAGAAAAGCATGCATGCGAACAGGAAGCAAGCAGTGAATGAAATAATCTGATGGAAGAACCGAACGAAATTAAACATGCATGAACTAAGTTTTTTGAGGAACAATTATGCATTAATTAAGAAACATTTCTGCATATATATACATACCGATATGCAACGTCGTAAGAAGGCTCTGTGTTTGGCATGTACGCGGCTGGATCACCATCAGTACGTTTGAGAAGCAGCTGGTAGTGGTACTGGTAGCAAAAACAGATGGAGCAAACATATATAGCTAGTGAGGAGAAGAAGAACACACACGTGCGTGAGGTGGTTTCCGTGGTGGCCAAGTAGAAGTAGCGAGCTACGACCAGCAACCATCATGCATACCGCCGTCGACGAAGCTGCCGGTCTGTCCCATCACCAGTATGTTCTTGTGGTGTGCAGTGTGCTGTCGCAACATCAGTCAGCACGCAGTTGACTCCACTGTCTATCTGGCCTTGTTTAGGCTGTGTTTAGTTGGCCTTATAAAATTTTTGAAAACACAGTAACTCTTTCGTTTGTATTTGGTAATTAGTGTCTAATTATGGGCTAATTAGGTTAAAAAAATTCGTCTCGTAATTTACAATCAAAATGTGTAATTAGTTATTTTTTACTTATATTTAATGCTTTATGTATACGTCAAAGATTCGATGTGACGAGAAATCTTATAAAATTTTTGGAACTTTGAAGCAACTAATCAGGGCCTTAGTTCCCAACTTCTCCCTCAAATTTCAATATGCAAAAAGAAGATTCTCCGTCACATCAAAATGTCGGCACACGCATGGAGTACTAAATGTAGATGAAATTAAAAACTAATTACACAGTTTTATTGTACTTTGCGAGACGAACATTTTGAGCCTAATTAGTCGAAGTTTGAATAATTTTTACCAAATACAAACGAAAATGCTATAGTGCTACAACAGTGTTTTTCTCCCAACTTGGGCACTCCCAAGTTGGGAACTAAGAGCATCTCCAAGGGACTTTGCAAATGGACTTTGCATTTGTTGTTGTTTGCAAAGTCCCAAATCAAAATGCAAAGTCTAAAAATAGGCCATCTCCAAGGGACTTTGCAAATGGACTTGGCAATTACTAAATTTGGCGCGTGCGAGAGGGAGGACCGGGCGCGAGAGTCGCGGGAGTCGCGTTTGCCAAGTCGAGCGGACTCTGCATAAATGCTAAACCGAACCTGAGAATTGCAAAGTTTGCAAAAATGCAAAACTAATATGCAAAACCATTGGAGTCATCTTTTTGAGGTTTTTAGCAAATTCTCAAATGTAAACCTCATTTGCAAAGTGCCTTGGAGATGCTCGGCCTCCATTCAAAAGTGGACGCCACCAACTAAAGCTATTCAGTAGCACGCATAAAGAAAGGCGGATCAGTTACTCCTAGATAGATAAGATAATATATGTACGTATCGTTTTCCATTGCAAGGTGTCGTAAGTCTGAAATAAAGATGTTAATTGTTAGTCCTTAGATAATATAATAATATCGTTTCACTTGCTTCGCGTCTAACAAAGAAGGCTCTTCGTATTGGTACATGGATGGCGTCCATGTAATTACAAATTTATTATTTTCCTCTTTTTATTAGTTTTATTAACATGAACGGTTTTACAAACTACCGAAAATGTTTCAGCACAAACTATTTAACCATAAAACATTATCATCCTTCCTTTGAATAAGGGCATGTTTAGTTCAGGGGCTGTAACTATAGCAATTAATGTTCAATCATAGACTAATTAGGCTTAAAAGATTCGTCTCGCAAAATATATGTAAACTGTGCAATTAGTTATTTTTTATCTATATTTAATACTCCATGCATGTGTCCAAACATTCGATGGGACGGGCTGTAAAGTTTTTGGGTGAGAACTAAACAGGGCCTAAGTGTATAATAAGGATAATGTTTACCATTTTTTTTCTTGAGCAATATATAGCTAGGATAATGTTTACCTACCATAAACGGATTTTGTTTATGCCTCAGCGTGCTTTCGGCCGGCTTGGCTGGCTTGCGGTGCCATCTTGTAAGGTCCTAGATGGCTAGAGGGGGGGGTGAATAGCCTATTAAAAAATCTACAAGTACCACTAAGCAAACTTGTTAGAATAACAAACGGCGTAAAGCGAGTTTTGCTTAGCCAAAGGTTGTGATGCAAGCCTCCTAACCACAAGTCTAGTAGATTAAGATCTCTAGTTCACACAAGAGCTAAGTCACTAAGGTTACACTAGAGAACAAGCTAACACTACTAGCAAAGCTACTACTAGAGCTACACAAGGTAAACTAGTGAATGTAAATGCAAGAGAGAGGATTGTGATTATTATACCGACGGTGAAGTGAAGATGTTGCCAATCACCAAGATGATATACAATCAATCAATATTGACAACAACACAATATGAAGACCAATCACCGGGAGACAAGAGACACAATATTTGTTCACCCGGTGTTCACTTGTGCACCGACAAGCTACGTCACCGGTTGTGTCGACCAACACTTAGATGGTTCCTCGGTGTGACCCTCAAGTCACTTGCCCCTCAAGGCACGCCCCGCAAGGCACCGCAAGACACCACTCTCAAGTGAGGTAACTCAATGACACGCGGAATCCACTAGAGTTGCTTTTGGCGTCCCGCCGAGGAAAGCACAAGAACCTCTCACAATCAACCGGAGGTGGCCAAGAACAATCACCTTCTCTTGCCAACGCCTCCAACAATCTCCGAGCCGGCTAGGAGCGGTACTCTCCAAGAGTAACAAGAAATCCACCGGCTAAACCACCCACAAGTGCCACTAGATGCTCTCAAGCTATGCAATGCACTTTGGGATCACTCAATCTCACTTTTGATTTGCAATCAAGCAAGAGAGATGAGTGGGAGGTGTAGTTCTAGCTCAAAGGATGCACAAGAGTGTTAGAAATGCCAAGCGACCTCCCAAAGGGCCGGCCAACAAGTATTTAAAAGCATCCCATCCAAATAGAGCCGTTAGAACTCAACTAACCGTTTTCTGCGGGACCACCGGACGCGCCGGTCGTAATTGACCGGACGCGTTCAACCGCGTCCGGTGCCTCTGCGACGTCCACGTGTCCTCTGATTTCAAATTCGTCCGTTAGATCCTCCAACGGTCACTGTGCGCCAACGGTCAAACGAGCCACCGGACGCGCTGTTGCGAAGCACCGGACGCGCCGGTGCGCACAGTCCCCGCGCGCCCGAAGACATGACCGGACGCGCTCCTCGCAACCACCGGACGCCACAGTACCCGCGTCCGGTGCGAGTCCAGTAAGCTCCCTGGACCACCGGACGCGTCCGATGGTGAGGGACCGGACGCGCACCGCGTCCGAAGACTTCGTGACTCGCTGTTCGCCAGACCGGACGCGCCGGTCCCGTGGGTCACCGGACGCGCCGGTGTCAAACCCTAGCTCGCGTGCCAGACCCTGACGCTGTACTGACCGGACGCGCCGGTCGAAACTGACCGCGTCCGGTGCAGCGTCTGGTGCAGCGTCCGGTCACCTCTGTGACCGCGTTCGCCTCCGTTTCTTTTCCGACTTCCGGCGCAATGGAAAATAGGCATTTCATTTCCCCGAAATCGCCTGAATCCCGCGCTCGCACGCTCGGCGGGAGAGAGAAAGGAACCAAACCCCTCTCTACCCGCGAACCACAGCGCGACCAACGCCACCTTTGCAAATGTGCCAACACCAACAAGTGTACATCTCCATATGCTTGTGTGTTAGTTTTTTCTCAATCATTTTCAAAGGTTTTCCAGTTAGCTCACTAGGCCCTACATGCAATGCACTTCATGAAATCACCTAGTGGCACCCATGCGTCGAATATCCGATAAGACTTCCCCTCTTAATAGTTCGGCTATCGACCCTAAACCACTCACACCCTCTATGGTGTCTTGAGTGTAAAACAAAATGGCCCTATGGTTATACCTTTGCCTTGAGCCCATTTTGTTTCTCCAAATGATATGATCCACTTCATATCATCACATGACCATCTCGATCCATCGACCTTGACTTCACTTACTCTTCACCGTTGCATCGGTCCGTCGGCGCCAAGTCTTGCTCAAGCTTCACCATCGCATGGTCCTTCGCTTCGAAGCCTCGACTTGCCCTTCACCTTCACAACCGGTTCATCGAGCCAAGCCTTATCTTGGTCTTCACCATCTTGGTCACATGAGTCAATGTCATGTCTCATATTCAATGACCACCTTTATCTAAATCATCCACTTAGATACAAAGGTTAGTCCTAGGTTTCATCAATTAGCCAAAACCAAACTAGGGACTTTCAATCTCCCCCTTTTTGGTAATTGATGACAACCCTCACAAAGATGATTTTGATAATAAAAGTTTTGAACTTGTCATACTTGTCCAATCATTTTGCTCATAAGTAAAGTTTGGACAATTATCACAAGCTCGGTTTTGGTAGCATTAGCTCCCCCTACATATGTGCATAGAGTTTGGATTGAAAGCTTTGCACATATGCATGGATAGAAGTGTTGGGAGAGTAATTCTACCAAAATGATGCTAAGGTGTAAGAAATGGACCTTTGAAGCGTGATACCAATCGGAGTTGCCTTTACACCATCCTTAGCATCATGAAGTAACTAGACAACCATCAAAACTCAAGAACCCCGTGAGATCAACATTATATGTAAAGGTTCTTGGACCACTTGTAACAGCTTTAGGCAAGTCTAGATACCACATGTAAAACTATTCCTATGCATGCTAGTAGATCATTTCATCATCCAAGTTCTATACTAGCATTGCACCACACAAGCATGTAAAATGAGTTTAAAAACATGTGCAATGAGCAAGTCATATGAAAATGCACAAACAAATGCAACAACTTTGTTTATGAGCTTGCTCCCCCTACTTGTGTGCATCAAAAATTTTATTTACCCCTTTATCATGTTGAATCATCTTTACCCCTTTATCATGTTGAATCATCTTTTTCTCTCCCCCTTTGTCAACAACTTACCCAAAAATGGGATCAAATTGTGGAGAGAAGAAAAATGTTTAATGGAGTAGGTTAAAATTTATCAAATTTGGTTCAACCTAGAACACTTGCCAAAGATATTTAATTCGATTTGAACCAAAGACAAGCTTCTTCACACCTCCTAATAAGGGTTATCTTGCCTATGTTGAATTAAACACTTATAGCAAATCTTCTAGATTCAACACTAGGTTTGCAAGATCACAAACATGTCATATGCCACCACTAGATCAAATCAAACATAGAGGCAATAGTGGTAACATATATCCATCAAATTCATTTTATTTATTATGAATGCTCATGCATACCACTTAATATGTCTACATGCTCTAGCAAGTCCTTAGCATAGGATGAATGACATGTCAATCAACTTTTACCTTGCAATGTCGAAGGAGAGGCATGTCAATAAGTGAGTGGGGTGCATTCAACTCATGTTTGAGAAATCAAGAATGTTCAATTCATTCCTTAGCTTGCAAAACCTCTTTTCATCAAGTGGCTTAGTGAGAATATCGGCAAGTTGATCATCGGTGCCAACACTTTCAATGGCAATATCTCCCTTTTGTTGATGATCTCTAATGAAATGATGCCTTATGTCAATATGCTTTGTTCTTCCATGTTGAACCGGGTTTTGTATCATCTTGATTGCACTCTCATTATCACATAGTAATGGCACATTCTTGAAGTTGAGACCATAATCCTTCAAAGTTGATTTCATCCATAGCAATTGTGCACAACAACTCCCCGCACTCACATATTCGGCTTCGGCGGTAGAGATTGCCACACTATTTTGTTTCTTTGAGGACCATGACACAAGTGATCTTCCAAGTAATTGACATGTGCCACTTGTGCTCTTTCTATTGATCTTGCAACCCCCATAGTCGGAGTCCGAATATCCAATTAATTCAAACTTTGACCCCTTGGGATACCATAGTCCAACATCTCTTGTTTGCTTCAAGTACCTCAATATTCTCTTTGCGGCCGTGAGATGACTCTCTCTAGGTGAGGCTTGATATCTAGCACACATGCAAACACTAAACATGACATCCGGCCTTGATGCGGTGACATAGAGTAGACTTCCAATCAAAGACCGATATTCCTTTTGATTCACCATGTTGCCATCAAGATCACTATCCAAATTGCCATTTGTACCCATTGGAGTTGAAATTGGCTTTGCATCTTGCATTCCAAACTTCTTCAACATGTCCCTTATGTATTTCCCTTGACTCACAAATGTCCCATTCTTCAATTGCTTTACTTGAATACCAAGGAAGTAGCTAAGTTCACCAATCATAGACATTTCAAACTCTTTGGCCATCATAGCACCAAATTCTTCACAATAAGCTTGATTGGTTGATCCAAAGATGATGTCATCAACATATATTTGCACTATGAATAGATCATTTCCAATCTTCTTGGTGAATAGAGTTGTATCAACCTTGCCCATCTTGAATCCCTTAGAGAGAAGGAAATCCCTTAGCCTCTCATACCATGCTCTAGGTGCTTGTTTTAAGCCATATAAAGCCTTCTTCAACTTGTACACATGGTTGGGTTTCTTGTCATCTTTAAATCCGGGCGGTTGCTCAACGAATACTAACTCATTGATAATCCCATTGAGAAATGCACTTTTGACATCCATTTGATATAGTTTGATGTTGTGTGCACAAGCATAAGCCAATAGTATCCTTATTGCCTCCAGTCTTGCCACGGGAGCATATGTTTCATCATAGTCAAGACCTTCAACTTGAGTGTAACCTTGAGCAACTAGTCTTGCTTTGTTTCTCACTACAATGCCATCTTGATCTTGCTTGTTTTTGAACACCCACTTGGTTCCAATCACATTGTAGTCATTTGGTCTTTCTACCAACTCCCAAACATCATTTCTTGTGAAATTGTTAAGCTCTTCTTGCATAGCCATGATCCAATCGGCATCCCTCAAAGCTTCTTCTATCTTCTTTGGTTCTATGGTTGACACAAATGATGCATGCTCACAAAACATAGCCAATCTTGATCTTGTTTGCACACCACTTCTAATATCACCAATAACACTATCAATGGGGTGATCTCTTGCAATATGTTGTGGTTGGAGTACTTGCATTTGATTGCTTGAGCTTGGTTGATCACTTGATGTATCTTGATGAGAAGAACTAGCTCCTTGATCTTGCACTTGAGAGTCACTAACTTGCTTGAATGGTGAATTGAGCACTTGATCTTTATCATCATCTTGAATATCAATTACTTGCTTTGCTCTAATGTCTCCAATGTCCATGTTCTTCATTGCTTCCACTAATAGAGTTCCACCAATATCATCTAGATTCTCTTCTTCATCTTGTGACCCATTGGTTTCATCAAATTGCACATCATGGACTTCTTCTAGAATGCCACTTGAGTTGTTCCAAACCCTATAAGCTTTGCTTGTAGTTGAATAACCAAGTAGGAACCCCTCATCGCATCTCTTGTCAAACTTCCCCAATCTAGTGCCTTTCTTCAAGATATAGCATTTGCAACCAAAAACCCTAAAATAAGAAATATTGGGCTTTCTTCCATGAAGTAGCTCATATGGGGTCTTCTCTAGCAATGGATGACAATATAGTCTATTGATGTAGTAGCAAGCGGTATTGATTGCTTCATCCCAAAATGATTGACTCACATTGTACTCATGAAGCATTGATCTAGCCATATCAAGCAATGTTCTATTCTTCCTCTCAACTAGACCATTTGATTGTGGAGTGTACTTGGCCGAGAATTGATGTCCAATACCATAATGATCACAAAGTTCTTCAATTCTTGTATTCTTGAACTCACTTCCATTGTCACTTCTCACTTTCTTGATTCTAATCTCAAACTCAATATGAACTCTAGTGAGAAATGTCTTGAAGGTGTCAAACACTTCACTTTTGTCACTAAGAAAGAATACCCATGTGAATCTTGTGAAGTCATCCACTATGACAAAGCCATACTTGTTGCCGCCTATGCTTGTATATGTTGTTGGTCCAAATAGATCCATGTGCATCAACTCAAATGCTTTGCATGTGCTCATTGTACTCTTCTTTGGATGTGAGCTTCCAACTTGCTTCCCGGCTTGACATGCACTACAAAGCTTATTCTTCTCAAATTCAACATCTTTCAAACCATTGACAAGATTGTGAGTTGTAAGCTTCTTCAATTGTTTCATGCCAACATGACCAAGCCTTCTATGCCAAAGCCAACCCATGCTTGATTTGGAGACTAAGCAAGTTGTCAAAGAAGTTTCTCTAGCATTGAAGTCAACTAGGTAGAGATTCTCATATCTAAAGCCTTTGAATGCCACATTTGAACCATCCACACTAATAACTTCCACATCATCAACCCCAAAGATGCATTTGTAGCCTAGATCACATATTTGTGCCACGGATAGAAGATTGAAATCCAAGCTTTCAACTAGCAAAACATTGGAGATACTCATGTCATTTGATATTGCAATCTTGCCCAAGCCAATAACCTTGCCTTTCTTGTTATTGCCAAATGTGATAGAATCAACACCACTATCATTGTCATTGATTGAGTCAAACATTCTTGATGTACCGGTCATGTGTTGAGTGCACCCACTATCAATAATCCAATGCCTTCCTCCGGCTTTGTAATTGACCTACAAGCAAATCAATGAAGTTTAGGTACCCACTTTTGTTTGGGTCCTTGTAGGTTAGTGACTAAGCTCTTTGGTACCCAAATAGCCTTCTTCTTTGGGCCCACAATTGGTGTACCAACAAACTTAGCTTGCACACCCTTCACACCCTTGGTAAGCACATAGCAAGAATCAAAGGATATAGCATTAACAAGGTTCTTGCTTTGGTTCTTTTTATTGCAATTATGCTCTAGGTGCCCAACTTGCTTGCATCTATTGCAAAACCGACCATTGCCCTTCACAAAGCTAGGCTTTGGAGTTGCAAAGGCCGACTTGCCTTTCTTGGGGTTGTAGCCCAATCCCTCTTTGTTAAGAGAGAACCTTTGGCTACCCAAGCACTTAAGCAAGCGGGCCTCACCACCATAGGCCTTGCCTAGGGCGTGAGTGAGCTCATCCACCTCTCTCTTGAGAGTCTCATTCTCAACCATTAGTGAGGCATCACAAGTGAAACCATCACTAGTAGTGGAGGTAGAGTTAGTGGTGGTGGATGAAGAGCTACAAGAAGGGTTAGCATTTGACATAATGATAGGTTTATTAATGGATTCATCAATTATATCACATGTAACACCTATATCACATGATACAACAACCTCCTTCTTTGCTTGTTGCTCAAGTAGCAATGAGTGAGCTTTTTCAAGCTTGGAATGAGCCTTATCAAGATCCTCATGGTCTTCCACTAGACTCTCATGAGTGGTCTTAAGCTCACTAAGGACTTTCTCAAGTATTGCTACTTTCATTGAAAGCTTCTTACACTCTTTGTCCTTGGCAATAGCTATGTCTCTAGTTTGTTGCATCAAGTCATATAGTTGTTCTTTAGTTGGTTCATCATCATCATTTTCATTATCATTATCATTATCACTATCATGAGCATATTCCATTTCACTTTCATCATCACTCTCATCATATAATACCTTAGCTTCTTTAGCCATGAAGCATGAAGAGGATGAATCAAATAGTGATGGCTTCTTGTTGATAGCAATGGAAGCAAAAGCCTTGTTGGATGATTCTTCTTCTTCTTCTTCATTATCTTCACTTTCCCAAGTGATCACATAGGCACCATTTTTGCCTTTCTTGAATGTCATCTTGGCCTCTCTCTTCTTCTTCTCAAACTTGTCCTTTTTGTTCTTCTTTTTATCATAAGGACATTCCACTTGAAGGTGCTCGGTGCTATCACAATTAAAGCACTTTCTTTGTTGCTCATTTCTTTTGAAGTTGTCATTTCTCTTCTTAAAGCCTCTTCTCTTGATGAACATGTGACCCATCTTCTTGACTACAAGAGCAAGTGCCTCATCATCAATTTCAAATTCCCCATCTTCATTGTTGTCTTCTTCTTCTTCAATGATGGTAGCTTTGCCCTTGGAGGAGGTGGCTTTGAATGCCACGGTCTTCTTCCTCTTCTCATCTTCCACCTTCTCCTTGTCATCAACATCTTGATCATATTTGTCATAGGTCAATACTTCACCAAGCAAATCATTAGGCTTCATTGCTTCAAGCCCATCTCTTTGCAACATCATGATCAACATCTTGAATCTTCTAGGTAAGCTCAATAAGAACTTGTGACAAAAATCTTGATCTTGAGTCTTGTGCCCTAAGCTCTTGAGATCATTGACTATCACTTGCAATCTATGAAACATTTCAATGATTGTTTCATCATCCTTTTTCTTGAAGTTCTCAAACTCACTCTTGAGCCCATATAGCTTGGCACTCTTCACAACCTTAGTGCCCTCATATGTTTCACTCAACCTTGTCCACACTTCATTTGCCAAATCTAAATCCTTGATGCCCTCAAATACTTTTGTGTCAATACCATTGTAAAGTGTATTGAGAGCCATTCTATTGCATGTTCTATTTGCTCTATCTTCATCGGTGAGATGATCGGGATCAATGATAGCAAAATCATTCTCGGTGACTTGTAATACTCTCTCATGAATAGAACCAAGGTACATTGTCATTTTTCTCTTCCAATGAGCAAAAGAACTAACACCATCAAAGAACGGTGGCTTGCCCCCAACATGATTGAACACAATTTGAGCCATTTTTCACACCGAAGGATGTTAAGCCTTGATTAAAACGGTGACCACGGCTCCGATACCACTTGTAAGGTCCTAGATGGCTAGAGGGGGGGGGGGTGAATAGCCTATTAAAAAATCTACAAGTACCACTAAGCAAACTTGTTAGAATAACAAACGGCGTAAAGCGAGTTTTGCTTAGCCAAAGGTTGTGATGCAAGCCTCCTAACCACAAGTCTAGTAGATTAAGATCTCTAGTTCACACAAGAGCTAAGTCACTAAGGTTACACTAGAGAACAAGCTAACACTACTAGCAAAGCTACTACTAGAGCTACACAAGGTAAACTAGTGAATGTAAATGCAAGAGAGAGGATTGTGATTATTATACCGACGGTGAAGTGAAGATGTTGCCAATCACCAAGATGATATACAATCAATCAATATTGACAACAACACAATATGAAGACCAATCACCGGGAGACAAGAGACACAATATTTGTTCACCCGGTGTTCACTTGTGCACCGACAAGCTACGTCACCGGTTGTGTCGACCAACACTTAGATGGTTCCTCGGTGTGACCCTCAAGTCACTTGCCCCTCAAGGCACGCCCCGCAAGGCACCGCAAGACACCACTCTCAAGTGAGGTAACTCAATGACACGCGGAATCCACTAGAGTTGCTTTTGGCGTCCCGCCGAGGAAAGCACAAGAACCTCTCACAATCAACCGGAGGTGGCCAAGAACAATCACCTTCTCTTGCCAACGCCTCCAACAATCTCCGAGCCGGCTAGGAGCGGTACTCTCCAAGAGTAACAAGAAATCCACCGGCTAAACCACCCACAAGTGCCACTAGATGCTCTCAAGCTATGCAATGCACTTTGGGATCACTCAATCTCACTTTTGATTTGCAATCAAGCAAGAGAGATGAGTGGGAGGTGTAGTTCTAGCTCAAAGGATGCACAAGAGTGTTAGAAATGCCAAGCGACCTCCCAAAGGGCCGGCCAACAAGTATTTAAAAGCATCCCATCCAAATAGAGCCGTTAGAACTCAACTAACCGTTTTCTGCGGGACCACCGGACGCGCCGGTCGTAATTGACCGGACGCGTTCAACCGCGTCCGGTGCCTCTGCGACGTCCACGTGTCCTCTGATTTCAAATTCGTCCGTTAGATCCTCCAACGGTCACTGTGCGCCAACGGTCAAACGAGCCACCGGACGCGCTGTTGCGAGAGCACCGGACGCGCCGGTGCGCACAGTCCCCGCGCGCCCGAAGACATGACCGGACGCGCTCCTCGCAACCACCGGACGCCACAGTACCCGCGTCCGGTGCGAGTCCAGTAAGCTCCCTGGACCACCGGACGCGTCCGATGGTGAGGGACCGGACGCGCACCGCGTCCGAAGACTTCGTGACTCGCTGTTCGCCAGACCGGACGCGCCGGTCCCGTGGGTCACCGGACGCGCCGGTGTCAAACCCTAGCTCGCGTGCCAGACCCTGACGCTGTACTGACCGGACGCGCCGCGTCGAAACTGACCGCGTCCGGTGCAGCGTCTGGTGCAGCGTCGGTCACCTCTGTGACCGCGTTCGCCTCCGTTTCTTTTCCGACTTCCGGCGCAATGGAAAATAGGCATTTATTCCATTCCCCGAAATCGCCTGAATCCCGCGCTCGCACGCTCGGCGGGAGAGAGAAAGGAACCAAACCCCTCTCTACCCGCGAACCACAGCGCGACCAACGCCACCTTTGCAAATGTGCCAACACCACAAGTGTACATCTCCATATGCTTGTGTGTTAGTTTTTCTCAATCATTTTCAAAGGTTTTCCAGTTAGCTCACTAGGCCCTACATGCAATGCACTTCATGAAATCACCTAGTGGCACCCATGCGTCGAATATCCGATAAGACTTCCCCTCTTAATAGTTCGGCTATCGACCCTAAACCACTCACACCCTCTATGGTGTCTTGAGTGTAAAACAAAATGGCCCTATGGTTATACCTATGCCTTGAGCCCATTTTGTTTCTCCAAATGATATGATCCACTTCATATCATCACATGACCATCTCGATCCATCGACCTTGACTTCACTTACTCTTCACCGTTGCATCGGTCGTCGGCGCCAAGTCTTGCTCAAGCTTCACCATCGCATGGTCCTTCGCTTCGAAGCCTCGACTTGCCCTTCACCTTCACAACCGGTTCATCGAGCCAAGCCTTATCTTGGTCTTCACCATCTTGGTCACATGAGTCAATGTCATGTCTCATATTCAATGACCACCTTTATCTAAATCATCCACTTAGATACAAAGGTTAGTCCTAGGTTTCATCAATTAGCCAAAACCAAACTAGGGACTTTCACATCTGTGGAGGCCCATGTGTTTCTTTACCAGGTCCTCCTTAACTGCAATATGATGGGCAGGTTGAAAACAGGCCTCCAGCCCAAACAAAGAGAGAGTAAAAGACCTTGCATGGGTCATGTTAACGTGCAAGGAAATGTTTGATTTAATTTTTGATGCTTTGCTTTACAAACAAAATTTCATGTTCATGCATATACGAATACTTTGTGCACAATTAAGGTGAACTTCGTTCGTCGATAATTTTTTTTGAATTTTCGTTTCTCGGGGATGCATGTGGCAATAATAGAGCACTCATAAACCAAACATCATCGCATAGTAGTATCTATAGTTGGACACGTGAGTGCATGGCCGGTCCTCAAAGTTACGTGGGTGTGTCATGCTGGTCCTTGTACTGACAAATCATCATGATATAGGACATGTCTCCATCTAAGATCATTTAAAAAATTCAAAAATTTAAATTCAAAATATAAGAACTTAATATTCATATCTGGGCCCTAAATATCTCGAATAAAAATTTCATCAATTACAAAGTTTTAGATCTTGTCAAGCTTTATAATTTTGATATAAATTTTTTTATCCGACTTTATTTAAAAAAATTAATGAATTTATTTGTGTTGCAACTATTTTTAAGTCAACCGTCTTCTAGAGGCGGTTGACTTACCTATTTTAGAGGCGGTTGACATAAACAGCCATCCCTAAAAATCATATTTTTAGAAACGGCTCTCTTAACCCAACCGTTCTTAAAAATAATCTATTTCTAACGATGGTTTACTTAACAGAACTGCTCCTAAAAATAATTTCTAAGGATGGTTTATAAGTTAAAGTGCTCCTGGAGCTAGTTACAAACAATTTGTTAAGTACACCGTTCCTATAAGAAATAGGAGGCATCTTAAAAAAAATCTTTTTTTGCACAAGTGTTAATGTCACCATTTATCGAGGACCTGTTTGATAACCCTAATCCATTATTTGCTCTGGATTTAACTTCTGTGATGTGCTACTTCTTGGCGGTATGTATGTTTGGTTGCCTTCTAAGAGTTGCGTCATATACCATGGATGAGTGCAAAATCATGCTAATTAGATGGAATGAACTTTATCCACTGATGCAAAATGATCCTATATATGAAGCTATTTGGTTGTCCCAGCTAGTGAATGCAAAAACATAGCAATGCATTCACCGGGTCAGCATGAGTGGAGAAACTCAATCTGTGCGCATCAACTAGGCCAAGATGGAGACGTATTTTTCCACACATCCATACAACACAGGGAATTATACACACTAGAAGCTAGCTAGCTAAACAGCAAGCGTTTTTTGTACGTGGCGAGG